>VXBA01005483.1:540482-678257 GCA_013399895.1 Serilophus lunatus
TGGGCAGAGCCGCCCCGGGAGGTGCCGCCGCGCCGGTCCCTGAGCGGCAGCGCTCGGCTCCCGGCCCGGCCCGACCCGGCCCGACAGCCCCGGGGGAAGCGGGCAGGAGGAGGAGGAAGAATAAGTCTTTCCCCCTGATTTGGCTGGTGTTGGCCCGCGGCTCGCCCGCAGGTCAGGCCCGGCCCCGTCCAGCCCGGCGCTCCCTGTGTGGTTGGGGTTTATTTTGGGAGGACACGGTCCTTCCCAGCGTGTGGCCCGGGCGGTGCGAGCGGTAGTTTCAGATAACGTGTAGAGGTCGTTGCGTGCCATTTTTTTTTGCCCTTCTGTTTTGCCACCCAGGTTTGACAGCAGCATGCGTGCATTCTTGGGGAAGAGTATGATTGTTTTGAAATGTATTTTAAATAGTTTAGAAAAGCTTTTACATGTGTTCTTGTCAGCTGATACGTTGAGGACTGTAAGAATTGATTTTTCAGATAAGTACATATGCCAGGCTCCAGTTCTTGCTAAGCAGATATTACTTTTTTCCTTAAACAGCATCCTAAAGGACACTTCCCATTTTTTGATGGCTGAAGAGGTTCTGTAGGCCTCTCTATGTGGTTGTGTGCCCTACCCACTCTACCTCTCTAAACTATGCTTGTGACTTGAGAATAGACCTGTCTGTTCTGAGGATTAAGCAGCAAAGCAGCTGAGGCCCAAATAAATGTCTTGATTTTTTGAGGGGTGGGGGGATTTATTTTAAAGCACGTCTGTAAACCGTTACTACACATTTCCTCAGACTAACGAGAGAAACACCCTCGTTTGCAGTGTCTGATGTTCTTCAGAAGTGACACACAGTAACGATCCAGACTGTGTAGTGTTGATGTTCTTAGAAAGAAAGTGCTTTTAACCTGTGGAAACTTTAGAGGGGCAGCGTCAAACTGTAAAATGGAATAAAAAGCATCTACCTACGGTCAGAAACCCGTTGTGTGTGCTTCAAAGATTGAAGATTACTATTTGTTAAATTAACTTTAAGTAATTGTTATACAGTTTAAATTGGTGATTTGATTCTCGTTATTCTGGTAGAATTGTGTGCTGTTCCTTTGATATATGAAGTTGGATGTGTCTGCAAAAGAGGGGGAAGGAAGTTTATATGTATTGTGTGCTGTAACATCAACTTGAGTCTTAATGTGCAATAAATATCACTTGTCTAAGTAATTTGGAGAAGGTTTTATTTGATTTCTCTGGAAATGCTGAGTATCTGACTAGACCTTAACCACATGTGTTTACATGGATTTCAGTGTGTTCCCTTATTCCTTGAAACCTGTTTGTGCAAATAAGCTTTAAAAGGGAAGGACGTTTTTCATGTTGGTGAGGAGACAGATGGGATGGCAATAGACACTTCAGAAATGCTCTTTCAAAACTTAAGTGTTCTGTGCTGTAGCAGAGCACTGTTGTCACAGACCTTCCTGGAGGTCAGGGGCCTTAATGCCCCGTGATTTCCACTTTTTATGAAAATAGCACTTTGTCCTTACGTGAGTAATGATGTTGGGGCTTATCATCAGTTCCAACATTGGTGTACATTTAAAATTGATACTTTTTATAGCACTGTAAAAATCTTTACCAGTTTTTTTTATGCTGGAGTTGTCTGTGTCACGTATCTGTTTCAGAGATTTTTTCTGTGCCTTTTTTATGAGACTTGCTTCTTCCTGTCTTGTGTTGACTTACTGTGTTGAGTAATTTTTTGAGGCTTTTTTGTAAAGAATATATTTGGTTTTAT
This sequence comes from Serilophus lunatus, assembly GCA_013399895.1. Taxonomy (NCBI): domain Eukaryota; kingdom Metazoa; phylum Chordata; class Aves; order Passeriformes; family Eurylaimidae; genus Serilophus; species Serilophus lunatus. Next base: position 542,239 of record VXBA01005483.1, read on the forward strand.
ATGGGCTCTATGGCTGTGCATTTTGCCATGAAATACTATGAATATAATATTAATGTTCTAGGAAAGAGGTTCTTGGCAATAGCAAAAAATTACTTAAATATTGGAGTGCTGGAAGATTTTTATTTATTTATTTATTTGAGGAAGGCTTAGTTTAAAGTGATTTGGTAATTTTGGTAAGAAGAGGTACAAACACTGATGAAAACTTTAGGATAACTGGTGAAAGCTTTAGGAAACTTATGTTGGACTGCTCGTGGTTGGGTTAGTGTGATGTCTTGCTGGTTGGGTTTGTGGGCCTCTGCTGCTCCCTCCCTCATGAAGGCAAGCTGAACTTTATGACAGAACACCCTTGGAAAGAAGAGTCTTCCTTCTCACGAGTTCAGCTGGGTGTGACAGCGTGGATCCCCCTCTTTTCTTCCAATTGAAGATTGTTGCAAGGTTAGTAGTGGAGCCACTAAGCTTCTGATGATCATTTTAGCGGTGAAGTGCAACAGATAACATCAACTGCTCACGTGAACTTCTGAGTAACTGATACATCTTGGGAATAGTCGTTAGACAGTATTATCCCTGAATGTCATTCATCCCGGAAGTCTTGGAGGAATTAACCTCTAGACTCAGACTTTTCATTAATGATTTGGAAGCAATATCAAGCCTGTCATTAGTGAAACTTGCAGATGAAGAACGTGCTAAGCAGGGGGGACAGAACTGTGCAAAACTGTCTAGAATTCATGTGAAGTTGTGCTAGTAAAGCAAGGTGCACCTCCGTGCAGTTATATTCAAAGTAGAGCATAATGCTTTTGGGTAAAAGGGTTGCAAAACTCTGTTCACATTGTTTGAAATAGCGAGAAACATCTTTTTTTCCCCCATGTGAATATTTTCATACTGAGATCCAGTGCTTTATTCAGTTTATACTTAACAAGATCCAATGGCTGGAGGTTGAATGGAGATCAAACTGAAAGGCACAAGTGGTGAAGGGCAAGTAATCATAGTAAGGAGGAAAGGAGGGTAGTGGTGGGTTATCTGGCTCTTGGTGCTTTGAGCTTGAGTTTGGAGGTCTTTCTAGAGACCAAATGCAAGTTTTTTAATTCCACAAATGGATATCTGACTGGTGTTTCAAGAACATGAATATGGAAGAGTGCAGACTGTGTGGGAGTGATCTGAGTTTTGCGATTGAGGTACCACCTCTTTCATACGCATGAATTGCCCTGTGGGACTGTGGAGGGCAGGGATGTCCCTGTGTGGGAGGAAGTGGCGTGGTGTGCCCTGCAGTGTGACCTGGTGGCTCCATCGTGGGGCCTGCAGGGCATCCCAGGAGGGCACAGCAACACTACCCTAAGGAGTCCCTGCTGGGTTGTTTCCTTCTCCCGTTGTTTAGATTTCTGGTGACAGAATGGAAGCTCTGCTTCCTTTTTTGTGGTGTAGCCCTACTATGGGAATTCTGTTCATGCTGTTTGTCCTTGTTATCCTTTGACTAAACTCTTTTAAAAGGCCAGTGGGCCTTCTGACTTTAAATTCCTTGGGTCTTCTAAATAAGAATGACTTCCTGAGTGTTCTGTGGTAGGTGATGGTAGACTTGGATGTTTTATTCTGAAATCCAAGGGACAGGAAGGAGGAAATCTTTAGAGAACGGATTTTTTTTTTCTTGCTTCTTCGTGTTTGGAAAATATTCTGTATGTGTGGTCTAGTATGTCCTGAGCTGCCAAAGGTAGTTCAGCTGTTGAGGGCTGTATCTCTTCCTGGATGGTAAGAACTGTTACTGGGGAGGAAAATGTGTTTTGTTACTGCAGTGTAGTGATTCACCAGTGTCAGGTGCTGTGGGATATATTGAAGAAAGATTGAAGTTACTGGTTATTACAGATCTCTTTTGGTATTAGAAAAGTCATGGCTGTGAAGAATAATTCTGCAAAGTTGGAAGGAAATTTTAAGGGTTATGGGCTCTGTCTGTCAGGGATTTTTCCAGATAGAAGCCTTCATTTTTATCTTTGTTTCTCTCCCTGTGGTTCAATTTGTAACTACCTAGGAACCTAAAAGCATGAGATCTCCTTTTATTTCTTGTTAGTGGTTTGAGAAAACAGGTGGATAGCTTTGGCTCTAATTTCTTCTGTTTAAAATGTCAGTGAAAGGCCTGACTTTACAATCCAACTCTTCTCCCTGTGGAGTTCTGTAGATATTGTTGAGGCTGTGCTGGTGTGCGGATTCTTCTTAATTGTCCTGGACTTACTGTGTTGTTTAGTCAGGATCACTTTTATATTAGTGAGCTCATTCAAAGATCAGGTATTGTTTATTATATTGCTTAAAAAGGGGAATGGAACTGTGAAGTCTCAAACAAATTGGCTTGCTTAATGTTGAAGGTTGAGTCTTGCTCTGTGTAGCGTGGGTGGCTTCAGAGGTTGAGAACAGAGAGGACTGCACATCTCATCCAGCCTCATATCGCAGGCACTGAGGAGTTTTTTTTTACATTTTATGGCCAGAATATGGCTTAAAAGTAAAAAAAAAGAAAATAAAATCCAACAGTAATAGGTCATATTGTATAGCTGGGAAAGTTGCCCCCAGATTTAATTAGTATGTTTAAGACTCAAACCTGTTTTTAGTCTGAATTTAATTTGTTTCTTTTCGTTACATCTTGAGAGACAGCCATCCAAATATGTGTCTGTATTTATCTAATAGGCTGAAGATTGTCAGGCCCCTACACTGTTGTTGTGGTCTGCAGACCCTTTTGGGTCTTGTGTTCTTTCATTCTTTCAGTGTTTTAATGGCTGTGCTCTCTGTGCAGGAGCTGTTGCAGGAGTGAACTTGGGACCTGGGGGCTGTTGTAGCAGTCCCACAGTTGTGTAAGAGAGCACCCTCTGGCTGCGCCACCCCTGAAAGCGTTTCAAGGCCAGGCTGGGTGGAGCTCTGAGTGACCTGGTCTCATGAAAAGTGTCCCTGCCCGTGGCAGGGGAGTCAGAACTGAAAGGTCTCTTCCAACCCAGGCCATTCCATGATTCCCCATACCTGTATTTGTGCTGGTCTTGTTGGGAACTGCACCACACAGCAAACTGGTGCCCAGGGAATGACCCACCTCCACGTCTTCCATCCTTTCAAGATGGTTTCTAGGATGGGCCTTCATTTTTAAATAGGGCTTTGCTTGTGTTGATGTTTCAAAAGCCTTGTTCTGGCCTGTCCCAACCTTCTCCAAGTTGCATGAGAACACTTGATCCAGGACCCTGTGTCAGAAATGACTTGTTCTTTTATTACTTGTTCTTTCCCCCTTTTCCGCACCTCAGCATAACTTCCCTCTGGCTGTTGTTTACTCCTGGGTTGCAGACAGTGGTGAAATAGGGTGGGGTCAAGGTACCAACTCTCAAGGATGCTTGGGATCCTGGAAAGACCAGGAAGGGTTTTTTTGACCAGCATGGTCCTTGACTAGGACAGTGTGTATGACAGTCATGAAACAAATCATAAGCATAAAGCTTGTTCACCTCTAGTTTTTAATGCATGCAAGATAGACCACATTGTTTCTTTATGTTATAATTTCTTAATATCAGACAATACTAAAGGAAACACTTCAGACATTAGCTGTGTTTGGCCATTGTTAGTACTTTATCAGCTGAAAGTGCCAGGTTTAATTTCCTGTGAAGCCACAGCCTTAGTCTTTGCTACACTACTAGTCTACTACACTACTAGTATTTGCTTTTTTGTCAGATCTGTATCAAAACCTAGAAAAGCCAGCAATAGCTTAAAATGGTAACCATTGATAAGCCATGTCCTCTTTCATCCAGGTCACTGGAGTTTCTTCTGGCTTAATGAAAAAACATTCATTCAAGTAGTCACATCTCCTGGGCTATATGGTTGACCTAAACAAGTTGTATTTTAAAGTTAATATTTGTTGTTCTGTTAGAAATCACTTTCTTGTGGCAGCAGGATATGATTTAAGTTTTCTGGCTAGACTGGTTTTATTCTGCACTTACTGAACATTTTCAAATTTGTGGTTTTGTATTTTTATTGCAGTTCTATCGTTCTTGCTTTGTAATCTTCACAACTTTTGTTGCTAGGATGATGCTTGGCCTTCTGGGGATAGGGATGTATTGTATCCTGTAGCCAGCATTTCAATTTTTGATATTTTTCTAATTTGTCATAGTAATTGTCAATGCTTCCCTTGCCCTTTTTACAAGGTTTTTTTACAGTTGTTCTCTTCCCTTGTAAACGACACAGGTTTTCACCACTGTGCTTTTCCTCAGTGTTTAAATTGTGGCTTCTTGGGCATCTAATAGAACACTTAAAATAGATTTCCAATATTTACAGTTTTTCTTCTATGTATTTTCTTCTGATATGGGCTGTAATTAATTTTTAACTTTGAGACAGGTCTTCTTAAAGCATCAGTGATAGATATCCTGTCTGATCCAAATTTGTGTAGATCCAGTTTGCCATGACTTGTTAAGCACAGGCTTTAATTCTTTTAGATTTCATAGATTAGTCTTTCAGCAGCACTTGTTTCACTGTTTCCCTGTTTGCTCAGGAAAGTAATGAGACTTTAAATGTGGAAGAAGTTTTACAGAATTAAAGAAAACGTTAGTTTGCTGTTTGCTTGAGAACTGAACAGTATTGCCATTGTTTGGTGCTGACATGTTTTGACAGGAGCAGCCTCAGTAATTAATATTTCAGCATGCTCTCTGTGGCTTTTCAAAGACAGTATGAGATAAAGATTTGACTTTGATGGCATCCCTGTAGTTGAGAGAAACACGGGGCTCTGTTACAAATGAGACTGTAGAGCAAAGCAGGAAGGATTTTATGAAGGCAGAGGGAGCGTGGCTGAATGGGAGCCTCGGGCCTGTCATGCTCGGTGCGTGGTGTAACGTTGGACAGTCATGTGTCTTGTGCAATTTTGAAATCTAGTAATTTCTTCCTACACTTGTAGGATGCCTTGAGGTCTGTGGAAGTGTTTCCTCCATTGTTCCTGTGAGGGGCTAAGGTTCCAAAAATGGAGGGTTGGTGGGAATGCTGTTTCAGAGCTTGGGAAGGTAACTTAGGAGGAGGGGCCGCAGTAGCAAGAGAGAGGACATCAGAGTGTGCTTTGAAAACACTTGTATTGCTGGCTCTGAAGGGTGTGATTTTTACAATTTGAGTTTAAGCTGGTCTAAAGCTGTGGTGGAACCCAGACACAGCCCCTGCCTCTTCCTGGGATGAGCTCTTGCACTTGTGTGGCAGGGGGGAGAGTGAATTGTGGAGGGACTTGCTTTGTGACCCTGATCTGACCAGAACCATTCCTGTGCTGTTGTGAGAACTGGTGGGAGTTAATGAAGGGCCATGAGTGTGACCACCTGCCTGATGACAGGTCAGTCTTAGCTTGTCTTAAGCTGATTGTGAAACCTACCTTTAAACACTTCCAGTTGCGCTCCCCTGTCAGTGAGGTTTGTCTGGTCCCAGGATGAGCCAGTTCAGGGAAGTAAATCGGTAGAAAATGCATCCAATAAAAACCCCTCTGAATAACTTTTTGCCTGCTCGCCAAAACTGCTTGTGGTAGGTTCAAGTGCGCCACAGTACTAACAGAAGTCAGCAGGTGAGCTGGCAGGGCTGGTTTGGAGGGTGAGGAGTTGGATGGAATGAGACTATTCTGAACTGTCAGACCGTGGATTTAAGGCCATGAAAGCTGTCGAAGCACCTTTTGTGCACTCCCTAGTTGTGGTGGATAAACCAGCCAGTTTCTATCCTAAGTGGGACTGGGAGTTTGCATAGCTGGCTATTGATTTGAAGCTCCATTTGCTGCTTCAAGGCTGTGATGGCAATGGTGAATTGAATTTTGTTGAGGATTGAGCACGACTTGTACTAACTTTTTTTCTGTATCTTCCAAGGAGAGAAGAACATCCATAGTTAGGCTGACTGTTCATTCTGTCATGTGCACTTCCCAATGCTCTAATTCTTGATTTAATCTTTCTAATGTCATGATGTTAGCAGGTATGTTTTGAATGAAAAACCTTGATCTCTGGGAAAGCATTTTCAGAATATCCTTTTCTGTGAATTTTAAAAAGAGCACTGTTTTTTCTCCAAGTAGCTGAGTATCAGGATTGAGCTAGCTACATAGTTGGGTGCATTTTTAAAGTTTAGCACTTCAGAGAGTGAAATATGTAATTGGTTTTACATGAATCTCATGACTGACTACCAATGCTAAGTCTCTCAGGGTTTGGGTTTTTTTATGTTGGGGGATCTGTGATACCTAGTCCTGTGTAGATCACTTAGAAAAAGAATTTTCATTTTCATTTCTGCTGAAAACCTGAGAACACAATGCAGCAACACTCCTTTAAAAGAAAACCAAAAACATGTATGTGTGTGTTAATGTAAGTTGCTGACTAAATGAAAGCTTGAAACCACAGTATTTTAAACTTCTGATTTTTTTAACTTTTAAAAGTATAAGCAAATGCAGCTTTTTTAAATAATACAAGGCCTTCCAAAAAGCCTATTTGTGAAGCTGTTGCTCCCTAAAGTGTAACACTGTCAAATATAGGAGCATCTGTAAGGACATGACTAGAAAGCTGTTGTAGGTTGTGGATAGTTGTTTTGGAGAAACAAATCTTCCTCATTACCAGCTGTGCTTTGAATCACATCAGCTCTGACCTCTGCAGAGTGTTTGGATTAAGGGCCCTGGTTGAGCATCTCTAACCCATTATGTAAAAAATTAGATCTACATTGGAGAGGATGCAGGATTATGCTCTGTGTGTGATGGCTGACTTGCTCGTGGGTGGAACTCTGTGTCAGAAAAGGAACCACTTCATGGTGTTTGAAATGAGGCTTTTCTCAATCTATTTCACTGCTTTTTAAAGAAAGCATTGTCAGCTTGAACTGTAGTTTGCTTTCAAAAAGAAAGTCTGAGTATGAGGTACAGATTTTTTTCCACTGTTTATATATTCTATGATTAGCTTCTCCAGGGATTTTCACAAATGCATCTTTTCTTTTGCCAGGTTGAGAAACTGCACAAATAGACCAAAAATTTGGGAGGTAACCCAAACAGACTTTACAAGATGTGGTAAAATGTGAAAAATAATGGAAAACAGTGACAGAATTACCATTAAATGGAAGTTTATTTCGTCATGTCATACTTACTTTGTGTAATTTAATGCTGCAATAGGAGGTAGAAAGAAGCCAGTAGAAGTGATAAGGGTCAAAGTAAGGCAAGTCTGACAGTGGATTTTGTTTTTCCTTTAAATGCATGATTGGAGCAGTTTAAAAGGAAAAGTGGTTTTGCACACTTTCCCCTCCCCCTCCCATTGGAGAAAATATAATCTGGTTTTGGTGGAAGTTTTCTAGCATATATTAGCTAAACTGAAGGTGTGTATGAATCATCCCAGTTCAGACAATCTTAACAGCTCAGAGCTGCTGAAGACTCTGGCTCCTCAAACTGATGAACTTACATAGCCCTACAGAATTCTTTTTTTGGCTGGGACTTCATGTGAATATGAGAAAGATCAGGCTGCTCCCACTTGGTGACAGTCAACAGCTACTCAGATTAGCTGTTGCAGCAGTAAATGTAGAGAGAAAGCAGGTTCTAGAGAAGAAAGAGCTACCCTTCTCATGCCTGTAAAGAATTAAATGTGATTCTTTCAGAACTTAAAACGTGATCATTTTAGCCTCTCTTTCTGTGACTTTGTGTTGAGGGAATTAGGTGAAGGAGTAGGGACAGGAAAGTTACCATAAACTTTAGAAGAGGATCTCTCATTAAAAATTTGAAAATACCAACAGTGTGTTTATTTTTTTTGTGATTCATTGATTTGCTTGTATTTATTTGTGAGCATTTTTCTATTAGTGCTAGTTCAGGAGTGGCTAGTCTTTGTGTGCATATAAATGAATGTAGGTGTTTATGATATGTAAATAACTATATAAAAAATTATCTGTATAGATTCTTGCACCTTTTTAAAAGTAGGAGGAAAACAGGGAGAGCAAACTAAAAAGCACTGTACTGTAGTAAATGAAGAACAGGGAAATGGAACATCCAAATATGGGGGAAGGGATTCTTTAATGCTAACCTTCAGTAGTCCCTGCTGAATGTAACACACAGACTTGAGGATTATTTTATTATTTAGCTTCTCTGAAGTAGTTGCAGTCACTTCCAATTTTATTATGATTCTTTTGGCCGTGGCCAGATATGAAAAGGATGTTGTCATCAAATCAAAAAGAAATTATTTTCTTTTTATTAAGAAACAGAAGCAACAGTATGTAGTCTTTTATGGAAGGTAATGCTTTTATTGCCCAGTTTTAATTTCAAAATTTGTTAGTATTTTCTCCTTAAGTCTCAATTCTCTTGGTCACCATTCAGAGTTTGAGAGTCTGATTTTGATCACGGTATCGCTTCCTTGCATATGGTGTAATGTTGAAGGAAAAGCAGTCCCAGCCATCTGTTAATGATACCAGAGCCATGTGTAGCAGCTGTAAGCAGCAGTTTTTTTCTTCCCTTCCTTATGTCCAAGCAGGCGTGCTGACCTTTTCATATCCTCCTGCTATGTATAATTGTGAACTGCAGAATTCCTGCCTTGGAATAGTTCAGCCTTGGTCATCTTATTCTTTAATTATTCTTTAATGCTTAACGTCTTAATTTTTCTGAGAATACTATTTTCAGAATTGTCCTCAAGCTTAGTTCATTTAGGCTTTTTTATTTAAAAAAATTAAAAGCTTTTGAGTATTACAGGGAAATGTGCATTTGGTTATGAGGAAGACTGATGGGGAATGCTGGTATTAGCACACTAACTTTTTTTCCCTTTCTCCTCTGCACTTTGTCCTTTCCCCTTTGGAGTTACATTTCATATTTTGCTCTGTGTTTTCTTTCCTCATCTTGTTGGTCCTGTTTTGCAGAGGAGGTTCCGTTTTCTACTCTGTGTTCTTTTTTTATTTTTAAAACATTATTCTCTTTTGAGGTTTTTTTTCTACCCTGCATTACTTGTGCATCTGTGCAAGCAGTCTGCACATTTTGTGACTAATGAGTGATGACACACTGGTTACAGAGGCATGAGAGTGATTAAGGCACTGTCAGAGGATAGTCACTCAAGTGGGAAGCTCATCTAGGAGAAGTGATCCTTGGTAGTAACTGGGGAACCAAATTTGATTCTTATAAATAAGCAAAATATGTCTTTATTGCAACCTTCTAAGTGTTGCTGAAAACTTGGAGATAAAACTCTTTAGACTCCCTTTGAGTATAGAAAGCCAAAAAGTGCATGTTTGTTGTGGTACTTTCTAATGCTGGGTGCACTGCTAAGGTTCCAAAAGATGCCCACGACATCATACAGGTTTCATAACTTTGCACAATTCTCTAATTACCAATTCAAGGGTTACCTCACCTGTTCTGCCCCATTTTCCACTCTCAGTTCCGTCCTTAGCACGTCCCCTTGAATTGATTTGGGGGCCGTGAAGCGACTCCTGATGCCCAGCACCAGCAGCTTCCTTGACTCCTTGCCTCTGGCACAGCTTTCTGCCTTCTGGAACCAGTTCCAGGCCGAGACTGAGCTTCGTGGATTTGCTTTGTCTTCTTTCTCACTCTGTCAGTCTTTTCACAGGTGCAAGCAACTGTCTCTGTTTTTACTAAAATTCTGGCCTGTAAAGACGAGGAATGATAAGCTATTCTTTCCCTTGAGAACTTCCAACCTTAGTAAGAAGGCTAGCACTCTCATTTTAAAATGCTTAGTCTGAAGTAAATTCCATGGCTAACCATTTCTAGTAAAATGCTGAATCTTAAGGCCACATAAGCCAACCAACTCTAGCAGTTTCTTAGCAGAATAATTTTCTTCAACCTATCAGCCTGACTTCCTTGAGTATTCAAAAGCTGGGATGTGATGTTCCATGATTACTTAGTTTAATTAAAAATTAGCAGCTGCCAAAATATTCCTGCTAACTTCTCTTTACCTGCTTTCCATCTGTCAGTGGCTTTGAAGCCTGTGTGTTCACAGGAGGAACAGATTCAACTTGCTGTCCTAGTAAAAGATTAATTTTTTCCTGTTACTTGTGGTTTCCCCCCCCACCCTGTCCCTGATCCCTAATGAGTGGGGTGGGTGCAGTGTGACCACAGCTCCGAGTTCCAGACCAGGCTGGAGTGAGGCAGCAAGAGCCAAGAGCAGTGGGAACCTTTCTCTTCTAGTAATGGAAACCCACTAATTTGGCTCAGAGAAGGGCAACGAGGATGGTGAAGGGGCTGGAGCACAAGCCCTATGAGGAGCGGCTGAGGGAGCTGGGGTTGTTCAGCCTGGAGAAGAGGAGGCTCAGGGGTGACCTTATTGCTGTTTATAACAATTTGAAAGGAGGTTGTAGTCAGGCGGGAGTCAGTCTCTTCTCTCAGGCTCCCAGTGACAGGATGAGAGTCTTAGGCTGCGTCAGGGGAGGTTTAGGTTGGGTATTAGGAGAAACTTTTTCACAGAGAGAGTGATTTCCCATTGGAATGGGCTTCCCAGGGAGGTGGTGGAGTCACCGTGCCTGGATGTGTTTAAGGTTAGGTTGGATGATGAACTTAATGACATGGTTTAGATGGATTAGAGCAGGGGTCCTCAAACTTTTTAAACAGGGGGCCGGTTCACTGTCCCTCAAGACACTGTCAGGGGCCGGACTACAGTTTGGAAAAAAAATGAACGAATTCCTATGCACACTGCACTTTAAATCTAATTTGAAACTCCTCTTGCAACATTTCTAGTACATCCATACGTGTTTTGTTTGGGAATGCACCTGCTGTTTTTTCTGCAGACAGGTTTTGAGTTGTGGGGAGATGGCAGAAGTTTTCCTTCTTTACTTGGTTAATGAGCAGGTGTAATTTGACTTGAAATGCTTTCACATGTGAACACATCACAGATGAGCTTCCTCTTTCCTTGGAGTTGGACATTGAAATTGTTGAGTAGCTCTGTTACATCTGTCAGAAATGCAAGGTGCCATTTCCATTCTGCATCTTTGAGCTCTGGTACTTCTTTGTTTTTAGAAAGCATAAAATGTGCATAAAACCTGTGGAAGTAAGTCATAAAATCGTTTCAAAACTCTCCCTCGACTCAGCCAACAGACTTCTGTGTGGTACAGAATATCTTCATAGGCAACATTTAGCTCAGACAGAAATGCCCGAAACTGTCTGTGGTTTAGTGCATGAGCTCTAATGAAGTTAACACAAGAAACCACAATTTTCATGACAGAGTCCAGCTTCAGGCGCCATCAGGCTCGAGGCTTCAGGCTCGAGGCGCCATCACCTCACTGGCCACGGGCACTCCGGGGACGCCCGCCCCCAGGGATCCCCCGCAGGAGGGACCCCCTGGGACGGGGGGGCGCCGCTGGGGTATCCCCGCGGCCACACTCCCGGAGCTGCTGCCCGTGGCGGGACCAGGGGACCCCGTGCCGGCCCCCTCCCCAGGCAGGACAGAGGCGGGGGGTTCTGTAAATACCGGCGGGCCGGACTGAGGACCCTGGGGGGCCGTATCCAGCCCGCGGGCCGTAGTTTGAGGACCTCTGGTTTAGATGATGGGTTGGTGTTGGATAGGTTGTTAAGTTAGGTAAAAGGTTGGACTTGATGATCTCTGTGGTCTTTTCCAATCTTGTTAATTTTTTGTGTAATTCTGTTAGTGTAAGTCACGCTTGGAAATGGTTCCTTGCAACAGAATGAAATAAGAAGAGGTTTAGTGTTTGCAACCTGCTTATTGTAAATCAGTGAAATCAGACCTCTGCTCTGCTGCCTTCTGCTTGGGTTTCCCAACTTGGAGCTGAGGAAGAGTCATTGTCACTGAAGATCAAAATAGTGAAAAACAAATGTGCTTGGGTTTCAATTAGTTTTTCAGATTTTAATTAGCTGTTAGTATTTTTGACAGTGGCTTATCATTGAAAAATTAAATTTTCCTGGAATAAATATTTTCATCATAAAAGGAAAAATATTTTAACACTTGGGAATATTGTTGAAGCCATTTGTGAATGTAGTTTATATTCTAGGCTCAAAATGTTATGTTGTTACTGTATTATCAATCTGTCATATCATATGTTTTAAGAAAAGTCATAGTAGTTCCAAGAATTTTAAGTATTTTCCTAAAATTTGTGTGAAGTCATATGGATTTAGGGAAGATTCATTCTTTTAGGTGAGAATTTTCAAGTCTAAAATTATTATTTTTCACTTTTTTTTTTAATCTTTATTCCCTTAATGGTGGAGGACAGGTAATCTACATCAATGTAGGATTTCCAAGTCGAGCTTTCTCTTCTGTGCAGCGGGTTGGAAGAAGCGATCTCTGTTTTGTCTGGTTTCATTTTCTGTTGAGGTCCAAAAGGAGATGCACTCTGAATGTCCTACTTGGGACTTCTTTCTGGCTTAGCTGCCGGTTCAGAGTGTGTCCTGCTGGGCAACTCCCCCCGCGGCAGCACCGCTGCACTTGGCCCTGCTGGGGCTTCGTTTGGGCTCCTGCTGCCCACGGGGGGACCTGCCCGTGTGTGTTACAGCAGCAGCTGCTGGCTGTGCCTCCCTGAAACCATCGGATTGGGGAGCAATGTGTGTCAAAAGACTGTGTTTAACATTCCCGGTGCTTTAAATTGCTGTGCTGAACATTTGAAAAGAGAAAACTTGTCTAGGAGTGTGTTGGAAAGGTTGGATGTGTGTTGGATGTCCTTAAGCTTTGGGATGGTTTTGTTGTAAGCCATGTCTTTTACGTGGCTTGTGATGGGTAAGTATGTGCAAGCAGGCGTAAGCTTATGAGGACTTTTGGTGTCTGTACAAGTTTCTGTATTAAGTAACCGAGTCGACATCCTTGCATCTTTAGACTTTGCTTTTTCACTTTTAAATGCTGTGTTGTCTTACTCTTAGTCGTGCTTGCCATGGTAATGGTTTAAATATCCTGTTAAGTCCTTGAGACAAATTAACTACTTCCCACGATGGCATTTGAAGATCTTCTCTCCTTTGGGATTTTGTTTGCAACAATGTAGTGTAGCCTAAAGTAAGCAATCGTGATACTCTCCTTTTCTGATTCTTCTGAAATAACTGGAGAGAGACGTGACAGAACTTGATGACTGGCTGGATATGTACCAAGAAGACTTTACATTTAGTCTTTTCTCATTTGAACAACAGATGCTTCAGAAAACATTTGTCTCTCATATCACAAATTATTTTATGGAGTTTAATTATAGGAATTTTTTTTTCTTTTGAAAGGACTAGTTTGAATTTCTTGTGACTTTTAAGAATGTGCTTTTGGGTTTCAGTGCCCTACATTGAATAACTAAGGACAGCTTTGCACTTCAGTTGGAAGTGACTTTGTTGATAGGACCAAAGACATGTCATGCATAAAGTTGTACTAGTTTGACTGAAGTAATTTGAAATCTGATCATTTCCATTTTTTCCATTGGTGGGTATGTATGGCCATTGTAAAAGCAGAAGTAGCTAGACATTGAATTCTGTTGGCTAACTCTTAGTATATCCCAAGCCATGACATCTGGGAAGTTTGTGTTGAATGCAATAGTTTTAGTTTCCTGCAAAGCTGGTATTTAATCAAACTAGTAGGACTTCTAAGCAAAGACATAAATAACCATCTGTTCTCAGAATTGCCCAAGACTGATATGGACTATGAAATCAAAAGTTCAAGGTTCAAGGAGAGAATTAGTTTGCTGTGTTTGATAGACAGAAAGATAACACCTTGAGCAGGTAACTGCTTTTCATTCACTCATTGTAGGCCTTCTAACAGCCTCCTACTTCAGGCCATCAGTCGATTGATTTTCCTGTGACTGGTAACTTGCCCAGATAAAATGGTGTAAACCTGTATTATGATTTCTTAATGTTAGTCTTTGATTATTTCTTTCTAAGTCATTGTTTTTAGAATAACTAGGAGAAGCTACTTATAACACTGTGCCCTAGTCCTGCACAGGATTTTCAGAACTGTGAAAAAAATTCAGTTTCCAGCAGCTGCCTTGCTTCTTTCATTTTTGCCTTGTCAGCCAAGCATAGTATGCAACAGCATCATTTGCCCTGACTTGGTCCAAAGCACCTCTCACCAGGTGAATCAGGTATTACTGTGATTCACAAAATCCAGGTTCTCTTTTGATTCCTGGCAGCTTTTTGAAGGAGAAACCCAGCAGTTACTCTGCAGCTCACAGTCATAAACCAGGCACTTAAAATGCCAGGTAGGAGTTAAACCCAGCCCTGATGCACCAGACTCCTGCTGTGAGGCAACGTGCAACTGCCGCGTTACACAGATAATACTGAGTGATACAGTTTGGTCTAAGATTGAGAATCTGTGTCCAGGCTGCAGGGAACTGACTGCATTGGGTGAGAATTCAGATTTTATGTGCTTTCTGGTGATTTGTCCTGAAAGATGTACTTCCAAAATGAGCAGTGTTTGTATCTTCTTTTCAGGCACATCTGAAGTTATCCTTTGTTCCACAGTTCACACTGTGGTATAGAAGACTGTCTGATATGATGTTGGAGGATGTGATATTCATATACCTTTCAGGATTTTAGGAATTGTTTCATCTATTCTTAAATGTAAAATATGAACTCAACTCTCTTAGTAAATTGTGAAACATATAGGGTTCAGTTTATCTTTGTTGTGAGTTTTTATATGCAACAAAGAGATTATAACTTCTTTATGTCTGAGGGAAAAGAGGGAGAACTACATTTTGCTTACTTGCTATACATCACCTGCATTTGACTCAAATGTAACCTTTTTATCACTTCAGCTATTTTGTGTTATTGTATACTGGAACTTTCAGATTTTGTTACAGAGTATTTCAGAGGCACTGCCACTAGAAAAGAAAGTTAAAATTATATATTATTTCAAGTCAAGGATACTGTCATTATTATCTTTAAGATATCCTCAAGATGTTTTAAAAGTAGTGGATATGCCGTAGGTTGAGCTAAGGAATATCTCACTTTTTTTGAATTTGCACGGTTAATATCTAAGGTTTTGTTGTATTCCTGTAACCCTTTCCATGACAACATTAGTGTGATGTCGTGATCACTCTGACAGAAAGTTACACTGCTTGGAAATGTTTTCCTGACTGACTAGTGCAGGCTCAAGGGAACAGAAACCTGGCTTACATGCTTTAAGTGGCTGGGAAAATGCCGTTGAAGAAAAGTAATGTTCTCTATGACAGTAATACCTGACTGAAAAGTAGCCCTTGTTAGGTAAGAGGAGAGGCTTTATCCCCTTTTTTTGTTCTGGCTTCTGCCTACTTATCCTTTAGCTTTTCATGGTCTGAGTATTGCAATTTGATCTGTAAAATCGTGCTGCAGTTGTGTGCTGTAATAATGAGTTAACAGACATAGTACAAATCCTGCTTTTTTTTCTAATATGATGGAAAAGAGAAAATTGTGGGACAAAATAATGAATTTGTACTTCTCTCATACTTTTTTTTTTAAGTTGTAATGATCTCTGGTGTCTTTCTTTATTCCAGATAACACTCTGGCTTATCTGGTAGCTGGGGAAGAAAGGGTTTGGTTAAGCTTTTGCCTTCTTCAAATACAAAGTGAAGCTGTGTTTCTGAATTGTAAGAGAATTGGTTGTAACACAATTTGGATGACAGCAGATGCCCTGCTACATTTTTAGGTTGTTTCTCCTGTAGAGATGGCAACAGAGCAGTCTTCCTGCTGGGCTGGTAATGCCTAATTGGTTCATCTAGGTAGTTTTTCGAGCTTGGAAAGAAAAATTAAATGGCACAGAGTAGGATTGTGGTCAAGAAAAGATATAATCTTCCAATTGTTCAGGTACTTTGTAAAATGGAAACATTTCCTGAAGAAAAAATAAATCTATTTTCAAAAAGAAAACGTTTAATGCACTAGTTGTCAGTGTTACTGTGTTCTGGTTATAAAGCTCTAAATGCTTGAATTTCTTGAGAGGTTTTTTTTAGTGTATAAAATTTCATAATTTTTCTAATGATGTAAATTACTGTATTTGGTACTACAAAATATACTTAATACATTAGAATTTCTCTTAGAGTTTTTCCTTCTGTCTGAAATAGGTATATTTCATATATGAATGTGCTTTACTGAAATTACTCAATTTTTAAATCAATACCGAGTGTTTTCAGATTTTTAACTAGACTAACTTCTTGATAGTTTACTCTGAGGTTATAACTGGTATCCAAAGCTCTTAGACTTCTGCTTAAGTGGCACTTCAGTATGTTGAAATCTGGAAATATTTAAAATATTTAAAATGCGATTTTTCAGACTTAAATATCTCTTTTTTACTTCTCTAAAATATATAGATAAGGTATGTAATAATTTTAGGGTAGAAATGCTTGTTTTAATATGACTTTAATAATTAATATTTATAATGACAAATTACTGAGGAGTTACTGGGAAGGCATTGTATTTATACGGTCAAGATGAGTAATGTCTGGAGTGAGAGTCAGAAGGCACTTCACTGAAAGCCCTGTGCAATCAAGGGGGAACTGGTTAATGTTGTCCCAGGAAGCAACAAACCACTTTGGCTGAGTAGCCACAACTGGCCACAGTAAAAAGTTAATCGTTGTGACCAGCAGCTCCTTTTGCAGAAATTACTGCAGAGCTGAGAGAACATGAGAAGCAGGGGGGAGGCTGCTCTTCTGGGCAGTGGGAAGTCTCCCTGGCCTTAACATATCCCTCAGTCACTTAAGCTGGCAGGGTAACATGTGCCTCTTGGGAGAGGTAGTGGTGGAGATTTGTGACTCTGAATCCTTGTTAAGGATCTCTATGTGATCATTGTCTTAACTTGTTTATCTTTATTTTAAAAATCTATCTGGTGTAATAATACAAGTTGACAGCTCAGTTCAGTAACTAAGTGGAAATTGTAATTGTTTAATTAAACACCTTTCATAAGGTGTTCAAAAGTGTTTCCACGTTCAGATAAAGAAAAAAATCTACTCATGTAATAATACATTTTAATAAAATCAATTGAAATGCATTTTTAGAACTCTTTTTTATGCAGCTATGCTGAATTGCATGGCTGATACACAGAGGCAATCAGGTATGGTATGTGTAACAAAGAGAAAATTGTCCAGAAGCTGTATAATACTCAATTTCAGCTTGCTGAGCTTTCACAAGCAGGAAGTTTTTAAATAAAAATGGTGTGTTGCTGCCCTGGTGATCTGTCAATGAAGTGTTTGAATATGGATTCCACCAAGGGAAGCATTGAGCCTCCAAGCATTGCCCTTCATCACTGGAATTCAGTCAGGGAGCTCTGTCTGATAAAGAACATGTCATGTCAAGGATTTATTTCTTAGGCCCACAGGTTGCACACACACAGATAACCTCTGAATCTTGGACTGGAGCTGAAGAATCAATAAAAAATCAGTAGGTTTTAGTCAATAGTATTAATCATTCCCAGCTGTTTGTTTGCTAGAAGGTATTTGACTGTGCTGTTTGAAATACAACATTTATTTGTAGCAACTGAGAGAGACTTGGCCAGTTTATGGCAAATAGCGTTTTTAGCTACGCTGTGTTTCATTTATAAAAGCAAAGTAAAGCAAACAAAAAAGCAAATCCAAAACCAACCAAAGAAAATTGCTGTTGCATTTTGTTAATTTTCTATAAAATTGCCCTAGTCTAGGATTTGACAGAACTCTGTGGTTACAAGTCGTGTTTTCTGTAAAGTATTTGAATTCTTTACTGGAGAATGTGGTGGACTGCTTCCCTGAGTGCAGAAATGTACCACACTCACATTTTAGGTATCTTTAGTTTTGCTTCTATTTTTTTTTTTCTGAGAAACTTGCTGATCTGTGTGTTCTAAAAGCAAGTTTGTCCTTTTTTTTAGGAAATAAAACCTCAAAGCCATTACAACCATGGATATAGCGAATCTCTTGGACGGAAAAGCCACATTGATGATTACAGCACTTGGGACATTGTTAAAGCCACACAGTAAGTTTATTTTTGAGTGTTAGATTTGTCTGTGTTAGTTTGGAACAATAAAATGGATTGTTTTATTTGTGTAAAGTGGTAGGTAAACTGTATTTGTCAATACAGTAGTAGAAGATTTCAGAAGTGATCTCTACAAAATTGCTGCTACAACAAATTTATGAGCATTGTATGAAAATATGTGGGAGGAATTACGGTAAGTTGTCAATGCACGTGGTTGGACAGATTGTTGGAAGAGAGCATGAGGTTTTCTTTCTGTTGATACTGATGTTTATTTTGTGTAGGTGGTGATTAAGAGGTAGGTAGGCAACATTTGAATGCAAACATATGTTTAATTGATTTATAAGTTAGAAAGTATGTGTATTGGTAACTTCATTATCTCTGATTCTGCAATTTCAGTGCTGCTATGAAACAGTTTGTTGCTGAAGAAGGATTGTAGGAGTAAACTGTGTAGATATCTTCTGACTTGATTAACTTTTTAGTTCAGTGCTAATGCAAAGAAAATTTTTGTAAAACCAAGCTATTTATCAGTTTCTTAGAACTCTTCCCTCAAGTAGTTCAAGGGAAGTGTAGCAAAATAAAATACAAATAATTTTCAGTCTCTTGGTTTGTGTATTTTTTTTACCAAGTCCAGTTTCTCCTGCAAAAGTAACTGGTTATGTTATTGTTACAACTTACATGAAAATCAACTTTAATGATGGTGGTAGTGAAAAAAAATGGGATGAAAACATTTAAAACTCATCTGTGTTTTATATACGTTGTTTGGCTGTAGAATTCTATTTTGAGATATTTTATTGACAGAGAAATAAAAAAATTTAACTAAAATAATGCATTTGATTTTGTGTTTGTCAGCAAGCAAACTCCACTCGTTTTTCCACAGGTATTTGTATGTTTTTCCATATTTTTGTGAACTGTTTCAGTGCTTTATTTTCTTAATCTGTAGACTGGACACTTCTTTTAATAACACGCTAATGCACTATGAGCTACAAATTTAATAGCTTCTTATAATCACATTAAGACTTTGTATAGAAAACAGTGGTTCAGCTAATGTTCTTGTTGACAAGTCTTTATTGGTATTGGTATTTTTTCCCCATTACTCTCCTCATAAGTTGTCCCACAGACCTGGGGCCCTAGGCGTGCTTTGTATCAAAAATAGTCTATGTTTTCAGTTTGCAGAACCTTTTTCTGGAGTGAAAATCATGGTGTTTGGTTTTAGTACTTATTAATACATTGAAAATTTCACTGGCTTTGTTATAAACATCATCAAGAGCATCTGGGTAGCTTTAAAAGTAGTACTGTCTCAGCCCTTCATCTTGCAGATGTTAGAATACGTGTGTAATTTTTTAGCATCTCGTATTTGGTTATAACAAAATTGTTTTGTTAATACAAACTTTCCACTGTGTTTCTGAGAGCAGAAGCAAGTCACTCATCTATATTTGAAAAACTGTTTTCAAGGCAGTAGTGAAAAAGTTCATCCATGCTTGCCTTTGGTTTTGTTCCACAGTGATAATCAGTATTCTTGCTGGAGCTCCAAGGCAATGGAGTCCTGTTACCAAAAAAAAAAAAAAAAAAAAAAAAAGCCATAAATGATTTAAAAGTGAAATTCAATGGTGGTGTGTTCGGTACGTTTATTTCCCTCTCGTTGGCACCAGTAGCCCTCTGTCATCCAAGGCAGGAGTCATAACTTAATATGATGACTTGGGAATGGTACTTTGTTAACGACTTAAGGTTGCTGCCTCTGTTTTGACTTAAATCTTTTAAGCCATGAAACTGAGGAGAAGTAGCTAATGTTCATAGGTAGGGGAGTATATGATGGGTTGTCACGAGGAAAACAAAGTCTGAGACACATTAAACCTTGTGTTGTGTTCTTCAGCTCCCTTGAGAGTGAATAGGCACCTTTGGCTTGTAGTGAGCTTGAGCAAATTTCAGCTTTGCTGAAAGTACGTTAAATAACCATTATGAACATGGGTATTAAACATTAATGATACTAATAAGTGCTTTTGTGACATCTGGAAGATTGATTCCTCGTGCTCGAGTGTTACGATTTCATTACCACAAGATTAACTTTTCTGTTAGTTGATTCAATGAGATCATTTCATTCAAAATGAAGTTGGGTACATTGTGAAATAGTGCAGCATAAAATATGTATTATGCTGAATCCTGCCAAGGAAAAAATTCTTGGATACATTTGAGAATATTCTTTTTTTCATCACTATTTCTTATCAGTCATAGGGTAACTGATAAAAAAAAGAAGATATATTTGGAATAATTCACATTTGTAAGGATTGGCCAAAGGGATGGTTACTCATGAGTTTTTTTCAGCTACTTACAGGAAGAGTGACACAGGTACCCACCCCTTATTCCTGATCATTTGTGCCTATGGTATTTGAATATACACCTGAAAGTGAAACATTTCTGAAGTTCATGTGTGAGGGTGAGACTTTTTTAACCATGTCAGTAATATAGCCACAATTGTCTAAACAATTTAAGGCTTTGGAATATACTTAAGAGCCAAATTTCTCATCTTTCAACATTGCTGTTAATTAAGCAGTTCATGAGTTACACATTTCCTGCTGAAAACAAAACTGTTGTACTGTTTAACACAAAAAACCTTGGGAATATGTTAAAGGCTTTGTTAGTATTTAACCACCATTATTCATGGGAATGAGATTTTAAAAGATAAAAATGATTTTTCTATTAACTGCATTTCCAGTTAAAACAGTTTTGATTTGAGCTACAATGATAGCAAAATGAGGGAGTGAGCTCCTGGTTTACCTACTCCTTGTTGGCATGGTGATGTGCTCAATAGCAAGATTCCTTGCTATTATTCTGTCCAAATTTGATATTAATTGTGCAGCAAAGCTAGCAGTGTCTCTTTTCAAGAGGCTATGTGTTTGTAGACAAAAGGTTAAAAAATGGCTTACATATTTAAAATTGCAAACCTGTTTTTCAAAGTGTTAAGGTCGGAAGATCTTTAACCTACAATGACAAATAAAATGTTACAGGTTTAGTTACCAAAATAGCTCAAACTGTGATAGCAAAATGCTCTTCCACAGTGGTATTTTTGCCCTGGAAGGACTAGTCCTATTTCTTTCAAGACAAGCTCAAAATGTGCTTTAATTATGCAATTATGTAAACATCCGTATTGATGTTTACAGCATCACCTTCTAGAAATCATTGAGATGCTGAATATTCGTTAGTTTAATACATCAGTATCTTGTGAGGATTTGAAGCTTTCCCTCCATGCCTCTTGAAGGGCATAGAGCCCTTTATAACAACATACAAGCATGATTTTGCTGAGTGTCTGAAATAGGTGACTTTGTCATTTTTTAATCTAACGGTGCATCACGAGCCTTTGGAAAAAGGCAAGTTAAAGTCAGCTTCAGCAAATTGATGGAAGAAGTTTGTAGGTTGTATGTGAGGGAAGAATGCTGCATTTCTAGGACAAAGCTCAAGAAACCATACCTGCGGCAGATTCGGTGTTTTATTGTTGAGAGCCTCTCCTTCCAGGAAGAGGAGCAAATTGTCAATTCCTAGCTTTTTTTTTTGCCAGGCAGATTTTGTTAGTCAAGGTCCTTGAGTCCTCTTGAGACAATTTAATAAATTGAACATTCATTGAATTATACCCTGTATGTTACATTTTTTGTAATCAGTTATGATTGAGTTCAAGATACCAAAATAAATTACCAAGAACAGACACACTGATGGTGACTTAAATTTAGAAATAGCTATATGCCTCATTCTCAGTATCACTTTTGGAAAGAGTATTATTTTCCTGGAAGGCCTCTTCTGATATATAGCAGAACTTCATGTTTTGTTTTGTGGCCAAGTAGTATCAAGTACTTGTGATTTGCCATCTGCCTTCTAGTGCGGACAATGGAAAGTTTCTGATGCTGAGCCCAAAGAAGAAATCCATTCCTACTACTCCTTCTTGTATCTGAACCCCTGCAGCACTCTTTGCCCAGGGCCTCACAGCCGTGTATGGGTGAATTCTAGAAGACGGTACTTGTAAACATCAGTGGAACATAATGAGGGCATTCTAGAAGGGGCATTGGCAACAGCATTCTGCCTACAGGCTGCAGTCAAGTCATGTGTTTGTCATAGCTTTCCTTTATTTTCATGTTTCTTGAGCCAAATTCTTGAGAAAGTAGCATTACATTTTCTGTAAGAACCCAACAAACAACCCCTCCAACCTGCTTGCTCTCCCCCTCCCCCCCAAAAAAAAATGATCCCAGAAAATAAACGCCCCCTCTATCCTTTTCCCCGAAGACTGCCAGAGTGCTCCTAGATTATACTTGTCTTGGCAGCATGGTCTAACAAAAACTTGGGTAGGAATCAAAGGTTACTTTCAAGGAGGTTCATTTTGTATTGATAGAACACTTGTTTTTAACCATTTGTAGTTTGCTGTAGCTGGCTAATAATGATGTAGTGACTTAACCTTGGTGGGCAGCTAAGCCCCACACAGCTGCTTGCTTTGTCCCCTCTGTGGAGATGGAGAAACCAATCAGAAGAGTTAAAGCGAGAACTCGTGAGTGGAGACAAACGGAGTTTAATAGATAAAGCAAAAGCACCACATGCAAGTAAAGCAGAAGAGGGAATTAATTCGCTGCTTTCTATGGGCGAGCGGGTGTTCAGCCATGTCCATTATGTGTAATGGTTGGGTAGACAAGCACCTTAACTATGAATGTCTCCCCTTCTTCTCCCAGTTTTTATTGCTGAGCACACTGTCATGTAATATTGAATATCTGTTTGGTCAGTTGGGGTTAGCTGTACCAGCTGTGTCCCCTCTCAAATTCTTTTGCAGCCCCAGCCTCCTTATTGGCATGGCAGCATGAAGAAAAGCAAAAGCCTTTACCTTATGTCAAGCACCATTCAACAATAGCTGAAATATTGGTGTGTTAATCAGGATCATTTCACTCACGTACGTTACACACATCTTCATAGGAGCCACTGTGAAAAAGATGATCCCAGCCAAAACCAGTACATGTAAGGAAAATCCTAATCTGTTGCATGAAAGCTTTATATGATTGCCTCTTACACTTTGTAGGAAGTTAAAATTATTGCATCCTTTTATTCATTGTATCTTTGCAATATTTGATAATATTTTATTAATATAATTGCTACTTGTATAGTACTTACTTCAACAGAATGAGTCAGTTAAACTCAGCCTCGGGCAGTACAATTTTTTTTAGCTGGTGATTTATTAGATCTAATAGCAGGGCTTTAGTTCAATAAGTTTTTACATTATGGCTTCAATTGATAGTTTAAATGAAGGCAGCAGGCTTGTCTACAGTAGGAAGGAGTGTCATAACAGGTGACTGGAGCAGAACAGCTTGTCAACAAATGGTTGTTTTGCCATTCTGTATGGATCACTTTCCAGGCTACCTTCAAATGCTGTAATATGCTAGTGTAAGATGGTACTGTAGTAAGATCAGAATTTGCTGTCCTGCTTTTGGAAGTACTTCTTTCCTTCATCTCTTCTACTGTCTCTTTTCACTCCTTGTTCCTAGGAAGGCTGACCTGCCTTCAGAAGTCCTAACCTGTTTCAGTGGCTCTTTCTGCTGGGATGGGAAGTCAGGAATGATGTTATCTGGTCTGCGTTAAGCCACTTGTGCAAAGCACTCATCAGGCCACACTGCTGATGCAAAATTGGTACAGGAGATACTGTGCCTCAAGATTGGCTCAGTGTGGAACCTTATTAGTTTTCCTGGCAGTTATGTTTTTCTGAGTATGTGTTTCTTGTCTAGCTGGTTGCATACTTTTAAGTCATCGTAGACCAGATATCTTCTTTCCACTACCTCCAACTGATTAAAATAAAGCTTTGTTGTCAAAAGTATTCATGACTGCTGCTGTTTTACTCAGTCTGAGAGACCAGATTTTACAGGCGTGTTGCCACTTGGTATGCACTGCATGCAAGAATCTTTGTTCTGGTCTCTTGTAATGTTTGAAGATAATAGATATGACAGCAATTTCCATCATTTTTCATAATTTCTAGTGCAACTTTCTAAAGAAACCGAAAACAACATGATCTGAGCGGGCTCTTACTCCTTTTTTAATAGGTCCGACTCATTTTTGTGCTTCAAACCTGTGATGGGATTGGAGGGCACTCTTGAGTTTTGTTGGTTTGAGTCATTTGAGGATTCATTATGTCCAGATTGAGGATCTGTTCAAATACATGAAAGAAAAAGTAAGAAGAGTGAATACCTCAGGAAAAAGGTCTCTGCATCAGTTATGCAAGCTGATCAAGCAGAGCAGAAGGGCCTTGTCTAAGGCTGTCTCTCCTGCAGAAAGTAGAACATAGAAACAGCATATGAAAAAGTTAAATTCCAACTTTGAGAGGCTGTTAAAATTCTGCTTTAGCAGAAGTCAGATGTCACAAAGCATTGGCCTTGATTTCAAGGCATGCCCACGTGTCAGTCTTCTCCCTGAGAGTTGAGAAATCCCTATGGGTTGTGCAGATTTTGAAATGTAGTCTTTACTTGCTTTTCTGCATTGCTTTTATTGCCGCTAAGAAGAGGTGGTAAAATACTGTAAACATCAAGACAACCATTATTTAGTGTTGGAAATCTTGGATGAGTGAAGGAAGACGCCAGCAGATGTCCCTCAGGAGGTGAATGCCTGATCCAGAGGGATCACAGTTTCCATTGCCCCATCTGGGGTGCCAAACTGATGCCTAGAATCAGAGAAATAAACCTTCCAAACAAAATTAATAGAGGTTAAAAGGTGCAGTTCTTTAACAAAAGTTCCAGGTCTAAAGGAGAGAGTAATAGCCCTTATCACGCTGTATTTATAATATCAAAACTTTTGCCCCTCAAAAATATCCAACCAGGGTTTGTCTCACCCCTGCGAGGTCTGGTCCCTCCTTGGAGCTTCTCCGAGTTCTCTGGGCCTCTATTTTGCCTTCCTATTCATGCTATCTCCAAAAGAATGTTAACCTTAACTTTGCAAGGCATGGGAAAGACCTTACAAGAGAGCTAATGGGTGAACCATATAGTCAAGCTAAAACTCCAGAAAGTGAGACAAATTACTTGTCAGAATTACTCCTACATTAGATGCCTAAGTGATGTTTGTGCTTCCTGATTTGTTTGAATTTTAAAAATCTATGCAGAAATTTGTTCCAAATGATAGTAGATCACATTTAATAGTCCTCTTTAATGAAAGAATGAATTTCATGTTAATATACAGAATTTTGAAGTGGTCTAAAAAAGAAAATGTTATTGACTTGTATCAGAAAGATTGTTGTTTTTCTAAGAAAAACAAAAGGCAATATTTGAGCTTTTAGTATTTGTAATTGAATTCATGATCTTATCTGCTGAATTTTAGGAAGATAATGTCAAATCAGCTGACTAAGCTTTTTTTGGTCTTCAAGAACTGGAAGGGTAAAAAACAGCATGAGAGAAAGAAATGTAGTGGAGTCCCTGGGAAGGGAAGAATTACTGAAATTTGATATGCTACTGATAGATATATTGCCTTGCTCTGCAATACACTTTGCTGTGGACACAAGTTTTCTGTAAAGTCTTGAATCGATTAATGTAACTTTTGCCAATGGAAGCTTCTTGTTGCAAGAGATTTCCAATCATATAGAAATGGAAAGTAAAGTTTCTTTTTCTTTTCTGTTGAAGATTTTGTGTTGTGAGCAAAAGAATGATGTTTGATGAATGCATTTTTTTCTGCGGTAAGAACTTTGACAAGTCTTATTTTGTTCTTGAAGGTATGGAATATATGAACGATGTAGAGAGCTGGTGGAAGCTGGTTATGATGTACGACAACCAGACAAAGAAAATGTAACGCTTCTCCACTGGGCTGCGATCAACAACAGGATAGATCTGGTGAAGTATGTATTACACTTTGAGTTCAACAAAAATTAGTTGCATCCTTAAAAATGTTGATTTCTCTGTTTTAAAATGACTGAATGTCTTTACGTCTAATGTGTCCAATTCTCCTTTCTCCTCGGCAGTATGTCAAAGCTCATGTCACTTCTTGGTGGATCTCTACCACTGTGACATACAGCATTACATTTTCTTCCTGTGTAGTAGAGTGTGTGTGACTACTGATGTGTTTTACTCTATCTAAAATTCCTTTTCCCTGATGCAGTTCTTGCACTCTTAAGTTCTTCAGTCTTTTGGGGATCTTGATTTATATTCATTGATACTGCTCACCTTATTGTGCACTCTCTCACTCTTTTTGCGAGACACTAGTTACCTTTATTTCCTTAGAATGAAATTATTCTTGTTTTCTTTTTCGTTTAAGCCTATCACATCATTCCCTAAGTTTTCACTATTTCCCCTTTATGTGCAGTGGATACTTTCATTAAATGTGTGAGCTATTTAGCTTGATACTGCAGAGATAGAGTATAAGCCATCTGCTCTCATGATACCGGGTCTTAGTGTCTTCCTTAGTGGGTATTGACTTATATAAGGTCTTCCCAATGAAGCAGCTTAGCAGCTTATCTGTACACAGTACAGACTTGGAATTAGACTTCTTTTATTTTTAGTATTTCTTTGTTCCATCTATTGTGAGACTTGAGATTCAGCAGAGATAACAGAAAAACCTATCGATAAGAAAAAATATGGTACCTTTTCATATTTCTATAGGTTCAAGGATAAGTGTTTACAGCACAATTCTGTTTTCATCATGACATCAATCTATTGGTATTTCTTCAACTCAGTTTTGTAAAATTGAAAAAAATGGCCTTATATCTCTACAGTTGCCTACTGCCTGCATTTCCCCATCCCCTGTGTCTAATTTTCTCCAGACAAGGATTTCTCTTCTACTTCTCCTGCTTTGGGCAACAGTGACTGCATGCACATTGATTCCACAAGCCAAGCTGGGGTAGTTTACAAATGTCTGGCAAAGACTTAGTGATCCTAATGTGGAGATCAGTGGAAGTATTTTCTTCTTAAGGCAACCTCTTGTCAGATCTGCTTGCCTTGATGTAAGTAGCTTGTTTAAATAGGACTTGCATGCTTGGGATCTTGTAGTGTAAACTTAGATGACTCACTGAGAGTAGAATTGCCCAGTTCTTTCTTTCTTCAGGAACATTCTCACCAAGGACAGAATTCCTTCTGCAAGATTTGCTTAGACAGGGAGATTAAATTCTCAGTCTGGTTTTGCAGAAAAATCTCACCATTTATGTGTACTGAAACTGAAATGCAGTGATAAATCTCTATTTAGTCTAAGAACACACTTAAAGAAACATAAAGTGTTACTTCAATGCACCATCTGGCAGGAGATTGTCGCCTTGTCTTTTCCCAGTTGTCAAGCGGCAAGTTCTTCCATCTAAATAAAACCTACTAACCAGTAAGCAGTTCTGCTCAGTAGAATCTGAACATATTCTGCATTTCTGCAAGGACCAGCGTTTGAATCAAGACAATCTGTTTAGTGTTCACCTCTCCATGAGTGGCTGTCACATCAGAGAGATGAATCCAAGCTTTGACTGTGAATTCCTCTGTGCTGTCTTTCTACCAAGATAAGATTTCCTTTGGAACTCCTTCCCAAGGGGGACTAAATAATTTCTCAGTATCTTTATCATATTCATTGGTTGGTAGCTGATACTTCATTGTAATAAAATTACATTGTCTCTTTACCTGATATGTGCTCTGTATTTTCAGCTACATGGGATGAAAAGTTTCACAAAATGTTCCGTTGTTTTTATAGAGAAATCCAAAAGCATAACTTCAGCGGGGAGATGTTGAAGTTTTGCTCTATTAGTGTTGAAGGCCGGAGGAGTGGACTGTCCTGCATTGATCAGAGCAGATCTTGTCTGTCATACAAACTGCTTTTTTTTACTTTGGCAAATCTGATGAAGTACTTGATTGTATCTGATGTCTCTAAAGCAACTGTATAAAAGAACTTTTTCTTTAGATGTTTTTAGTGTGGACATGTATATTTTTATGTTCCTAGAAGTTCCTAAGAGATCTGGTTTTGACATTTCACTCTCTGAATCAATGAACACTAAAGAAAATGAAGGTAGTTATTTTAGAGTAATATTTTTCGAGTTATTCTGTTTGTTGCTTTTCTTCTTGCCATGTCTTAAAACGCTTAGAGGAATTTGAGGTGACAAAAACTCAATACTAAGGATGTGAAGGACCACTTGTGTGGGCAGGAGAGCAGCGTTCCTATATACCTGACAGGTATTGTCAAAGTGGAAAATCTGTAAGCACAGGTATTTGAAACGTGCAAGCATTTAGGAATCTATAGCTGGCTAGTACTTTTCAAAGGTTCATTCATTGGTGACTGAAAAATTAGAAGCCTTCTCAGAAGACCTATGTTTAGAAACATTAATTTCTTTCGAAAGCATGCATTTTCTTTCACAAATGAAAAGTAATATTGCCAGCTTAGTGTCCCAGAAAAGACAACAAGGAAAACAGTTCACAGAAATGGTACAAATGACTATAACTGTGAATTGTTGGAGTTAAAAATGGGTAACTTCTTTTGTTCCTACAGATAGCTCATATTTTTATGAATGTTCACAGAATCACAGAATATGCTGAGTTAGAAGGGACGCACAAGGATTATCTAGTCCTGCATGGGCAAAGAGTCACATAATGTGCCTGAGAGTGTCATCCAAATGCTTGAACTCTGTCAGGCTTGTTGCTGTGACCACTTCCCTGGGGAGCCTATTCCAGTGCCCAGCCACCCTCCAGGTGAAGAACTTTTTTCTAGTATGCAACCTAAATCTCCCCTGACACGACTCTAGGCCATTCTCTCAGGTTCTGTCACTGGTCACCACAGAGAAGAGATCAGTTCCTATCCCTCCTCTTCCTCTCACAAGGAAGTTGTATCTGCAGTGAGGTCTCCCTTCAGTCTCCTCCAGGCTGAACAGACCAAGTGATCTCAGCTGGTCCTCATATGGCTTCCCCTCAAGGCCCTTCACCATCTTCATTGCCCTCCTTTGGACACTGTCTAACAGCTTAATATCTTTTTTATAATGCAGTGCTCAAAACTGCGCACAATATTCAGACTGAGGCCCCGCCAGTGCAGAGCAGAGCGGGACAATCCCCTCCTTCAACTGGCTGGTGATGCTTTGCCTGATGCCCCCCAGGACACTGTTGGCCCTCCTGGCTGCCAGGGCACTGCTGACTCATATTCAACTTGCCTTCAGCAAGGAGCCCTGAGTCCCTTTCCATGGTACTGTTTTCCAGCATCTTGTTCCCCAGTCTGTAAATACATCCAGGGTTCCCCCATCCTAGGTGCAAAATCTGGTACTTTCCCTTGTTGGACTTCATAGGCTGGTGATTGCCCAGTTCTCTAATTTATCAGGGTCTCTCTGCAGGGCCTCTCTGCCTTCAAGGGTGTCAGCAGCTCCTCCCAGTTTCGTATCATCTGCAAAGTTGATTAGTTTCCCTTCCAGTCCTGCATCCAAATCATTTATGAAGATATTGAAGAGCACAGGGCCTAAGATGGAGTCCTGCAGAACCCCACTAGTGACAGGTCTCTAGTCTGATGTCACCCTCTGTGCTCAACCCATGAGCCAATTGCTCCCCCACCACATGATGTGCTTATCCAGCTGTGTGCTGGACATTTTGTCCAGAAGCATCCTATGAGAGGCAGTATCGAAAGCTTTACTGAAATCCAGAAAGATTGCATCAACTGGCTTCCCTGGATCAGCTGGATGGGTTACTTTGTTACAAAAGGAAATCTGGTTTAGTTAGGACTTTCCTCTCACGAAGCCGTGCTGGCTGTGACCAATGACAGCATTGTCTTTCAGGTGTTTTTCAATGCCTTCCAGAATAATTTTCTCTACAGCTTTACCAGGCACTGAAGTGAGACTGACAGGCCTGTAGTTTCCAGGGTTTTGCTTCTTGCCTTTCTTGAAAAATGAGACAACTTTCTCCAGCTTTCAGTCAGTTGAGCCGTCTCCAGATTACAAAGACCTCTCAAAAATAATCAAGAGGTGTTTTGCGCTGATGTGAGCCAGCTCTTTGAGGATTTTGGGATGAATCCCATCAGGCCTCATAAATTTGTAGGGATCCAGCTGAAGCAGCAGATCCCACACAATTTCACGTTTGGCTGGGAGTTGATCATTCTCGCAGTCATGGTCCTCCAGCTCAGGCCACTGGCTCAGTCCAAGGTGGGGGTAGATGAATTCAGAAAGACTTATTTTCGAGGAGTTTAGGGCATGTTTGCTTAGGGGAATTCTCCCACAAGGAGGAGAGCCATCTTTCCCAGGAACGCAGTTGTGTTTTCCTCCCACATTCCACAGGGAATGGGACGGGATGGGCTCCCTACCATGGGAAGAAGATAAGACTGTGGGCTTTTCAGAAGGCCCGTGGGCAGCAGGCAGGGGAGGCAGGAGAAACATTAAAAGCCTTAAAACAGTGGCATGTCTTTCTCCCAGGGCCCAGTGGTTGTAACACTGCTAAATTGATAATCTTAGCATTTTTGCCTTTGGAAATAAATTTTCCTAAATCCTTCCACTCCTGGTGTTTTTGGGGGATACCTGCATTATCTTTCCTTTGCACCCTTGGTACGTCATCTGTGTTGAAGAGGTAAAGAGAGTGTTGAACATCTGCCTTGTGTCTGTCCCTGTTTGTGAGGTGACCATCCTCATTCTGTAATGGGCTGATGATATTTCTATACTGCCTATTGCCTTTAATGTATTTGAAAAGGCTCTTTTGATTGTCCCCCACATTTCTGGGCAGCTTCATCTCCAGTTGAGCTTTGGCTGCATGAATTTTCTTCCTACGGCAGTAAGCGGTACCCCTGAATTCTTACCATGTCACTTGACCTTGCTTCCACTGGGCATATAATAAACCTTCCTTTTTTGACTTATCTCCAAGAGAAGATTCCTGCTCAGCCAAGCCAGCCTTCTGCCTTGCCTGCTTGACTTCTGGCATTTGGGAATTGCCTCAACCTGTGCCTTTAGGATGTGATATTTGACAAGTGACCAGCACTGATGTTCTTGAGGGAAAAGTAATTTCTATCCCATAATTTAGAAATATTTTTAAAAAACTGTTTTTGTCCTTGGATTAGTAGCAGTTGAAAAGTATGTAAAAATCTTAGTCCTTTGCTAAATGTGTAACTTAAGTGTGATTTCTGGATTCAGTGACTTCAGCAGGGCCATTCCAGTGATGATACAAGCTGCAAGTCTAATGATATATAATTTTACCATTTAGCCAAAATTCTCTAAAAAATACAGCCTTCTAGCAACATATTCTTTTATGAGTATTTCAGAATTCTATTTGATGCAACAGCCCATGAGTATTTAAGAAGAATTCAGTTCATTAAATACTTTTTTAGTAGCACAGTTTATATTACTGTATATAGCAATTACTCTTTTACATTAGAAACAAACTAGGAAATAGCATCATGTTTAAAACACAGCAGGAGGCGTCTCTACTCTCCCAACTCAAGTCAGAAAGGCAAAACATTGAATGTATATGCATGACCTCTGAAAAGGAAGCTTATATGAAGACTTCTGTTGTTCTGGTCTCTTACGGCCTGTTTTGCATAACGTGCTCACTGTCTGTCCTTTAGATTTAACCAATGCAAGCAATAATGTTTACTATTTCTCTTATTCCAGATACTATATATCAAAAGGTGCTATTGTTGATCAGCTTGGAGGAGATTTAAATTCTACTCCACTTCACTGGGCAACAAGGTGGGAAAGAGTCTTCTGAAATTTTCTTCTCTATTTCTTTGCTGACATGGAGTCTGGTGCAGATAGTTTTATGAAATTGTTGTATTTTGTGGGAATACTTTGTGCTAGAATTAATTCAACATTTGATAATGGAGTTCACTTAAATATGGTATGTTTGAGCTAAAGTAACTTTCAGCATATGGTTCAGTTTTTCTCTTACCTCTTTGTGATGTAGAGGATGGTGATTGCTATGATAGGAAAACAAATAAAGTAAAATCAGAGTCTATAGGCACCTTGGCTTACTTTTACTTTGGAGATCTTATTTTTGTCAAGTCTTCTGAAGTTCAGCAACACTTCTGCAGATGGGTCTTGGGATGATTTTTTTGTGACATCCTTGCAGTCTTCTATTGAGTGTATGGATTTTTTTTTTAAGATGCACTTAAAATTGGGTCTATTATGTAGAAGATGATCAGCGAATAATGAATGTCTGGAAAAAATGAAGACAGTCTTCTAGCAGAACCTGTTCTTTCAGACAACCACCTAGAAATAGGCGGGAAAAAAACACTGTCTATATTAATATTTCTAACTGTAGATGGCAAAAGGAGACTTAGAAAATTAGCTTTTAGAAGATTAAATGTATCAAAATAATGTGTTTACTAAAGATGAAGACTTACTTGTTAACCTCCATTAAAGATTTTAGCTTCTGTATTTCTTTTTGTTACAGATCACACTTTGTGATTCTGTGTTGATAGCACAAAAGCTTGATTAAATTTCCTGGTGTTCATTCATACCTATAACTTGTTGCTCTGTGAAGCGTTGTCTGAAGCTGCTTCTGACAAATTGAAAAGGTGTTTTTGCTCATGTCAGAAACTGTGTACTGACAGTTAGGCAGCGTGTGTAAAAGAAGGATATGCCTATGCTCAGTATGCCAAAAAGATGCTTAAGCTTTTAACATAATGTGGAGGAAATGTAGACCTTCAATTTTCTTTTTTTCCCCCCCTAGTTTTTGTTTCACTACAGTTTTTAATGGTAGAAAGGTAAACCACAAGCCTGACAAAAAGTATCTAGCCTGTTTGACATCTCTTAAAATAGCAGATTTCATAGGAGGGGAAGAAATCACAGTAGACTAGATTTCTAAACTGTAATTTGTGTGGTTTTTGTTGAATGTCTTTTTTCACTTGTACACTACACTAAAGTGAACTGCGTGTGATGAATGCATTCTCTGCATGGAACTTGCTCACATGAATGAGTCTGCTTTCTCACTTGGAGAATCCGATCATGACAGTTGTTGTTTCCAAAGTACGAGTTAAAGTGCAGGAGCTCTGGTAGTGTAATTGACTGCTAAACATACTTGTTGTATTCCAGTATTCAAATTTTAATAGTTTTTCCATATATAGTTATTCAGTTGTTTGTTTTTTTGTGTTTTGTTACATTTAGACAAGGTCACTTATCCATGGTTGTACAGCTGATGAAATATGGGGCAGATCCGTCGCTAATTGATGGAGAAGGATGTAGCTGTATTCATTTGGCTGCCCAGTTTGGACATACCTCGATTGTTGCTTACCTGATAGCAAAGGGACAGGTAAATTTTAAGTAATATCCTATTTAAATAGATTCTACTCCAATTTAGAATAGGAAAACAATTGAAACCTATACCTATCGTTCAGGAAATGCAAAATATTTGCCTGAATAAATATAAAAATAATTCCATGTTCTTTATTTGTAGACTGCAGTGTTAATGTGCTAGCGACTAAATTAATTTCCCGTAACAGTGGTCTGAGTACTTTTGGCTTTAGTTCACACCTGTCTAGTGTAGTATATGGAAATTCTAGCAGTTACTCTTTTACCATTCTTTATTTCTAATGAATTTAATTTTTAGATGTAACTGTGGAAATGATAGCAAGTATTGTAGAACTCTTCACAGAATCATCAGTTATACATGGATAAAGAATCTAGTGACGTATCAGTCCACAACTTTTAATTTATTGCTGTTCTTAATTACTTGTACGTGTAAATAGACGTAAACCAGACAATTCCAAACCTTCTTGTTAGCTTCTTATATTACTCCTAGATCTGTAGAATTTCTGTATAATGTGTATTCATTACTCTTCCTGTTATGTCCCCTGTGTCATTCTGTCTGCTCAAAAACTTGTTCATGTTTTTTCCTACTCACCCTGCTCTGTATTTTGTTGATTTACTCACCCACAGGTACGTGCCCGAAGCACAAATTTGATTTACTCTGTAAACTATATAGAGAAGTCAAAGCCCTCCTCCTGTATGATCATCCTGCTGATATTGTTCACACTTTTGTATTCTGCATATTCCCTCAAATACCATGTGAAATATGATCTAGTGAGTCATAGAATATAAAATCAGTGGCTTTGGTCTGTGTAAAACAAATACTGAATTTGCTGCAGAAAATTATTTATGCCTGTACATGTAAAAAACCCCAAGCTATTGCTCCATGCAGTATTCAGTTTGTGTCTGATAACTGTTTGGTAAAACAGTATTTAGTGTGTGATAGAGAGTAAGCTAGGCAAAAGAAGAATCTGATCCTATTTTGTAAATTCACTATTTTATAAGGAGTAATGATTGGAAAGGAATGCTTTTTCATGAGGAAAA
Source organism: Serilophus lunatus (assembly GCA_013399895.1). Classification (NCBI taxonomy): domain Eukaryota; kingdom Metazoa; phylum Chordata; class Aves; order Passeriformes; family Eurylaimidae; genus Serilophus; species Serilophus lunatus. Next base: position 576,225 of record VXBA01005483.1, read on the forward strand.
GGTTTTGTATTTTCTTCACAAGTTATGTATAATTGTATGTGGATTTTATGGTACCAGAAACATCTTGCTGATACTATACAAGTGTAAACTTGTTAAAAGCATAGCACTAATGAAGTAAAAATGACCTTTGAAGTGTTCTACTGTACTTAAGAAATCTCCCTGTAAGTGTGTGTTTGTCCTCATGTTTATATACAGATTTTTCCTATTTATTTGACCGTATTACAGTTTGGTGCTAAAAAAGCTGGGTGTCTTTACATGAGTACATGCACAGAGACACAAAAATTGCCTTAAACTTTAAAACCTGATATCTTGGAAACAGCTCTCCCTATCAATAGCTTTTAAAAGGCCGATTCCTATTAAATCCTTCAAATGGTATCCTTTCTGTGAAGTAAGTTTGAATTAATTTTAACAGTAATTTTTCAAAGCACTTCAAAAAGTTCAACTTTAAATTTTTTTTATTTGTTTAAAATATAGTAATATTAATAGTATTATAGTAATCCCTAAACTCCTGGTTCTCTAGCTGTACTACCTACAACTACAGAAACTACATGGTTTATACTACTATTTTTTGTGTTTTGTCTTGATGGTCTATTCCGTTTATTCCGTGGGAATCCTACAAAAATCTCTGCTTCTATTGAATAACTGTCACATGTCTTTCCTAAATTAAGAAATGTGGACAGAATTGCTACATCTCCCTTCCTGATAAATGTTCTTAACTATATGGCAGCAGTCAATGGGAAAAAGATCTTTTCCTTATGAGAATAGGATTCCAAATAACGATGACATGGGTCTTTTCTATGAAGGTGTTTTGTGTAGTGAGTAATAATAGTTCTAAAGAGGATGAAATTCCTGGTTCCTTTCTGTGCAATTTAATGTACTTCTGAGTGGAATCTCTTGATGCTTTCTGTGCTTTTGAAAAGGTTGTATTGTATCACAGAACTGGCTTGAGGATCGCTTGTTAAATGTCCTGATAAACCTAATGCTGCTCTGATCTTTAGCTGCTAGTCAGAATCCTACCTTGTCAACTATATTACTTTCAGAAAGTAGTATTGAGCAGCAGAATAGTTCCTTTTCATGCAGAAAGCTTTTTACCCAGTATTTTTGCCTCTCTGAAAGCTTTTTTGGAATCTTGTATTAGCATCCTAGGATTAAGATTGGTTATCTTTACATATGTGGAGTTTTCTCTCTTTCAGAATGAGAGTTGTTGTACTTCAGAAACGAGTGAAAATTTTGCCAGTTGTGATCCACAGAGTTCACGTTTGAACCACATACAGAGGGCAGCAGTATGTGCAGGTTTTGGTCATTATGTCACTTTAGTTCTTGCAGTGCTTGTACCACGTCCTAACAGCACAGATACATCCCTTCATGAGAACTGAAATAACAAGGAATTTTTGATGAGAGGTTTGTTACAGCACGAGTCTGCTATCCACAGCTACATTATCTTTGCATCTATACAACAGTATGCAAAGTCAGTCTTAGTTGCTTTGCCTGTCATTGAAGTTCTTTTGGAAAGGGGTCTGTCTCAGCCAACACAGTAGCTTAATATGAATAATAGCTGTAGCCTGTCTAGTTAATTTATGTGCAGGGAATAGTCTGGAGCTCGTGGGTTTTATTTTTTTCTTTTAGCTGAGTGTGAACTAGTGTGAAAAGTATAGTTTTGATTTGTCAGGTGTAATAATTGAAGGAATTGATTTACTTATGTCCAGACAGGTCCCTACTGTCACAAAGAGGTGCTTTTTTCTATGAAATCTAAAGATGAAAGAGTGATTGTTCATGTTACAGTAATTTGTACAGTCTTCCAAGTATGTTGTTCACACAGTGTGACCTGTGAATCAGTGTCACGCTTCTCAAGAATGAATAAACTAGAGGCTGGGCTGTGGTTCTAATTTCCTTCATGATCTCAACTACAGGAGGTTAAAGGCAGGTCCAGCAGTTGTGCAGTCCTAGTAGGCTCAAAAGAATCTGATCTGTACAAGTACTGTGGGCAAACAGAATTGAACCTTGGTCTCAAACCATGTAACTTTTCTGAACAAACAGTACAATTACATAAAGTTCTTTCTCCTTCATCAATTGTTTTTAAAATTTCTTTTTTTTTGCTTTTAAAATTAACAACAGAGTAACAACTCTGAAATATAAAGCTATCTGCAAGCTAGAGATGTTTTAAAAGCAAATATTTGGAAGAACTAAATTGGATTTTCTGGAAAACAGCTGCCTGGAACAAGCTAGCAGCACTGTGAATGGGCAACCTTCAGTGGGCAGTGGGCAGACTACTGGAGCAGACAAGAAAGAAAGTTCTGGGAGGGATACAAAGTGACATTCATTTTCTGTGTTTCTGTTGAGAGTCTCTAGGGAAAGACTTAATTGAAACTCTTTTCACTCTAATTTTCCTTGTAAGGACTGAGGGGAGTGGCATAAGAAAAACTGACATAGCTCTGTTGCCTGTCAGGAAAACTCTTCAGGTCCTGCATTAAGGTAGCTTAAGGGGAATTCTTTAGTGCTGGTCTGTGAAACTTGCCCAGATATGCTTGAGAGTCTAATCTGTCTCAGAGTACTTAGAAATTGCCAACTTCCGTGTTAGTAAGGGAAGAAGAGGAAAGATGAAAAATGCTGTAGCTATTAAGTCTTTTCTGATGGCTTTAAAAAGTTGTCTGGGTAGTGCTGTTTTGTCATTCTGTGGCTATCTTCTGTTAAATGTAGTAATGTTTTTATTTGTTTATTTATTTTTACCCATCATTTTAGTCACCACTTGATTATAGATCAGTTTTATTTCTGAGTGGGATTTTTTAATTAATGGTTTTTGTTTAAACTTTAAAATCTTCTGGTATCCACTAACTTGATGTCCAGATATAAAAATACCATTGGAACTGAGTGAACTAAGGAAAATTGCTTTGCAAATTGAAAAACAGAGGCAGCTAACATGTAGTAGGATTAATTTATCTTTAGTTGAAGATTAATATTAAGTTAGAAATTACTAGTCTTACATAGTTTTGGAAACTTCTTTAGTTTCCAAAATAGATTGGAATGGTTACATTTTGGCAATGGTGATGTTTTAATTTTTTACGTACTATTTGCTTATGTGCCAAGAGCTTAACAGTTTTTCTCCAATTCAGGTGATTAGTTTTAAAATACTGCTTCTCATTGCAAACCTTGTATCTACTGGATCTTGAGTATGCTTACTTATCTCACCAATATTTTTTCTTCTTTTAGGATGTAGATATGATGGATCAAAATGGAATGACACCTTTAATGTGGGCAGCTTACAGAACACATAGGTAATATGTTTTGACTTTCCTGTAATGTTAACCAAGTTGCATATAGTAGTGAGTGGCTCTGATTTTTTGTTAAGTTTTTTTCTTCTGTTGTTTAACTAGTCAATATTATTTCCACTTTTATCATTTCATCTTTCTTCATTTATGTTTATTGTGAATTCACCCCAGTTGGCAGCTCAGCCCTACACAGCCACTTCCTCACTCCCACCAAGCAGGATGGAGATGAGAATCATGAGGGTGAAAGTGAGAAAGCTCATGGGTTTGAGGTAAAGATAGTTTAATAGATAAAGCAAAACAAGGAATTCATTACTGCTTTCCACCTGTAGGCAGAAGTTTAGCCACTTCCAGGTCATCAGGGCTCCAGCACCTGTAATGGTTACTTGGCAAGGCAGATACTGTAGTTCTGAATGTTCCCTGCTTCCTCCATCTTTCCACCAGCTTTTATTGCTAAACACAACATTATATGGTCTGAAATTTCCTTTGGAGTCGAAGTGTCCCCTTCCAGCTCCTTGTTAATCCCCAGCCTCCTCCCTGGTGGGGCTGCATGAAAAACAGCAAAAGCCTTGATCCTGTGTTAGCACCGCTCAGCAATAGCTAAAACATGGGTATGTTATTATCAACACTGTTTTGGTCACAAATCCAAAACACAGCGCCATAGGAGCTACTTTGGAGAAGATTATCTTAATTTCAGTCAAACTGGGTTCAATGGCTTATTCAAGAGAGAAGAAATCATGAAGAAGTACTCAGTAGTCTGCATCTTCCTGTGGAGATGATTGAAAGAAGTTGGTGAAAAACAACGCTTTTCCAAAGAGTTAATTTGCTTGAATTAGGCCCTTTCAAATAGGAATCTACCTGCATTGAATGTTGGGAGGAGAAATAAAGACTAGCTTTTCCTAATACCTGCCATTACCAACATTGTCATTCTGTTTTATTTTTGTCTTCTGGACTGTGGAGATGTAACATGTTCTGAACTCCTGTTGTTCAACTACAGGATCGTGTGCATGTTCTTACAAATCTGTTAGGAGTGTTGGATTTTGGTAAACACAAAACCAGAACTGTACAACAAATCTGTTTCATGACATCCCAGAACAAGGTGTCTTACTGAGCTTCTTTGAAAGTCAACAGAATTGTCGTTCCTCTTTGGTGGGAAGAGAATTTGAGCCCTTCATAATCAGCAGCAATGTCACTTTGCTACTACATAGTGTACCTGATCAATGGTCTTCATAGAAATTGAATGCATGAACAATAAATTGGCGTGTGTTTGAATTCATCTTCCTTAGATCTAACAAGAATTTTCTTTTCTAGTGTGGATCCAACGCGATTACTACTTACATTTAATGTTTCTGTTAATCTTGGAGACAAATACCACAAAAACACAGCATTGCACTGGGCTGTGCTAGCAGGAAATACTACAGTTATTAGTCTTCTTTTAGAAGCTGGAGCTAATGTTGATGCTCAGAATATTAAGGTAAACACTTGGTCTATTTTTACTGTAAGTGGTTTGATGCAGAAATAACAGCATATGATAAATCTCAGGATTAGGTTATTATTGTGGGTATGATGGGATCATGAAGATGGAGCAAAAGTCATGTCACTAATGTGTCATTTGGAAATCAGTTTTTCCCAACAGTGCTGCATATCCACTAGATCTGCACTTTAAAATGATGTACCAATGATTACATGTAAATATATGGGAGTGGGGTGTGCAATTAGATTGCATGTTTGAAGACCTGTGCATTTGGATGCAAAATTGGAAACCTGACTGAACACCTTCTAGTGAATTTCTAGGGTGTCTATATGTTTGTTGGAGTGAGATGTGAGACATCTCCATTGTCTTCCAGAGAGCTGACAAATGCTCTAGTTTATCTCCCAGTGTCAGTAAGGAAGTTGGAGGCCCAAAAATACCAGTAGGAGTAAAGTAAGAAAATGGGCTCATTTTTTTGCATCTGAACTTGAAGTTGCCTGATTACCAGAACTTCTTAAGAATGAAGCTAGATTCTGCACTAATAATAGAGCCCATCTCTAGCTTATGTTAGACCAGCAAAACAGCTGTTAGAATTTCTGCCATGGACTTGGAGTCTGTAAGTCTTCTCCAGCCTTGGAAGGTGTTCCTTTTGAATATGGTTTTGTCCATTGCCTCCAGATATCAAATCAGATGGATTTTGCTACCCAAGCTGTTTCTTCTGTGGTATCAGAGAAGAATTCACTTTTAGGGGGAAAAATTCTCAACTCAATTTCTCTTGAAATATTTGTATTTAGAGAGTTTAACACTTAGAGAGTGTTACAGATGCAGTGGCTACACTTGAAAACTCAGCTGTGGATCTACATTTAATAATTAAATTTATTTGAACTTTCACCATTTTTCCTACCAATTGAGATGGCCGGGCCTATTTTGCTTGGCCACAAGTGATAGAAATATGCAGAAAAAAATAATGTACATATCAATTTTCTTAAAGAGCATGGAAAAGGCTTTTTGGAGGTGCTTTCTAATCCTACATACACTTTAGAATATCAGAAATATTCATGATAATGAATGAAAACTCATTAGAAGAAACCATATGGCTTTTCATATGTTTAAAACAAATCAGCTAGCCCCTTGCATTCACTGATATGAATATATAATAATTACTCCTGGTCTGTAAGGTCAGTTGTGTGAATGAATTAGTCTATTCTAGTCTCACTTCTTGTGCTGAAATTTTTTTTTTCTATGCCACCTAATGGTAAAAAATTAAGGTATTTTTGTGGAAAAAAAAAAGTCAGTATGTCATACTGATTCTTCTCCTGACAGACTGATTAGTGTGATTAGAGTGTTAAAGCCATCACCTTACCTACATCTCTGGAGTCTCATGAAATCTGTAACAAAAATTCCTGTGTTTGGCCAAGTAAAAAAGTATCTGCTATCCTGGAGTGGTTCATAGTCTCACCTTCTTTATTGACAGACAGCAGCAGTCAGTAGAAAAATTGTTTTTTGACCCTGCTGGATCATGATATTTTCAGTCATGCCAGAAGACATGTCCCTATTTTGATTAACCACTGCCTATCTTCTGCAGTGGAGTCATTTCTTGCATGCCATCCCAGGTTTTTTGGATCTTCAGAGGATGAAATCATTCAAGCAGTGGCACTTTTGCCAATCAGCCAGTGGCTTTATAAGAGATGCTGATTTAAGTGGTAGTAATTATATGGGAAACATAAAAACTTGGTTGATTTTTATATGTGTATAGAAACTCTTCTGTGCCCCTCCTTTGACTGTTCAGCAAAAAGGTTTTCTTTGAGCTTAAAACCAGTTAAGTGTTTCCTCAGAAATAAAAGAAATTGTGACAGGCTTCTTTTTGATGCAGTCACTTCCAGATTTCTGCAGCACTATCTAGTAAAGTCCTTTTCTCAGGTAGCCCACAGAATTGCCCAAGGATAGTGGTAAGACAGCTGAGGTTAAAGAAATACATTGGCTGAAAGCCATTCATATTTTCAGATTATGAAGGGAGAGAGATATTAGATGTGAACTCTGTTGTTATCACCTCTAGGCAGTTTGTTGGAAAGGCACATACTGCTGGCTAGGCTTGGAACAAACTGGGACCAGTCATCTCAGTAAAGTATTCTTTACTTTGCATGATGGTTTGTGAAGTATTGGAGCAGTAGTACTCTTATTCTAGAGCAAAGCTTGATACAAGCAGTGAGTTTGTCCTGTTTGTTTTTACTTTCTTTATATTATGCTCTACAAGAAAATAATACTTTCCTTTTGATAGTAAGATTATTTTTTTCCTTTTTGAGAACTAGATTCGTGTTAGAGTTGGAAGCTGCTTTTCAGTAATCAAAGCAGAGCGGTTTTTTGTTTGGTTGATTTTTTTTTTTTTTTTTTGGTTAAGGAAACTGGCTTGTCACATCACTTGGCAGATTGAGCAGATGAACTCCCAGGGAGCCGGGTTATTGCTGGAGGCTTGGGGGAAACTTGTAAATTTTATTTGGAAGCTCCTTTTTTTCACTAGAGAGAGACAGAAACCTGAAAGAGCTCTTATGGTTTAAGGATGACTTTTTTTATCTGTTAATTAATCATTTATTGAACTTTAGATGTAGTTTCTTGATTATGCAATCTACCTTAGGCTTGTCCATGGAAGTCTACCTGTAAAGTTCCCTATGGTAATGACTCTTCAGATTATTCTATCTAAATACTTTAAATATTGAAATACTTTAAATAGTGAAGACTTATTGCTTGCTGGCAAGCTAACGTTTTTTACTAGATTAGGTTCCCTGATAATTTTTTTTTTCTGTCTAAGCAAGGCAGCCATCCACTACCCCTGTAAATACAAGGGAAATACACGAGTATTAAAATGCCCAGATGATGAGAAGCATAGTCAAAGACTTCTTTAAAGCTCCCTCAATTTTTTTATCTAGGCAGTTCCTAGGTGTCTCATGGCCCTCTAGTGGAAGGGATGCTCAGCTGGACCCCAAGACAACTTCAGGATTTTCTTGGGAGATCAACTCCCAGAGGGGATTGCTTGTCCACAGGTAATCTTTACAGTCTGGATGTATAAGGTGATATTAAAACAACAGCATCTCTGGGGTTTTCTAGATATTAGCTATTAAACTTGTGATGAAGCAGGCACCATAGTTTGATTTCAGGCATTTCTGTTGAGGATGGAGGTAACTTAATCTAGTTTTTAAATATCTGGCTAAATACTTTTGAAGTCAAGTTAAGTCATAAGCTTATTCTTTTTCAAGTGATTTTGCTAGTTAAACTTCTCGCACAGAAGGAGTTCAGGGTCCTGTTAAGTAGCAAAAAGCTTCACCTCATAATCTGTAGTCTGTGCTATTTACTCCCCTAGAGATCTGGAGCAAGATTTCAAAGGCAAAAATGACAGTTAAGTACTCAATTCCCATTGTCTTTCTATGGGATATAGATAGCTGGAGTTTTTAATCTTTGAAATCGCTTCTGTCTATAGTAATTATTGCCCTTTCTGGGTAATTTCAGTTTCTGGTACCTGTCTGTACTTTTTTTTTAGGAGGGGGCCGAGCGATGGAGGATTCAACCATTTTTCAAGCCTCCATGAATGATTTGTTTAGGAGGGGAGTTAACTTCAGTAGAAGAGAGGAAGAGTCAAATGCAAAACTGAAGCTGGAGGTACCTGCAATTGGTTGTCTCTTGCCTCCTCTATAATTTTAGATCCAGCCAATAACTTTCATTTAGTTCTCTTCCTAAATGTTTAAAAAGCAATAAAATCAAATCATTTTGGTAGGTACCTTTGGCCCCTTTATCTATCTCTGTGTTTCTCTTTTACTTCATCTGTCAATCCTCTCTGAAATTATGGAGGAAAAGAACATTGCTGGCTTAGCACCCAAAATAAATGAAGCACAAACTCAGTATTAAAGCTGAGAGTTTTGAAATAAGTTGGACATGAGCAATCAGTTTATTCCTTCTTGTTTTCTTCCTAGGACTTCAGTAACTGAGATGAACTTAATATTAAGCTGGTGAAAAAAGAATCCTTATAGAAGCATTCCATAATATTAGTAACTTCACTCTACCAAAAAGGCAGAGAATTAACTGAGAAGTGAGGCTTTAGACTTATGAGAGTTTACATGATCCAGTGGGTCACGAGTTCTTATTCTTTGCTTGATTTCTGCTGCCTGTCAATAGCTGAGGAGGAAGCACAGTCTTTCATTTACAGACTAGTAGACTGTGTGTAGAATAGTGAAACATAGATTTGCTATGCCAGAGACAACAGTTATTGCTTTGTCAGGACATAAATCTTGTCAGGACCACACATTTAATATTCAACTTGTCCATGCATGTATAGATATGAGAGTGAAACAGGCCAAAAGGAATGAATGATGTTTGGCATCAAGTATGCCAGAATGTACTGATTTAAAATGTATTATTTTGACTAGCCAGTTTTCTGTTTCAGAAGTGCTCTTAATGTATTTTCTTTTTAAATTGGATGTTTCCCACTTTCAAACTCTTGACAGGGAGAGTCACCACTTGATCTCGCAAAACAGAGGAAGAATGTTTGGATGATCAATCACCTACAAGAAGCAAGGCAGGCAAAGGGATATGACAGTCCATCCTTTCTGAGAAAACTAAAAGCTGATAAGGTAAGTTTTACACTTGTTTAAATCAATCTTACTTCTGCAGGACTGTGTTTTCCCCACATTTCAGCTTCAAGAAATGTCTTTGTTATGATGGAAGTAATTACAAAAGAAAAAAAAAAGTGCTTTATTCAAAGCAGGAGGAAATAAAACCCTAAACCTCCACACAGTTCCCTTTCAGTTTTGTGCTAACTAAATGTTAGGAAAATTCCAAGTGATTTGGTATTGTTTGGGTTAGCCACAGTTTTTCAAAGTTGACTCTGAGGTTGCTGAAGAAAGAAGTATTTTGGGTGTCCTGAAGTCTGATCTCCTCTCTAGTTATGTATTATTTTGTGTTGAAAGAAAGAAGGAAGGAAAAGTAGTATAATGTAATATAAGTACCTCTAATGTGGAGGCTTTTTGTCTCTCAGGTTATTATTTAATACTGCAGAGAGGAGGAGGCAGGAAAGGAGGGTGTAAAGGTTAATATACTGCTCTAGCATGAAGAACTGCCCTCCTGCCTGTTGTTTGATAACTCACACAGAGGTAATGTTTTCTTAGTATCCATCACAATGCTCAGGCGAAGTGTTGTGCTGGGTATTAAGTATTGCTACTACTGATTGGTCATAATTTCTTGATTTAAAGATACGTTTATTGCATCAAGATGCTTAAAGTACTGGCTACAGCCTGTGCTTTAGTCTTGTGATACTGTAACAGTGCAGTGATATTGACCTGAAGTGATTTGTACATTGCATTGTGTGTACGGGCGCATTGTCACTGTGCTTTGAAAATATGGAAAGAGTTCAGTGCTCTCATCGGGAGTTGTACCTATACAGTACAAAAAAAAATAGATGCCTCAGTATCACTTTATTTCTCATAAATGCAATCTTTAAAGTTCTCTGAGATTTCTATGTGCTGTGTAGCAGTTTATACAGTGACAGACTCTTAAAAAAGCTGATGTTGCCTTGATTATGGATTAACAGCGAAGTCTTTAGAAGACAGTTCTAAAACAAAGTTACTAATTTTAGGAAGGTTTATTTTCCTTGCAAATTCATTAAAGATATGTAAATACAAGAAATGAGAAAAAATTATGAAGATTCATCTTCCAGTGTCAAATTTCCTGAAAATTTAAGATTTTGTGACTGTCCTGTTTATTAGAGAATATTATTATACAATCTGTTCCTGAAAGTAGAATTACTTACTGGTATTTGTTTCTATATAGGAATTCCGTCAGAAGGTGATGCTGGGAACTCCTTTCCTGGTTATTTGGTTGGTTGGGTTTATAGCAGACCTAGACATTGATTCTTGGCTCATTAAAGGGCTGATGTATGGTGGCGTTTGGGCTATGGTGCAGTTTCTTTCCAAGTAAGTGTTTACTGGGACAATGTGCATGCAAAAAGTATTTTGCTGGTACTTTTGTTCAGTAGATAGTCTTAAATTTCTTTTTGTTGGGATTGAGTTTTATTGCTATTTCTGTAAAACATCTTGTGTGACTTTAGCCTCTGCAATGCTGTGTTGTCTTGCAAAACATATAGAATTACCTTGGGTGAATACCACTGAGCTAATGGAAGCTAACAGCAGAACAGAAATTCAGTCGTTATCCAGAGGAGGGTGCTGAATGTCTGTCTGCAAAGGGTTATCAGCATGAATTTTGCAGAAAGCACTCAATGGGAAAGTTACTACAAAGTAACAGGAGAAAGATAATGTGCAAGTGTGCTATTATAACTTTAATTGAGAATTTAAATACCCAAAGGCATCTAAAGAGAGAAATTATGTCAGAGTCAGGTTTTGTAGCTTCTGTTGTTGTGGAAAGGGGTGATTAAAGAAAAAGTTTGCTTTCTAATAGTATTTTTGCATGTTTTGTTCCCGGATCATAAAGAATTTTAGTTGTGTTTATGATTGCTTTAGGTCTTTGTAAATGCACCCATGAATATACACATGCATGCACATACACACATGTAGCCATGCACCAGTGGATTTTCAAGATCTCTAGACTAAACTTTGCTTTTTGTTGTCATGTGTTGCATGGGTAGGAGCCCTTGCTTTCTGCTTTTCTGTTGTTGGATGTCATGTTTATTAGAATCACTTGCTTCCCTTTCCTCTCTCTTTAAAGAGGAAATCACATCTGTTCCTTAAAGCAAGTCCAGAAGATCTTAATGAACTTCTTCCACCTTCCTTGTGGTGTATTGTCATCAAGCTTTTGCAGTATCTTGGAGATGATCTGTTTCTTTTTGTCATCTCTGAGGCACTGTGGAAATTGCTGACTTTCTCACGTGAAATTTATTTGGCAATGCAAATTTTCAACCACGCCTTCTACAGAAAGGCAGAACAACATTTCTTCAAGTCTCTCAAGATCTGTGTTTTATCAGGTTTTATGTTTTTGGCCTACCTGACTTGTGTTCAGGATTAACATTGTTACTTTTCTCATCTTTTGCTTAATGTTTAGTATAAATCTTTTATGAAGTGTTTTCACAAAATCCAGGTTATTTTAGTAGTGTTTTCTTTCCCTGTTGCATTTTAGTTAATCTGCTTAGCTGTGTTTTGCTCTCTACTTTTAGACACACCAAAATGCACAGAACTCACTGAAAGATGAGTTCAGAGTAACTCCTATGTGTCCAAATATGTATTCACTTATTACTCATCATATTAGCTCATGTTCCTTACCGGGTTTTCTCAAAAGACCTAAGGAACCTCCATTGGAAGAGAGATAGATATTGCAAGGGAGTAAAGAAGAGAAATGGAAAATATTCCCTGCCACTGTCTCAGCCCTGAGTGCACCACCAGCACAAAAAGCAAAATGGATCAATATAACAGTGTTTAGGCAGATGATGCAAGGAGTTTTATTTTGAGGAGTTTAGTTATTTAGAGTGTGGCCTTTCATATATTACATAGCAATTTTTTCTTGAATATAGAGTAACTTAGTCACCTAGTTTGTGTCAACTATATTCAAATTTATTCAGAAGAGTCCTTAAAATGCAAGAGTTACAAGAAGGTGAAAATAATGCTGATGACTATTTTTTAAATTAAAGTAGCAGCATTCTATCTTAGAACTTGGCAAATATAGTGAGATGAGATATGACTTAATATGGATTTTTTTTCTCAATTTTTTATTGACAACTGTAACAGAAGGAAAATATTCAATAATCTGAAATGTTGCAAGTATATAGGCTGATAACACCAAGGTCTCTTAGGCTTTTTTCTTACTGAAGCAATTTCAATGTGTCATTTTCGTTGTATGGATTTTCAAAATGTCTTTAGCACTGGAATCTCAGAAGTAAATATAGTTTGCAGACACTGTCTACATGGCTAGGAGTCTCACAGGTTCCTAACTGCTTTCACAGTGTAGTTTCAGGATGAGTTTTTACTCTTTCTCCCTGTCTTGGCCAGTTCTTGACAGGTCAAAAAAAGGGAAATTCTCATGAACTCTAATGAGAAAAGTGTGGAAAATGTATGTATGGCATATTTTGCAATATCCCATATAGTACGTATTTAAACAGGAAGTGTTTTTTCTAAAGCAGTTGTTCAGGGTTTACTTTTATAAATCAAAACTTACCATGTAACATTGTTTCTATTTTACAGGTCATTCTTTGATCACTCCATGCACAGTGCACTGCCCCTTGGAATATATTTGGCAACAAAATTCTGGATGTACGTGACGTGGTTCTTCTGGTTTTGGAATGATATCCTTTCTTAGTGTACAGTAATTTTTTTCGTGTTAATAGCATGAGGAATTACACAGTTATATCCTACATACAAAAGTTATATTAAAAAGGGGATCTCTATCAAAGATTGCTTTCTGAATTAATGGTAATTATTTTATCGCTTTGCTTCAGGAAGTGAAAGATTTTCCTCAAAATTGGCTTAGAGTAGTCTGCAAAATTTCCTGAGATTTACCAGTTTCTTACGTGAGGGGAAATATTAGCAACTCTCTAAAATATTCTCTGGCTATGAGGTGACACGATCTAATTGGCTGCATTTTTTAGGCCCTATTTTTCTAAAAAGCAGTATGCTGTTTCATGGTCATACCAATTCCACTGGAATTGGTTTCATAGTTTAATTCTTCCTAAAGAATTTGCAAATTCCATTTCATAAGAACTTTAGATATGTTTGATAACTGTATTTTCAGTCTTTGAAAATGTGTGTATTAACAACACTAGATTATATAAATTCTGGATATGCCCATCTTGGTCTGGCTTTGATTTTCTAGATAAAAACTTTTCATACTCAGGTAGAAATTGATTCAGAGTTCACTGAGGAATTTCAATTTTCCACTACAAGGCAATAGTTTAAAATTTTTAGGCAACTTCCTTGGATATTTTAATTTCAATAGCCAAGAAAGCAAAATAGACATTTGATGTTTAATACAGTTCTTATATTTGGAAATAGCTGAAGTGAACTTTATGAGGATGCTGGCTTAGCTTTTCTAGAAACTGGTTTTCATTTCATCATGAAATGAATTACCGTGAAATAGGAGAGTAGCAGTGCTTATCTTTTGACATCTTGTTAATGTTTTGCAACCTTAGCTAAATGAGCCTTGTATTTTTGGGTTGAGAACAGAGAGGAGATGAGAGTGTAGGCTGTGTTTGGCTTCAATTCTGACAATGTTTGCAAAGTTGCTGCTATGAATAGTAGTCCCATGTGACTGAAAAGGACTGCTATGTCATCCTTAAAAAAACTGAAAAGCCTTTAAAAATTTAAAAATATAGTTGCTGTTAAGTTAAAAAAAAACAAAACAAGAAGAAGGAATTATCAATATTAGTCTGTCTTGAAATGGTTATTTAGAAATGCTGGTCCTACTACCAGTCTCTCTGCCTGGCCTGATTTTCTATATTTTAACTCAAATTTACTTAATGACTGGAGAACGAGGAAAGTGAGTACAAAATTAATATGAAAAACATTTTTAAAAGCAATAATTAAAAATAGAAACGTAGGTTTGCCAATGCTGGTACACTTTTTGTGTTGCAAATGTTGATGTACTGTGAAATGCTTTCTTGTGCTAACATAACATCAGCTTGAACCAAATATAAGAATGTGTCCAACTTTGATTTAAACTCCTTGACCACATTAAAATGGCTGCCCAGCCAACACCACTTGATGATGGCCTGTATAAGGCTGTCAGATTGTGAGGCTTTTATCCTGAAGCTCATATTTTCTTCCTATTTGTACCAACTTGCTTAGATTTTTATTTCTGTTAATGTTCTGATGAAACACCTTGAAATTTGGCATAATTTTTTTGTCATAGAATAATTTTAAGTGTCCACTAGAAGTAGTAACCATTGACAATCAATTAGCCTAATAAAACCTAACTTCAGAATGTCAATAAAATACTGTCCTGCTTCTGTCCCAAGCTGGTGCCTCAAAACCTTTGCAACAGTCTTTTTGGAGGCAGAAGTTGTAGTCTAAAATCTTCAGTTACTAATTGCTTTCATTAAAGCTGACACAATTTTCTGACAAGCAGTTTAAGAGACTGAGTGCTTGAGGGCATCTTCCTTTAATTGGTGATTTTTAATTGGAATCTTTGCAGTAAGATTCCAAATTCATTCTTCTTCTGGAAAATTGCCCTGCAGCTTTATTGGAAAAAAGAAATTGCATGCCTGCTCTATTTTTATAGCATGAGCAACAGCATTGTGGCTGGAGAAAAAGTTCTTGTGTTTTTACAGCTTTATATGATTGCTTACAGCAGACTAGAGTACTACTTTATATTCTGTAATGTTCAAGTGATAAAACCTGTCCTGGTAGTTTTCACAAATCCTGTCTTTTGCTCCAGGAAAAAAGTTTCTAGCCATAAAGAACTCTCAGGAATTGCCTTACTGGAACTTTATGTTATAAATAACATAAAGATCTTCATTGCTGCAAGTGCTACTTTAATCTTCGTGTGTTTGGCAAGATTCTTCTTTTCTTGTAGGTAATGTTGGAGGTGTGTGAAAGATCATCAGGTCTTCAGCATCTAATCCTCATGGGACAGAGAGGGGCACTTGATACAATGTATCATAAAGAACAAATAAACCCAAAGATTAGCAGTACATTTTCTTAATTTTCAAGGTGGTCACATGAAAAATAAGTCTCTAAATTCTGAGGTTTAATGATGTGTCTTCCAAAAGACTACTCCTGAAAGTGTACTGGATTATTTTGTAAATGTTTGTATTCTTTCTATCAGATTTTTCTCTGCATTTTTTGAGTCTGATATACTAGTTAAAGTAGAAATCCTATTCTTGCAGGAAATGAGGAAGTTTTGATCTATGTATTTATGAGTCTGTATATGAGTTTATGGTCCTGTGCTTCCCTGCCACTGTTTTGCTGCTTCCCTGTAACTATATTTTGCCCATAACAAAGGATAATTATATCTTAGTCTGTTAGTGTGTTCTAGTCTTCTACTGTTTGCAGGGTAGAGAAAATGCCCTCAAAAATCCTGTACACTAAATCACTATATTTTAATTTAGTCTTATTTTTAAAAGAAAAAGTTATTTAAAATTCCCCTTTTAATGATGTGAGAATAGAATTTCACATTTCATTCTTTGTCATTAACATTTATAGGTAGAACATTCTCTTGTGTCCTGTAAAAGTCCAGGGCACATGTACTGAGTTCATATCTCAGTTGTTTTTGCAGTCTTTCAGTTCCAGCTGAACAAATAATGCCTGTTAGGTCAGAAGGTTCTTACGCTGCTCTGTTTTTCTAAGATGTCAGAGTTTGCTGTAACTGAAAATATTCAAAGTATTTTTTTCTCTGTCTTGCCACTCCCATTCGGTCAAGTGGAAATGAGCAGTTTTAATTAGTTAAGCTTTTTTTGTTATACTACTTGCAATGCTGAGGTAATGAGATGATATAAGCCAATTTATATTTTTTTAAATAATTCATCATTGACTAATACTGTATTGATCGTTCTATTTCCAGTGTTCTTCACATATTGATAGATTTTAGGTAAAAGAAAACAAATGTTGCACTGTTTTTCAGTTAGGGATCATTTTAAAACTGGGTATAAGAGAATTCATGTTTTTCATGCTTTCACAAAGCTCTTACAATAGCACAGAATTTTAAAAACTGTAAGAAGTTGGTACAGTTAAGCAGTTAAAAAACTAATCCATATTACCAAATTTAGTTTCAAAAAACCAGCAAAATTTGCATGCAGAAGGAAAGAAGCCAGCAGCCATGTTTCTAGAGGAACTGAAAAACTCAAAAATCTAACTGTGGGCCCAGCTATCCAGAACTTCTCTTCCATGTCTAATTACTTTGTCTAAACTACAAAAAATAAACAAAAAAAAAATCTAGGTTAAAGGAGATATGCTAAATGAATTTATTTGCAAGCAAAGAGATTTTTTTATGTTAGATTGTAATTGAGGTAGAGGGCTTTTTCAGAGCTTCAGTGGATTACAAATAGATTTTGTGTAATAAATGCCTAGTCAAATGAGGCTTCTCACGTAGCTGTCTGCTGTTGTCTACCTGGACTCTTGGATCCAGATGTACAGCTGCCATCAGCTGAGGATCTGGAGCATCTCTCCTAGGAGAAAAGGCTCAGGGAGTTGGGCCTCTTCAGCCTCAACAAAAGATGACTGAGAGGGAACCTCATCATTGTGTATAAATATCTAAAGAGAGAGTGGCAGGAGGGTGTCAAGAGAATGGAGCCAGGCTCTTCTCAGTGCTGCCAAGCAGTAGGATAAGAGGCAACAGGCATAAACTGGTGCACAGGAAGTTCCACCTGGATATAAGAAAAAACTTTGTTGTGCACACTGGAACAGATTGCCCAGAGAGGTTGTGGAGTCTCCCTTGTTGGAGATACTTAAAAACCATCTAGATGCAATCCTGTGCCATGTGCTCTAAGATGGCCTTACTTGAGCCGGGAGGTTGGACCAGGTGACCCACTGTGGTCACTTCCAACCCTACCCTTTCTGTGATTCCATGACTTAGCATGCATTGATCTCTGACAACTTACACTGGCCACAGATTTTTCCCTTTAGGAGAAAAGGATTTATTGCTGAATTTGTAGTTAGTGGAAGGGCACAGCTTTCTCTGTAATGTGCATTTGAGGATTTCAGATTCTCATACAACATCTGATATCAGGAAGCTGCATATATTTGGGGCCTTTTATATAAATTACCTCATTTAGGGGTTGTGTGGTGCTTGTTTGGTTTTAATTTTCTTTTTAGTGAGTTGGCCTTTTTGGTCCCAAGTGGATTCCTATACCAATTTTCAGTCTCTTGTATTTATTCTAGGAATTAAAGGATATTGATCAGGACTTCCTACCAAGGCAGGATGTGTTTAATGGGTGTGTCTTCTTTGTCTTTCTGAATGAAAATTGGGGAAACTACGTAAGAGACAGCAAATTCATGGCAAGGCAGAAGGTGAATGCTTGCTATATATCATGAATTTTGCCTGCCTTTAATAATATGGTGTATTTTTTTCCTTGTGTAATTGTAAATGAGGATGTTAGGACAAAAAGAGGCACTCTCTGGAGAACCAATGCCCTACTCTGAAGCTATTGCAAACCTACAAGAGTTTCTTGCAAATGAAGAGTTTTGAGAGATGTCTGTGATGCAAGTTGCTAAGACCCCTTTGGAAATAAACTTCAGAGGGGAATTCAGCATTATTTTTTGATACCTCTAGTGTGGACAGCTGTATTGAAGTTTAATGTTTTAACACTCTTCATAGCCAGTAATTAAAAATAACCACTTGTAGGACTCTGCTTCTCTGACCTATTTAAAATATCCTGATACTGAAGATAGATTGGATGTGGCTTTTTTATTTTCTGTTGTGTGTGAAGGCACGCTGAGTGATTTAAGGTGGGTGACATGAATCCTACAGCTGGAGTTGTTTATCCACATTACATACAAAAAATATCCCAGAGAAGAAAACTTCTAACTTCTTGTGTACTCTCCTGACATCTGCCTTCCTCAGCACAGCAGCATTTACATTATCAGCATTGCACTCATCTGACAATACCATGCCAAAAGGACAGGCAAAACAGAGTTTGTGTGGTGTCTTTTATGTTCTTTCTGTATTTATTGAGTAAAATGGGGGAAGGGTAAGTTCAGAAAATGGGCAGCTTCTTTATCAATAAAGTTGTGCAAATTTAATTAGTAAAAAAAACCCAATTCCAAAGTGTTAAGATTGTAAACCCCCTCCTTTTGGATAAAAAAATGCACTGTCTTTCCCTACATCTTCTTTAAAAGTCTAGACAGGATCCATAGTAATTAGGAATGGGTCATACACTTGTTTTCAATTATACCATTACTGTTCGTAACAGTTTTGTGATTGAGATACTTTTAATGAAAAAACAGTTTAAACTCTCGTAAAAACCACAGTGATTCTTCTAATATTCTAAAGAAAATGTAACCTCTCTTTAGCTATACAAATCAGTTGAACCAACTTATTCTTGGCACCAAGTAGTTATAGAAGAAAAATAGGAAGAAGTTGGATTGTACAAATTTTGAAGTCGGAGCTTTTCATCTGTAATGAATAAAATAGAACTGTGGGTGTTTAGGTTAATAGTACAGCTGATGGGTTTTTCCCCCTACTATAAACTTGGAGGAAACAGCTTGTTAGAGGAAATATTAATTAGCCTTTAGTGATCTAATACTACCATTCTACTATATAAGATACATTATTGAAATTCTCATTTAACTTCCCAATAATCTTTTATTACAAATTCACAGCCAGTTCCTCCCCCCAGCAGGAGGAGAACAAAAATTATTTGGGATATACTTCACATGAACAATGAATCTTTGTTAGCATTTCAGTAGCAAAAAAGAGGTCTAGTTGTACTTATTCACATTTCAGTGTTCTTTTGCATCACAAGTTATTAGATCTGTGTGTATATATCTAAGTTTCTCAAAATAGAGTGTATCTTGGATGTGCAGTGATTTGTGCCTGGGTAATAAATGTCCTTATTGCTTGGGTAATACTGTAGAGGCTTCTGCCACCACAGCATTGTCAAGTAGAGCATCTCCTTGCATTTATGACTGACAGCTGACAGCAGGTATCTAGTCAGGTTGGTCAGGTCTTTTGTATGTTTATCAGAATAAATAACTTTTCACCTTCCGTGTAAGAGACATATCTGCAGTATTTAGTTTTTCAACATTATTGCTAAGAAATACTTTAATTCTCTGAAGAAATGTCAAGTGCTGTAAGACTAGGCGTATTATATGGCAAGACATTCAGTGCAGGAAATGTATTTTAAAACAAATGGTTATTTTCTGTCTTTTTATGGTAAGTGATTTTATGAACACTTCCAGAGAATAATAAATCCTATGGTTTTGTAAGTATTAAACATTTGTATGTTAAAAATAACATTCATTGATGCAAAATATGGGTATTGCCTTATAGGACCAGATTTCAGACACTACCTTTCTTGGAGATAAGTGGTGTTGGGAGATGATTGCCATGCAATAGTGGTCATTGCAGCACAATTCCTTCTATGGCTAAAAACAGTCTGTCCTGTGATCTACAGGAATGTCAAGCCACTGAAGACACAGGCAGTCAAATATCTATCTTATAAATAGAGCTCTGAAATCTATATTGTGAAAACAGGAAATAGTTATTAAGAAGATAAATTTCCTGGAGTTTAATTTAATAAAAAGAGAAAATAATTACAAAAACCAAACTGTTGTTACTCATTCTTGAGAAGGATAATTGCTTTAGAAATGCGTTATGGAGTCGAGCATTCTTAAAAGTAAGTTTTGAAGTTTGAGCAATAGAAAATACTGAGTCCCAAAATAGTTCTTACAGCAGTGCTGGATTTTTTTCATTCAAAAGACATTAACTCAAGGGCACGAGTAAAAATTTAACTAAATTATATTTCAGAATTATCAGTATGTTCAAGAGGAAATTCAGTTTTACACTTTAGATTCCTTGACTGTAAACACATCTCAATTTTTTCTTTATACATCTTCCATTCCTTGCCAATAGCGTTGCACTTTTCTACAATTTTGGAAAATCCTGGAAATCTGATCCAGGAATCATTAAAGCCACGGAAGAACAAAAGAAAAAGGTAAGTTATCTTATGTGAAACTTGTTCTTCAGCAGCCTTTAACCAGGCCTTTAACCACTCTGATCAGAATAGTTCAGTTCACTAAATTTCAAAAAGTTGTATAACGAGGTTTAAAATGTTGAAAAGCCTTCCAGATTTTTCTTTCTTATATTTGGAATGTATTGCAAATCTTACTGATGCAAAATTGCGTATAGGTCATTATGAGTAGCAAAACAAAACCAGTTTTCAAGATAAAAAGTTTGAAAAGCAGTTGGGTGAGAATGAAAATGTGAAGTTTCTGGCTTTTGCCTTACTGAAACAAATAGCCCATCATGGAAAAAGTATGAATTAGTTTTATAAAACCTTTCCAGTCTTTTAAGCACATTTCATTTTCTTCCTTTTGTGTCCAAAACTATTAGATTGGCAAACATTTTAAAGCTGAAACAACCAAAACCCCTGGCAATTTGAGAAGGGCTTTTGATTTGGCATAAATATTAGAGAAAATATGGATGATCTAATGATTCTCTTCAAAGACATATGATTATTATCAGCATTTCAGATTTTGTTTTTAACTGAAGTGCATTGTTCTCAGCAGCCAAACTGAGCATTGATTGTGCTACAATTATGCAAGCAGCAGAAGCATTTTCTTTGTTTAAGTTTCCTAGAAGACCACATTCCACCAAAAATGAATTTTGAACTTTTACTTCATGGGTATTTGTAAAACACCTTTGTGGATCAACATCAGACCACTTGGGGTTATGTCCTTATGTAGGAATGAGAATGTAAGAGCCTTTGAAAGGATTATTGCAGAAAATTACTTTTGTAGTCTCCAGTAGGTTATAAGTCAGTTGTTAGTCAATGTGCAGATTTTGGATTTACTCTGCAAATTCCATTTCTGTTATTGCAAATTTGCCAAAATAAATTCCAAACTAAGTTCTCTTCCTTCAACTGGACTAAATTAAATAGAATAGTCAGCATTAGCACTTGGATGTAGATTCAGCAAATAGTACAAATATGAAATTTGTTTGATCTGTTTGCTTAAGTAGTTAAGTGTGGTTAAAGAGGCCTTGTTGAACTGGGTAGGAATTGCAAAGTGCAGTTTCTTCAGGCAGATGCATATGGCTGTGAGTGTTTTGGATTTCTTACATTGTAGATAACCCCACTGTAAAATCTTGCATTATCAGGGGTATGAACCACTGTAGGACATTACCTTTGTGCAGTGCAGCACTTCCTAACATTTTTATAATTTGTCTCCAAGTATTTAGTGCTGAGTTAGCCTTTAGCTTTGGAATAAGTAAGCAAAAAAATTCTTTTAATTCCGGATGATGAAGTATGTTTGGAAATGTGTAGAGAGCAACAATTTCAGATGTTTGTTATTCTAATATGTCACATCCTTCTGTGTTACAAAATAACCCAAATAACTCAAAAGCATAGAAAATAGACAATTACAAAGCACCATGATATGCCTCTTAACTTGAGTGCTCCTGGGTCTGCATGAAAGTTATATTTAAAAGCTATTCATCTACTTTTGTTCAGTTCTGTTCTCCTGAACTTTGGGATCTTGCTTGTGGACAATACTAAATTCCAATAGTGGACATCACTATGTACTTTGCACTTTGTGCATCCTTTCGTTAGTCTGTAGTGTAGTGTTATACTCCCACTGAAATCAGAGGCACTATTTATGAAATTGTCCAAAATGTGTTGCATGAAATTGTCCAAGGTAGCAAAAGTCACACCCACAGCACTGAAGTCACAGTAGGTATGTCTTGATGGGGCTTTTGCAGTCTATTAATCTGTTTTCTTTACAAAAGTCAGTCTTGTGAGGGAGGCCCTCTCTTTTCAGGTCCTGTACTGGGAAATGTTGGAACAGTGAGGGATGATGGGGGAAGAGGTGAGAAAGGGATGCAGAGAGCTGGAAGTTGGCACGTTGCAAAAGGGACATGGAAGGGCCGATGAATGGCAGTGGTTCTTTAGAGAGGGAATATGAAGGGTTACAGTGGGGAGGGCAAAGATACTGTGCAAATAGCAAGTGGAAATAAAACAAATGAGGGGAAAAAATAGTCCAGCTCTGAGACTAATATCAACCAGCTTTTACTGGTTACTTTGAGGAAAAGTTTCCATAATTCTTTCCTAAGCAGTTTAGTGTTTTAGAGGAAAACTTCTACAGTTCCAGTCAAGGTGCCTTACTAGAAAGTTATTTTTGTGTTGTTATGATGAGAAAATAATTGTAAGGGCTATTTTATTGCTTCTGCAGATGGAAACCAGCTTGATGCAAACGATATATGTGGTTTGAAAAGATTATTTGACATTAGGCTATTTATGCTGAGAGAATTCCATCTAGTTCAAGGAAGGCTATGCTGGTAAAAGATGTTTTGGGAATATTTTCCATATGTTACAAATGTCAGATTTAAACCTCACGTGGCATGTTTTCAGCTGCTGAGTTTTAAAAATTCTAGGAAACCATTTAATGGAGGAATAGATCCTTCTATTCCAGCAATGAACTGGGTACTGAAGAAGTGTACAAAATAAAAATGCTGTAATTTAGTGTGATGATGTAATGGGAGATTTGGTTTGCATTATTTTTTTTTCTTGATCCTGCTAGCTAGTTTTATTTGTGTTCTTGTTTGGAAATTCAGCTGCATTAATGTTAATAGTTTAACAACAGATTAGTCGAATTGTGGCTAATCACTCTGGATGTATCAAAATTACTATAAGGTTGCTTCTTCCTTAGTTAAACCTAGATCAACTAGGAGTAAGTATAAGCTAGAATTAATTTAGAAATTAATTCAGAAGAAGAATGTGTATATTGGTTTAATAAAGTAGAGTCAAAATTGGTTTCATCAGAATTTAATTTGATCCTGTGTGTAGAAAGTATCTGAAATAAAGACTTCACAGCTATGGGTCTGAAAATGGTTGATCAGTGTTTGTTTATATGTAAATCCTAATTTTCTTAATTTTTTTTTTCCCCCTACAGACAATAGTAGAACTTGCAGAGACAGGAAGTCTGGACCTCAGTATATTCTGCAGTACCTGCTTGGTAGTGTATTTTTTAATCAATTTCAGCACTAACTATTATTTTTTTCCTTTAATGCTAAGCTAAAATTAGTCTTCCTATGAGGAACACTTATTTGACCTTTATAATGCAGTTTCAAGGGCAAAATTTATTTGTAATATTTAATTTAAGCAGTGATTCAATAAATAATATATCTGTACATGGAAAAACATGCAACAGTAAGAGGGAGAAAAAAATTATCATTGTGGAAATAATGTGCCAGTGTCAAAATCCAAGTATCCAATATGCCTACCGAGATGGTTGGTTATAAACATAACAAGTCATGAAAATCACAGGTGACATTCCACTACCTCTGTAGCTCACAGTAAAAATTACACTGTGCTTCTGCTAAAATATTTTGTTAAAAAATCAAGTGCATTTCTCTATTTGGCAGTATTCAGAAGGAGGGAAAAAAAATGTTCATTTTCTTAGAGCAAATGTAGTGTGTTTCTTCTGTGGAAGTTAACTAGTAAATATAAAATTCTTAAGGCTATCAGTGTTACACTGCAAAGCTCTGACCTATATAGAACATGAATGGTGTTAATAGTCACAATTTTGATGCTGGAAAACTATATACAGATGTGGCACCTTAAAAATTATGTGTGTACATACATATATATATATCAGACCACCTCTTTCAAGACACAGCTTTTCAAGAGAAATTGTTGGGAGTAATTTAGCAGTTTAAGTTCCACTTGTTGAGTCATATTTCTGTGTTTAGAAAATAATTAGAAGAATTTATATTAGAGCTCAGTTACAAATTATACTGATGGAATCACAGAACTCAATCTTGTTCTGTATTTTGATTGTTAAAAAACTGAAATGAAGTTGGTTGCTCTACAAAGCTCAATAGCTGCACGTGATAAAAGAACTTTGTTTGGAAAAATAATCCTTTGTATAAAAAAAACAGTGTGAAAATCCTTTCAGTACAGTTGTAAAGGTGTTTGTGCTAAACAGAGTATAAATTGTTTAATAGCTAAGATAGCTTTAAGAATTAGCTTCAAGTTTGAAGTTCTCTGAGGAATTAACAATAGCAGAATCAATTTACATTTAAATTGAAGGTTTGGGTTTTTTCTGTTTAAACTATATCAGGGTAAATTGCTTTTCTAAATGAATATTAATAACTATTACAGATACGGAAGCCGGTGAGGTCCAAACACTGTGGTGTTTGCAATCGATGTATAGCAAAGTTTGATCACCACTGCCCGTGGGTGGGTAACTGTGTAGGTGAGTAATTTATTAAATGCTGTGCAAGGATTTGTCCTCATTTCCTGGTGAAAGTGACTTGGCTTCTGCCAGAGTCAGAGAAAAACAGTTGAGGACTTCTGGTTGAGGAAATAAATTTCAATATTGAGCTTAATTATTTTTCTACTTGTGATTCTTTGCATTATTCTTGTTTGTATTATCTATTGTATACCTGTCCTCAGAATTGTTCTTTGTCTAATTCAGTTTCCAACGTATGTATTTTTATTAACATATTAGCAAAGCTTAACTGCTGAAAAGGCCGTTTCCAATTCCACAACTGATTATTATCCATTACATAAGATAAAAATTTTCAGTTTCATTTCACCAGTAATACTCAGTAATTTAATGGGAAAGTATAAGTATTCAAAAATGTCATGATTATAGCACTTAGATACAGAATGACTTCCTGTTGAGGTATTCTCCTCTTTTTGACCGTTCAGGTTGTCTTTTATTCTCCCCTGTAATTATGAAAGGAATGGATATAGAACAGGAAGAATGTCTCTAAATGCTTCTATTCCCTGTCATACTTTTTGTGAAACTTACTTGAAAACTATTATGCACTGAAGACTTCACAGCTAGGAAATGAGTGCAGCTTGCTTCAATGGCTTGATTTTTTATGACACAGTAGATAGAGGTAGCTTTAACCTTGTGGAGGAATTAGGACACGGATTCATTGACAGCTGGCAGCCAATAAATGCTTCATTGCAGTCTTTCTAAATAGATACAATAATGGATAATCTGAATAGTTTGTTCTGAAGATAAAGAGTAAACTAGTCAATCCTGGCATTTGAATTGTAACAGAATATCTCTGAAGTCTCATTGAGATCAACTTATGTCATTCCCTTCTATTTTATATTTCTTGCAGATGTTACTACCTAAGATACTTTTGATTTATATTTTAGATGTTTTACAGTGAAGGACTAAGAAATTTTTAATTGAAACAGGCAGGGGAACATGGGCTCAGGTTTTGGACACTGTTTAGTGACAGTTTGTTTTGCAGGAGTGCTGAGGAGTACATGTCAGTGGGATAGAAAGATCTAGTATTTTAATCAGTCACTGGAAAAACAAAAAATCAGATGGGGGAGGAAAGACCTTTGCTTGTGTGTAATGAGAGTATGTAATGGGATTAGGTTAGGTGAAGGAAATGGTTTTTAAATAACAGTGATGATGGAAAAGAGAATCTGTCTTCTAGTCATTTTACAGAGTGAGATAACTGGAGGTAAAAGTAAACATTAGGGCCCTTGAAAGTATGCTGAGAAAAAGCAATAGCAATCATAGTATGGGAGCTGGAGCTGAACTGGGGGGAGTGATGGTCTAAACAACCTTATATGGCTTCTCTGTGTCTCAGATTGGTACTTGGTCACTCTAAGCATAGGATTGCAAAACAGAATCCATTCTTAAAACAGCATTTGTGATATGTTTGCCAAAAAGGGAAACATGAATCATGCCTTTTTGGAAAGGTGGAATTTGGATGTGTGTGGAATGTGTTAGAAGGATAAGGAAGTTGCTAAAGATAGGACTGAGAAATCTTGTAAAAGTGTTTACAGACACTGAAATAAATCCTTTGGGGATAAAACTTGGCGCATAGAGACTCTGAATATTTTTACCATTCTGAAGAGTGTGACAAAAAGTGCAGACTATTTGAAAAATAAATAAATTGGCAACTGGGACAAATTATTTTCCTCATACCTCTGAAATTATAGTTAAAAATACATCAAGCAAGTCTCCAGAAGTGATTGTATTTATCTGTGCAATGGAGTATCCAAATAGCATTATGACTTTTTACAGTTATTTTTAAAAAAAAAACCAACAGGTTTTATTAAACTTATAGCTACATTTCAAACACAAACGGCAGACTTGTGACAGAAATGTAGTTTTCAAGTAGTAGCCTGTAAGTATCTAGAACCACATTTTAAACTGTAATATCACAATGTATGCTGACACTGTACAGAATTATTGTTCTGATAGCAGTGACTCAGACATTAGGTCTTGTGTACATGAAAAATGGTTGTATGGTTTAGAAAAATGATCACTTTTCCCTCCAACAAAGAGCAATATAGCTCCATCAGTAAGACATCAGTTTATTGCATGTTGTTACTTAAGTTTAAGCACAAGCATAGAAGGGAAATTAACATGAATTCTTACAGCATTGTTTTAACTGTGGAGGATAACTGACTCTCTTCCTGCCAGTCCAGGATGAAACTGTAAGGCATAGTGTTGTTTTGCCCAGTCTTACTCAAAATACAGTTTCTCTGCTTTCTTTTTCTGAAAAAAAAAAAAATTTTTTAACTGTGGGCAGTTTTAAACACTACACCTCTGTTTTTATCACACACATAGATTTTCCATTAGGCAGAATTTGTACCATTGAAGATGATGCTGATGTTGCTGAAAGAAGCATCACATCAGATGCCTCTCAGATGGTCTTCTAGGTCACTGTTCAACTTCTGTGTTTTTTTTTAAATATCTTTTATGAAACTTACTAGTTCTGAAATTTAGAATGCAAATGAAAGCAATACCTTAGAGACATTTCCAACACTTTCTCATGTTCCCTTAGGTGATTGAAGGCGATGTTACAACGTAATTTTATGTCTGAAGGAACTTGTTTGCTTTTCAAGGAAATGTCTTGTGTTTAGTCTAGCTTGTGTTGTATGTGTGTTTTTCTTCATCTTTTATTTATACAGTCTTTCAGCTCACTTGCTAAAAGCACTTGATTATTTTCTGCCTCCAGAGGATGCTCTTGTTTTAGCAGGGAAAGCATTTGACCTAATGAAGAAGTAAATGCTGTGCTGGTAGATGATGACAGCCAAGTCTTTTGTAGCCATTATCATCTCTGTGGGTTTAGTTTACAGCCTGGAGCTGTTGGAAGGTTGCAACACTGGACATATTTTACAAACAGAAGGAAGGCTGAGTACTTCAGAATTATGATGTACTCACATAAGAGGCATATTTTAGCTCTATTAATGTTAAAAATAGATCAGTAACTGAATTTTCTTGCATTTAAATTCTGTCTAAAGCAGAGTAGTTTTTATCCCATTTGTGATAACCAGGTTCTTACACCTCGTCTGTTCAGTTACATGTATTCGTTTTACAAGTTTTACTAGATACTTTATTTTTAGCAAGCTTCATCAGGCAGGTAAACCTAAGCTGTGAGTTAGCTTATTATCAAGGAAGGTTGTATATTTGTTCATATTTTTGTGAATTCTGTAGTCTGACGACTTTATAATGGATTTAAAAATACTTACTGATGTGTAATTCTTGTCTGTTGAGGGGTCTGCTATAGTTGTCACCAACATTGCTCTAAATATTGTCTGTCAATAATTTTATTAGTTCATGGAAGAGGTTACAAATTAATTAGTGAACTGCAGTTGTAATGTGACAGAAATTTTAAGGTTTCTTCAACTTTCTCCTTTGTTGTCTGAGAAGTAAAAAATCATAAGCAAGCCAGCAAATTTCACTGTCTCGAAGTTATATTGGCTTAATATTGGAGAGTAATGTTTCTCTATACAAAAATAAGCAGTACTTCTAAGCAGGCAATTAAACTTTCTGGTGTAGTGTTGTCTTTCTGCTGAAAGTGTGGTAATTTGATCCCTGTTGTACAACTTTAGGAGCAGGGAACCATCGCTATTTTATGGGATACCTGTTCTTCCTGCTTTTTATGATCTGCTGGATGATTTATGGATGTATCTCTTGTGAGTAAATGTGGTTTATTGTGTTTTTTTTTAAATTGCTTTTAAATACTTTGTCTCCTCTTAGGAATTTGTACAGATCTTTGCCTTATCAGAGTTTTGGATGTTTTTATTCCGTAATTGACCTGCATGTTAATATTTGACTATATTGGGTATTTCATTTCAGAAGATGATACTTTTTTTGTCCTAGATATTTTTTTAGTTTATCACAGCCAAGTATGTGCATGTGCTGTATATTCAAGGAGTTGGGAAAGGAAGAAAGAGCAAGTAAAACTATTTCAGCACATTGTAATTTTCTTGTTTAACACATTGGAATGTAGGCATTATGTTGATGTACAAGAAACATACCTTAAATCTCCTTTGTATTTTTTGACATTTTCTCCCTCTAGACTGGGGTTTCCACTGTGAGACAAGTTACACAAAGGATGGATTTTGGACCTATGTTACACAGATTGCTACCTGTTCTCCATGGATGTTTTGGATGTTTCTAAACAGTGTGTTCCACTTCATGTGGGTGGCTGTGTTACTCATGTGTCAGATGTATCAGGTATGGAAGAGCACTTCACTGAGTAGCCAAGCATCTGTTGTCTCTCAATATGAGGCAACATTCACTTCTTCTTGACTTGGGCTTTTTTATTTTGTACCTGCCTCCTGCTTTTTATTCTCAGAATGACAGAAAGGTAAAACAGACCAGAAAAAGCAATAAAGGCTTAATAGAGGGTAAGATCTGTGGGGCCAACTTGGAATAATGCTGTATGTCACTAGCAGGAAGAGAATGGTAGCCTCAAGGAGGGTGCAATAATTCCTTACACTGCTTCCATGTCATTTGAGGCCACATTCCTGGCTAAACCCAAGTTTTCTTTATCCTTTCTAAGGAAAGTCATACTGAAATCCTTCAAGTATGACTTGAAAGACTTTCAGTATGTCTTGTCATTGTTGAACCATGATATTAATCTTTCCAGGGGTCCTGGAAATAGAGATTATCTTCTAAGACTTAGGTAGAACTTTTCAGTAAATTTAAGTTTCATCCACCTTTTTCTAAATATTCCTTACTTGCAACATATATCAATTTCAAAATGTTATGTTTTGTGTTCAAACCTCATAATTTCCCCAGCAAATTTGGTCCTTTTTCAGTCTTGCCCATGCAGGACTTGGTTGTGTGTTTTTATGTGAGCTAAATTACTTACTCTTTTTCCTGTCTTCAGATATCTTGCTTGGGTATCACGACAAATGAAAGAATGAATGCAAGAAGATACAAGCACTTTAAAGTTACAACCACATCTATTGAAAGCCCATTCAAGTAAGTTTTAAAGTGTACACACATTTCTTATGTGTAGCCTTGCATACACTTGAATTGTGCTGCTTGTTGAAACAGAATATGGCTAAATACTTTTAGAGTATTTTCTCTACTTGTAGTGCTAAATCTATCAGCTCTTTTTACAGTAACACATTCTATCCAGTTAAAGGAAATAATAAATGTTTTGGAGTGTAGGGAGTGTAAACACAGAAAAGAATGACTTCCAGCAGAGGTTGTATTTTGCTGTAGAGTTTATGGGGGAATAAATATCTTCTTTATAAAGCAGATGCTCAGAGCACAGGCAGTTGCTTACTGCAGCATGTCAGTCTTGACCTGAATCTTCACTTCCACACCGGACACTTTCTACTGATTAATGTGCTGTTGAATTTGCTCTATGCAGTAGCTCCCCTTTCTCTCTTTTCTGTGAGAAAAGATACTTTACTTTCTTTCTGTTCATGAGGAAGACCATGGTCAAAGCTGTTTGTGAGAAAAAGAGCAGGATGTCCCCTAGGAACTGAAGTGGGTGTTACATGGGTGAGGCTTTGGCTTTTGGGCATCAGCATGTAAAAGGGTAGGTTGGGATTCAGGTCTCTTTATGGACGAGGGTGCAAGATGAAAGAGAGAGGCTCAAGGATGAAATAGCACCGGGATGGGAGTAAGGTAGCATGGAGCAGCTTGCAGACCCAAGGCAATAAATAAGTGAAAGCATGAGGTTGGTATATTGGTGAATTGAGAGCATGTTACAAAAGGAGCTGGGAGAGAACAGAAGCACATCTCATCCTGCTGTGTATGCTGTGTCTTCTGTGGGAACTACTGCTTTTTCAGGTGCCACCCAGGGAAAAGGTGATAGGAGTTGTGATTAGGAGTAGTCAGCACGGATTCACACAGTCCTGTACAATATGCTCTAGGATGACCCTGCTTGCTCCCTTTCAACCTGACCTATTCTGTGATTGTTGTGTTACAGATGGAGTTCTGTGCTAGAAATTTATGTGATCTTTTTTTAATATCCCTTCGTACAAAACTCTTAGTGAGAAGCAGACAAGCATCTCTGTATGGTTGCAGTGTTCCTACAGATTAAGGTTGTAACAAAACCAGATCATTATTTTGAATGAAGAACATAGGGTGGTGAACAGGGTGGGAAAAACCTGCTGGTTTGACCCCCAAATTAATGTCACATTCACAAACCATCTTCACTGAAATTGGTACTATTATAAAAATTACTCCTGAA
Organism: Serilophus lunatus; assembly: GCA_013399895.1. Classification (NCBI taxonomy): domain Eukaryota; kingdom Metazoa; phylum Chordata; class Aves; order Passeriformes; family Eurylaimidae; genus Serilophus; species Serilophus lunatus. The sequence continues at coordinate 607,020 of VXBA01005483.1, forward strand.
AATGACACCAGATGGCTAAATGACTGACTTGGCATCACCGGCTACAGGAAGCATTGATATCAAGTAGTTGTCATCTTCTTTTTGCTTATACCTGCTCTTTTATATATTATAACATGAACTTCTCCAGAAAACTGTGAGCTGTTCAGCTCATGTATAATTAAGTTAAAAAACCCCAATATGTAGGTTTCTTAAATACTTGACATTTCATTGATTCAGCCACAGAAAGCGCTTGAATAGTCCGTTTAATTCAGATAATGCTTTCTTAATTTTGTGTTGTCAAGGAACTTGGTTGATCCTCAACCTGCAGCTAGTGAACCAGTATGTATGCAGAAATAGATATTAATAAAGTTGGAAATTATCCTAGGAAGACATTCACTTCATGCTGTTTTGTGTTGCATCCATTTGTACAATGCAACTTCCCTCTTAGAATGTGATCTGAATTACCATGCTATGCTACATGATGGTGCACTGCTAATGACATTATATTTTTCCATACAGTTTTGGTAGATAGTGGAAGTCTGGTGACTGCTTCTCATTTCAGAACTCGTTCATCAATAAGGACTAAGATAATTCTGTACTGAATTGGTTTTCTAAAGTTAGAAACTTAAAAGGATGAAGAATCAAATTTGTATGTAGGGGAAAGATGTACTTTGTTAGATGAGCTATGATATTGCTTACTAACTTGTGTTTTTGTTTTGTTTTCAGCCATGGATGTATAAGAAACATTATAGACTTCTTTGAATTCAGATGCTGTGGTCTTTTTCGGCCAGTTATTGTGGACTGGACAAGGCAGTATACAATAGAATATGACCAAACTTCAGGATCAGGCTACCAGCTAGTGTAGCACCACCTTCATCCTGTGAGCATATCATACTGAGTGGTGCCTGAAAAATTTTCTCTCTCTCTCAAATCCGCATCCCTTGAAGAGTAGCATGCTATGTGTAGGGCTGATGATGAATCATAAAGGTACCTTCTCTTCATCAGAATTTATTAACAAAAGTAAAAATGGACAGAATAAACTGCCAAACCTGATAAGGAAGAGGAGGAAGATCAAAAAGGGATTTTAACAGTTCTTAACATGAGAATTATTCATGACAACATATTCACAGTATTTGTTGTTGGGTTTTTTATTTAAGGTCTTTCACAATGGAGCATGAGATTATTGACGTATTGGCATAAGTAGTTATGTTGTGCTGAGCAGAAAAATTTGTATCCCAATATCAGTAATTCCACTGAAACAAGAATCTAGAATATAAAACAAAATTTCCTGATACAGAGTTCACTGATCGCTATGTTGTAGTTCCTGTAATGTGATTTTTTTAATACAGGTTTTCTGTAGTATGATGTAACATTGAAAAAAATGTGCTTTTTAGTACTGTTAAAAACATTGTATGGTGGGGATCCCCTATAACATGTTAAGTTATAGCAGTAGGGCATGTCAGGTAATGTTGAGAAAAAATACATTGCCCACATTTTTTGGTGATTGTTTTTGCCACCAGTTAGTGGTACAACTGAATACTTGTAATAACCCTGTTCTGAAATACTGTAGTCTGAAATAAACAACTGCGCCAATAAGGACAGCTTTTCTGTCAGAGTTAAAGCCCTGCTTAAATGCATGATACACCTGTAAAATTAGTTTACAGTATATAATGTTCAGGGAAAAAAAAGTGGGGAAAAATAATTATCTTCGAAGTAATTGTACAAACGTTTTACACACTAGCAGTGTTTTAGTATTAGGTGTGGTCCTCATACAGTGTAGTGTATTTGGAGACATGTTGGAAGAGATGGGGGATACCACAGATGTGAAAGCAAAAGTCTCAGTTATAAAAAGACAAGGTAGTTTTAAATTGAATGCAACTGCAGAAGAACCCAAAGTTGCCTGAAATGCTTATTTCATTTGGATGTGAAGTAATGGAAACCAAACTTTTTTAAAAAAATGTTTAAGAATCCCCGTAACTGCACACACAGAGAAAATGCAAAGCAGCATTCTGAAGAAGATGGTGGTGTATTGGCACGTGGCAATCGCCCTGAATTTCTGTGTTTAAGTTCTCATGCTACAGATATGTTTGGAAGGTAAGGAATGATCTGAAATTGCATTCCAAAGGGTCTTTTCTTGAATGTGATGCACTGATTTTTGTTATGGTGTTTTCATATACTCATAGTGAATTGTTCACTACTTCCTTAACTATTGTTTACAGAGAGACTGAGAATCAGGTTAGTTCTCTTCTAAGTGCTGTAGCAACCCAGTGGTTCAAGGAACCTGTGAGGGGAGTATGGGGAGGGACCTGAAAGCAGATGTCTGAGACCAGTGTAAAGAATGTGTATCTGTATATAAATAATTTATCAAATAGTTTTCTCTCTGTGAGTGTGTGTTTAGTGTATTTAAAGCTGCTCATTTTCATTTTACTCAACCAAAAAAGTGTAGGAAGATATCTAATGAGCTTTTAGTGATGTTCAATATTGCTGTTAATAGGCATTATGCCCTGCAAATTCACTGCATGTTTGATGCTTGGCAAAATTAGTGTTTTCTGTAATATGCAGATTACAGGTAATAAAGCAATCTAGTGGTATTCCCAGCCCTTGCCTTAGTAAGAGGAGCAGTGAAACTGTAAATAGTTGATGTTCAGTATTTGCAAGTAAACATTTTTTATGTAGTTCTTCATTGATCTCAAGACACACACTTAGTTTGCAAGTACCAGATATCAGGATTTACAGAAGTGCAGCGTTAGAGTACTTGAATGTTTAATACTGGAAAACCAACATCGTCTTGGACACAGTTTTAACAGGAGAGGTTTGGGTATAGGGAGGCAAGAAGCTTTTGCTATTGTTGTCAGACAAAATTTATTATCCTGGCGAAGAACACATTCTATTTCAGTGAAAACAGTTGACTTCAGTTATTCATATTTTTTCCTAATCAGAAAAAAGCATGAAGACTTTACAATATGGTTTGTTTAAATCATCAGTGATGTTCTGCATATTTGTTTGTTTGTTTTGGGTTGGATTTTTTTCCACATTTCTGCTGGGGGTCGGTTGACTTGAAGAGCTTCGATACACTTTATTAAATATCACCTAGCTACCAGAAGAGCTGTTTAGTACATGATGCAAGCTTTGATTTTAGTTGCCCAGTAGCATTAACTGCCACAAATGGTGTCATGCACTCCATGTCAAAAATGTTTGCAAAAGAAGAGGTGATCTTAGGAAGCACATAGCGAGTTCTGCACTATTTACTTGTCAATAGCTCTCTGGTGACAGTTTTATTGAGACCTGCAGAATTTGAGCAATAGTAGGTAGTTGTGAGAATCAACATGCATATATGGATTTGGAATGTATGAAGTTTCCGGTGCAAAATGTAACTTGTCTTGAGTAACACTGAATTGTTTGATGTGAAATCATAAAGCAAGGAGGGGGGAGCCAACTATGCAGCATTTTTCTGTCAAGTTATCAAACTTAAAATTCACTTGTTGAACCAAAACTGCATTGCTTCTGAAACTTAACAAAGCTGATCCAGACCATCAGCAGATCAGACCAACTTAATCTGATAGAGGTAGAATAAATAGGAATTTTGTCTTGGCCCTAAACATGTGCTGTTTCTTTGCAGGTTTTTGTATTCTTTGATGTCCACCAGATTTATTTTTTTTTTCAAATAATGTGTAAAACAGCATCACTACATTCTAAGCTATGGATTCTTTTGTATATTCTTTATTTATAACTGTGCCAAGTATTATTTTAATACTGTTGAGATCTTGATGTGTATTACATTGTGAACAAAAAAAAATCTGTAAAATGTTTAATAAATTAGCTCTCCTTACATAAATTAAATCTGTTAAATTTTGTAAGTTATTAATCAAATAAATATTGACTCTTAGATGCAGCGTTTGTCTTGACTTGGGATGTGATTCCACAATATTGTTTCTGCCCAGTTTCAGAAGCCATACCATGAGAAAATGGCTGTTGGCTTGCAGCTTATTTTAGTTCAGTCTTTCTGAAAGTTGTATGGGTTTCTTACAGATAGCATGCACCCTGTTCTTTTTACAATTAAATTTATCATTCACTAATTAAATATTCCTGTCTTTTGAGCAAAGCGTGCTGGCAAGGTAACATTTCTTAAAGGAGAATTCCATCTAGGGAATGTTCCAGGTGGCCAAATGTATGTATTTAATGACATTTGAGGTACTCTAAGGGTAGACATCCACACAGGGCTACCAGGTGTGCCCAAAATTGTGCTTCTAGGCAACACTTGCAGGAGACAGACTACCTTGACTATTCTGGTCTATGCTGTTTAAGTAGAAATAAGGTAACAATTCAAGTTGGAATTTAATCAGGATGTTTATAACCAGCAGTTTGTATTATGTAAAAGACTAGGGCTTAAGAGCACACCTGTGATTGTGGGTTTGATACTGACATTGAGAATTGTTAGTGTTCTCCCCTTCCCCAAGCAATGTTCCCGGTGAGATGGTGTCCATGCTCACCTCTGCTGACCACCCTTTGGCTTTTCTGGTAAAGACCAAGGAAAGTGCTTTTTTAAAAAAAGAGACATTCACTGTTCTGTCCTTTAGATCTCCATCCAAGATTTGCAGTGCTCCAGCAAAGCAGTTGCTGCACTAAAGACGTATGGGTGGGCTCCTAATATCTTGAAAGCTGGTTCCTGGGTTTACTTTGGGAAGAAGCCTACCCTCTGCACTCTCATTACAGCTTTATTAGAGTTCACTGCCTTGCACCTCCCATAAGTTCCCTTTAAGTAAAATCAGATGGTGTAGCTATGAAAGCAACATCTACAGAATGAGTAGGTTTCTGCCTAGGTTTCCTAGGCAGTGCTGTTGCTTCTTCACTGTCTGTCTTTTTCAGCTCTGTTCTGCTGTGTTGTTGCACTGCAGTTGCTTTGTCAGATAGCGTCCTGAAGAAGCCAAGACTCTCCCCATTTTCATGGAGCTAGCATTCCCTGGGTCCAGCAAAGAAAAGAACCAGAAAAGGTCAAAAGCTCTTCTTGAACCCAAGGTGGATATGATAATCCAGAGCTTGGCCAGCTGCTGAGGAGGATTGGTATTAATCTGCAGCTGTTTTACTGCACAGTAAATTCTGTGCATAACAGCACCTCATACTAAAGCACATGCAACTCTACAGAATATTATGGTGAAAAGGTGGTTTTTCATTTACTAGACTGTGGCGGAGACAGGCTGCCCCTTATCCATCACATTTAATGTACTGCTCTGTACAGTCACTCTAAGTTTTACTATTTCTGTGCAATGAGCATCTCATTACCTTACAGATGCATATAATGATGTGATACTGTGAAGGCCACAACCAGTGCTATGTATGTCCAGCTTTCAGCAAAGGTCTGCACCAAGTCTAAGCATAGTATATCCACCCATGAAAGCATCCCAGCAACATTCCCCTCACTTGCATTGCTGACAAAGCAAGCAACACTTGGCTTTAGGGTATCAACAAGCAAAGCTTTATTAAATTGATGCTCAGTATTAAAAGTGTTACAGTGTGATTAACAAAGCAGGGAAAAGAGCAGTGTGTGGTTTGTTTGGGTTTTTTTTTAAATCATCTGCAGAATATATGCCCAAGCACTACAGTAACTAGTATCTGTTTCACAGTAGTTAGTAACTTTTAGGAAACTCTTGTTCCTTCTAGCAGGATCTCAGCAGAGCCATAAGGAGCTTTTAGCCCCCTCACTGGGCATGAACAAGGGCACCTGCTCCCTGGCCATACCCAAATCCCTTGGGGCCAAAGTTCTTCGCGTAACAACCTGTGAGAAAGATGAACATGTAGTAGCTGAGTCTTCTGGCACATTAATTAAGACCACCGCCATCTAAGCTAAGCCCCTCAGCTGCTTCCCCTTAGTCACTAGAACATCCCCATGGGAAGCAACATTTAACAAAATGCTTTTAAGCTGCATAACTGCCCTGACTGAACTCAGTAGCCAGGGCTGTTCAATCAGTTTAGCTCCCAACCCACCCTGTGAAAGCAGTTCACACATGGGCTCTGTGGCTCAGTGTTTGGTAAGGCATTTGTCGTCAACAAACCACAACATTTCGTATCAAATATCAAGTTTATATGATACCAAGCAAGAAGACATGGCAGGATGCTTGCTGGCTTGACTCTTGCCTGCTCTCTGACCCAGGCACAGGCTGCTGCATCTGTCAGTATGTGATGTTTTGCTTGATGCAGATGTCACCTACATCACTTTAGTAATACTTACTTTGTTTTTCAGCTCTGGCCTTGTGACTTGCAGAGCACTCACATCTTGACCTGAGCCTATTCTTATACCAGGAATAAAATGACCATCTGTCCTTGTACATCTTTCCTTGAACCATAAACAAATGACCTTTGTTTCTTTCCTCACCTTTACAATAGATTTCTCCCTCTTTTTCAGTTAGGGTTGTAGATTCTAGGCTTTTTCCACACTTGGCACATCGGAAGCAGTTTTTGTGCCATGGCTAGGGAAAAAATAAAAAGGAAAAAAGATGGGCATCCTGTGTATTTATACTATTTACTAAGTTGGTAAAAACCCCAATACATTAACTGGAAATATTTGCATCAGAATTGTTTATGTAAGACTGGTGCAATGAAAACCAGTTGAAGTGCACCAGTAGCAGACAAGAGCATCTGCATTTCTGTGAGTGGCCCAAAGCCCCAAATTCCACACAACATCCTGCTCAGAGCAGCATTTTGAAAGGTTTGGGCTTGCTGTGATCAATTCAGAGCAGATCTTGGCTCTCTGTAGCAAGTGAGTCAGACAGCTGGCAGCCTAACGTGCGGTTTTACATGGTATTTTCAGAGAACATCCCCTTTCTGCTGAAATATTCAGCCTCCCTCGCAAGCTGCACACTGCAAGACTGTTCCCTCTTCTGGGGGAAAGGGCTTCTGCAGTCTGCCTCAAGTTTGCCATGAGATGATATTGAAGCTTCACCTCTGAAATATATGGTGATCACTAATCAACCTGTATTTCAAGTGTTTTTTTTAATTAAGTTGATTGATTTCACTGTTTCCAATGTTAAGAAATGCAGTTTTAAGGTAACTGCCCTACAGTTGGTTTCTTACGGGGACCCACAAAACCTTGCTCACTTTAAAGTCCACATAGCAGGTACAAAACAGCACCTACAGGCCCTTACCTTTCCAGCTCCTATTACTTTCTCTGCTGCATAAACAGAATCACCACACCTAGAGCATTTCTCTGTCCCTCCAAACTTCTGAGCAAACTTTGAAGGGTTTGGATTTGTGGTGGGCCGGTGAGGAGAAGGCGTGCTGAAAGAAACAGGACATTTGTTATCTCTACTCGTTTACTAAATGACCTCTTGCTCTTCTTAACAACACAAACAGAGCAGCATCCAACAGACAGTACAGTACTTTTGCAAAACTGGAGAAGTAAGTTAGGAGCAAGGCTATCCAATTACACCTGGTAGGGGAAAAACAAAGATGACAACAACAAAAAGAAAAAGGCCATGCCTCAAAGGATAAAAAGCAACTCTTGTAAAGGCTAGTTTTCTGAGAAGCCTTCCCTTTTACCTAGAAATGCCAAAGTCTGTATCAGGAGACGGATTTTCTGGATTGTAAACTACAAATAATTCTGTTAAATTCCCACATACCGATCATAATATGGAACCTGAACAGATCACGGAACCTGGCTGGGAGCATGCATCATATCAGGGCTAAGCAATAATTTGAGAGGCATACCTCAGTGTCTTTCCACATGCTTTGCTTTACAGCAGGAACTTAATCAGACTAGGAACATTTACTGTTTAATGGGCCTTTTGGTTTTGGCTACAATTAAGCACAAGTGGTTCTTCATTTGCCAGTTAAAAAAATCATTCTTCCTGTAGCCCCAAATTCTCAGCTGTCCAAATCCATCTCAGCCAGAACCTGTTGAACATTTCCATTTCCAGCTTATTTAGGAGAGTGACTTGAGACCCACAGTCACCTCTATAGGCTCATGCAGAGCCATCAGCAGCTCCATAATCCAGTCCTCTATAGCTCCTGCACAGGATTATTGCATCCTTGCCTCCACTAGCTCCTGCTTGTACTGTTCCTACTCACATGGGAGCTTTGCATAGCACAGATTGAATGCCCTGCATTTAGCTATACTTGAGGAGTTTGCAGTATTTCTATTCCCAGCAACATGAACTAAACAAAATCCAGCCTGAAAGACTCCTCTGAAAACAGCACTAAAGGACAAGGGCTGTGCAACCCCCAGCTCAGTTCACTCACCTCTCAGGCTTGATGCCTAGTCGCTCTCCCCTGTCCATGTTCAGCGTCCCTGCCCCTTGGCCATATCCGTAACCTTTTGGGCCATACTTTTTCCCATAGCAAGATTTGCAGTAAACTTCAGCATCGTGAATTGCCACAGTTGTGCTGTCCAAGTTTTTCCGGCAGACCACTGGAGAAGAGAGAAAAAAAAAAAAGTTAAATTGCCTTAAGGAACCATTTCCATCAACACACGTAGTAAGCCAAAAATAAAGTGAGAAGTGATGTTATGGGTTTCCCCGTCCACAGTTCTTCCCATTAGGCTCTGGGACCACCAGAGATTAGAGGCAGCAAGTTGCCATTTGAATTTGTGAATTATGCTTAGCCCTGTAAAGGACTGTATTCTCTCCCACCTCTTCATGACCGTGACATTTAAAGTCTGGAAATTTGCTGTAGTTTGATGAACGAGGCTGCTCAGAAATCCAGAGAGAGCAGTCAGCAGTTTCCCTTGACAGATGACATACAGCATGAAGCAAAAACGTATCAGTACAGAAGAGCCCCTGTCCTGCCCTTTCATCCAGGGTGGGGCTTGGGAAAAAAACAAACAAAACAAAAGACCTTCAAGGTTCCACCACCCCCCTCCCCTCCACCTCAGTTCTGCTTTGGGGCAGAGTTGGGTTGGTTCACAGCTGTGACCAGAGGGGTTGTGCTTTTCTGGCATCGCTACATTGCACTGAAGGACAATCCAAGCACTCTACTCAAGGTTACAGTAGAAGGGAGAACTATTTCCTTTTTAAACCTCCTTTTGTATGCTATCTGCATGCTCTTTCCATCTGCAATAGCATTATGCCTATGATAAAGAATTTGGGGAGAAAAAAAAAGAAACAGCCTTACTAATATTTTGTTTAAAAAGAATTTTAATGTCTTCAAAATACTGGGTGACCCTTGCTTATGGCATTCATCAGCTCCAAGGTTCTTTTTATAAGACACAAATATCCAATAAGTAAATCAACTAATGCATACTTGTTAAGTCTACAGACTTTAACCCCAACAGAACTATGCACTAAGGAAAAGCATGTATTCGAACACAGTAGACCCATTGTCTGATTGTAAGTTCCAGGTTTCTTTTAATAGTAACTCCCATAAAAGGCTGAAAGCGAGGCAGCCAAGATATCTAATCTCTGGTTTTTGTGACCATTGTAGAGCTAAGAGAAAGAAATGTAGGTGTGCCTAGGCTCTCAGTGCCACAGTGTGCTGAAGTTAGGTGGCAGACTTAACAGTGAACTCGTTTGACGGAGCCAGTTTTAACTGCTGCTTGCATGAAGAGGGCTAAACCCTCTTCATATAAGAAGTGGGCTCTGCCCACACGTATTAATCACCAGCAAATGGGGCAACGTGTTTGTAAGAAGGTAAAATTCTCGGATTCAGACAGACAGGCTGGCAGCTTGCAAAGCAGGAGCCTCCAATTCACAGGGACCCTTTGTTCCCTTCATCTAAGCAGAGGTCTTTTCAGCAGAGAAAGCGATTTTCAATGCCTCGCTAGGCTTGTTGGTTGGACTGGAAAATAATGCTTTGGACTCCTTTCATCTGAAATAAACTGCAGGCCCCTGTGCCAAGAAAGTTTAGGCTTTTGGCCGTGCTAAAGCATCAACAACTTGGCTGCACTCAGGCACGCTGGTGTCCTGGTGCAGGACTCCAGGGCAGCAGTTTGATAACTGTTCCTTCAGCTACTTCCAGCCCCAGGACCACCAGAAGACCAGCTGAGCTCAGATAAGTGAAAATGGGGCTCTGCCACTAAGCTTTTTCCTCTACATGAGTAACACTTAAGCTGGGTTTCCAACCTGAAGAACCCTTAGACTCCTGAGGAAAAGAACGGCAAGAGTGCAAATAGAAGAGAAAAATCATGATGTGCTCTGCTCTGAGAGGTACATGCCACGCCTTACACAGTGGATAGCAGAATAATACCTCTCCAGGAGACAAGCTCTCCCTTTAGGACTGCCAGGCCCAGGAAGCCCGCAGGCAAGCAGGAATCAAGCCCAACACATGATGGACAAGGCCATCTCTAGCCACTGCTATCCCAAGTACATCACAGGCGCCAGCTGAGCCTGGGATATCTCCCGTGAACCAGCATCCTGTTGCTGTGATCCCCCCAGCTATGCCAGCAGAGATCCGGGAGGGGAATACTTACTGCAGAGGAAGCAGCACCGGTGGAAGCTCCTCCCATCGCACTGCACCTCCTCGGCATGGTAGACGGTGCGGCCACAGGCGCCGCATTTGTTGCCACCTCCCCAGTTCGGCATGGTGGTGCTGTGTGCCCGGCAAGGCAAGAGGGGAGAAGGGGAGAGGTTTGTTAAAACACAGTGTCCTCCGCCACTCTGGCCCCACGGCAGTTGGTTACAGGTTCCCTTAAAAACAGATCTGTGAAGTTTGTGTATCAGAGCACAGCGCTGCTATTTCACCAACTGTTTAAAGCTATGACCTTCCATTGCATGAGAAGTTTTTGGGATCAGCTCAACTTCCCAGCTCTTCAGATCCCAGACCAGACTTAAAGGCTTAGGCAGGCTCTCTATGGCTATTTGTAAAAACACATGAACTGGCAAGGGGAATAAAGAATGCTGCTGCAGAACAGCAATAAAAACAGAGACACAGTCTTCACAAGATGTGTCCACTGTCCCTGCTTGGGGATTTTGAAAGTTAAATAAATTGGATATGCACAAATTACAGTTTCATGCACAAAGGCCTTACAGTGCTTGAGTGAGTGGCCCCCCTAGATGGATATAATTTCCATTTCTATGCTTCATTAATGCTGGGCCTCTTGTCTGATAGAAGCAAACCAATTGTGCCAACGGTGGCATTTTGTTTTACTGCAAGGCCTGTTATCTGGGATGTGGTAAAATCCAAAGGTCACCTCAGCAGAAAACCACTCATTAGGACTGTAGGAACATTCTGAACTCCTTTGAGATCACAGCTGCACATCAAAGAAGTTTAAGGGAGATTATTTCCCAGGGACTCCACTGCTTTACATGAACTTCACCTTTACCAGACAGGAACATGAACCAAACCAAACGGCTCGAGGAGCCATATCTGCTTTAAAAGGAAGTAAAACTCCCTCTCATACATTACACATTACTTGTGATGGACATTCAGATGGCTAGCGAGGAGGAACAGGCACCTCACCTATCGTGGGAATTTGCATTAAGCCAGAAACAGTGACTGTCCCATTTCAAGCTAAGCCGCCTCCTTGCCAGCTCCCCTGCTCTCCTGACACCACTAGAAACAGCTCCCACCCGGGTTGATTGGGAGCTCCTCCTGCTCCTTCCATTAACTGTCCTCGGTTAAAGTACCAAAGCCGAGCAGCACCCACTGCCTTTGGCTATTCTGGGGCTTCCCTCCTCCTGCCACCATGAGATAACACAGCAAACATAACTGATTTGCTCTCCTGGAGCTCACCACCGAAGGACCACCTGTCACAAGCACAGAGAGCAACAGCAGCCAGAAACTCAGTGAGTGTAACCCAGCAGAGCTGCTGAGGACTCGCCACCTCCGCTGCTCCTCATTGACCCTTGTTTCAGACAGGGTTTCTGAGGTGAAGAACATGGGTTTGTCCATTGGAAGCCCAGAAGGCACCTCCTGCCACTCTACCCAACCAGCAGCACCGTTCCCTCCCTGAAAACTCTACACAGCAGCACTATCAGGGAGGGAGAGAAGGAATTTGCTGGGAGCTTGTGACATTTCTCTGCAAAAACTCACCTTCAAAACTCACCATCAGCTCTACCCTAAGAAGCTCTCCTATGTTGGCCAGACAGGCAGAAGATAGACAGAACAGCATCTCTACACAAAGCCCACAACCTGCTGCCTTGACTCAGCTTTACCGCTCATCCCCTGAGCCAGAAGTAGGTAACTACCCATTTCCAGTTGTTTCCCTGGCCTACAGAGAGGAACTGGAAGTGTCACCACGAGGATCCAGACAGGAGCACTTGGCTTCAAGATCCCTTTTCTTTAAGGGGGTCTTCTCACCAGTGTGTGGGATAGCCCACAGTGCAGAGCGAGGCACCTCACGCTCCCCAGGCAAGGTAGCACAGACTCGCAAATCACAACAGAGAGCAGCTTTGGCTAAGCCTGAATTCTAGGACCAATCTTGCTCGGTAAAACAAGTCTCCTGGCCCAGCAGAATAACCAGCAGTTCAGCAGTTTTAGGGATGTGGGTTTGTGTTGTTCCCAGACATGCTGCCAGGTAGCTGCTAGAAGACCTTTGTCCAAGACAAGCAGACAGAAGTTCACAGCATGTGGGAAAATAAGATTAGTTTATTAACATAAATTGGGGCATTTTAGGTACATTCCTAAGCAATAGCTTAGGAAACGTCCTCAGAGTGGCTGAGCAGTGCCATTTGCACACTGACACCAATTACTGAGATAGCCCTTTGTTTAATACTTCCATGGGATTAGCATCATTACTGCTCCATGGTTTAGCACTAATACCCTGACCGAGCTCATAAAAATTAGTTTTATGACATTTCCCACTTTGCTTTTGTCATTCTTGGCACAACTGTGGAGTCTGAAAATTAAGATTCCATTTCTTTTATACAAGTGTTTGGCTGTGCTACCGCACAGCAGCTGACATCAATCACGGCAAAGAGTGTCCTTAGTTAAAGGAAATATAGGCTGCACAAAGCTTCGGAAAAGGAATGCATGGACTGGAAAAAAAAAAAAAAGTGAGGGGAAAAAACAAAAGGAAAAATAAAGAGATTTCTTTCCACTCTGTATGCTTTCCAAAATGTCAATACTTTTTGGTACAAGAACTATTTCTGTCTTTTCACCATCCCTGCTCATGTTCTTCTGTGCATTTACAGGAGCCTAAATTATTTTAATAATTTTGATAGCAAACAACAGTTTTCATGCACAGTAGACCTAAGGACCTGAATCAGGCTTCCAGCTTTGCACCAGATTTTCCATGTAACACTGGGCAATACAGGGTGCAGCTCCACCCTTTCTTCCCAAGGCAGACAAAATATTAGACAGCAACCATTAGCCAACTCAAATCTTCTGATAAGGACTCTAGGAATTCATTAAACGAAAACCAAAAAGGAACTGAAGTCATTACTTCAAGGTGACCATAATGTCTTCCACAGAAGGTATTTCCATTTAGCATCCCCATGATGTCTCGTATGGGAAGAATGACAGTGTTTTCTCAGTTATCTAACAGTAAGAGCTACCTTAATGGCAGTGGTGCCCAGAAGGCACCTCAGAGAAACTGGGCCGGTGACTTGAAGAAGCTCTGCCGCAGGACAGCACACAAGCCTGTCCTCCTGCCGCCCACAAGCCACTCCCTCAGCACCACCCTGGAGCCTCATGCTGCCCACATCTCCTTGCAGAGCTCCACAGGTAGCAGATTCAGACCCCGAATCCTGCCTTAAGCCTTCCCTGATCCCTCAAGACATTCTGGCAGGTTCAGGCAGGCTCTGGGGAGCTGAAGAGCAGTAATTAAACACCCAGGTGACCTCAGTAACAGCACCAACAATTCTGACTGTCGGCTGGGAGTTTGTTGGAGACTACTTGACCCAGCCGAGGGCGGAGCACGTTATTCAGACAAGCCACGGCAGCCGCCAAGTCTTTTCCAACCCGCTTGTTAGCAGCAGCTCTAAACAGAAGGGGCCTAAGCCGTCCCAACACAGACACTGAGGGACTCCAGGCTATCCAGTTATCCTGAACCGCTTTTTCGGCGGCCACTCGGTGAAACTCCGTGCGTGGCAGCTCGATCATCACAAGCCAAACAACCAGGACGGGGGGGCGGGGTGNGTGCCCGGCCGAGGGCTCCGGTCCGGGCAGCGCCGCACTCACCGCAGGGCCCGGCCCGGCTCCGCTCCGCTCCGCGCAACGCGTCTGAGCCCGGCCCGGCCCCGCGGCGCTTAAAGAGCCGGGGCGGAGCCTGCGGGGCCCGGCCCAGCCGCCGCCCTCCCCGCCCGGGCATCGGAGAGCGAGCGAGGGAGGGAAGGGTTCGCCCCGGCCGTGGCCGCCCCGGAGGGCGCGGGGGGCGACAGGAGGTGTTCGAGCTGCAGCCTCGGGCGGCAGGACCCCAGCCTGTGGTTTCACCCGTCTTTAAGATTTTGCTCTACGTTTTAAACTTCCTGCAGGCACCGCGACCGCGTTGCCCCGCAGCACGCAAGGGGCTCGGAAAGAGCTTTGCCTGGGCTTGAGGAGCGGGCTGGGGCGGGAGCTGGTGCCCGGGCGTAGGAACTTCGAGGGAGTCGGCACCGCAGCTCCTGCTGGACCACAGCTCCAGCGGGGACTCATTAGGAAGTTTTCAGAGCCTTCACAAAAGGCCAGGAATTAGGACTGTCTACACCAGCCAGCTCCTGCTGGAGAAAACAGCGCAGGGTTGCTTTTTAAAAGCGGTCCCGTCTCCCAATTTCCCAGGGCTGTTGTGCGCTGGCTGGATCGGTCCGGGGTTGCACAGAGGACTCCCTGTGTCTCCAGGAGGTGCAGATTTATCCCCTCTGTTAATCCAATACGAAATCGTCTGCTCGTTGCCTGTAGGAGTGCTAGGTGTTTCTGTTCCAGCAGCCTGACAAAAACCCCCTCCGGTGCAAGCACTGCAGGCCGAGCTGGGCTGTGTGCGGGGCTGGGCGTGGAACAGGTCCCGCGGGGCTGTTGGTGCCGCTGTGGGACGTGGGACCTGCCTTGTCCAGCGGCCGCTATATGGGGCCAAATTGCCTGTACCGTGAGACTAAAAAGTACCTTCACATCAGGCCTATGAATGAAAAAGTTTGGCTGTCCTCTTCCCTTAAAATGTTCTTCTGGTGTGCTGCAGCCTGGGTGCTGGCAGCTGCAACTTGCTGAGTTTTTTTCCTCCCCACTTATAATTTTCTTTTTTTATTTGCAATGAATTGTGAATGACCAGGCTGTGTATGGTCTATGCACATCCCTGCTCCGTAAGTGAAGCCAGTACTGGTTCCTGTGGAATAAAGTGGTGCTCGCTGTGAGCAAGACCAAGAGTCTGACCTCAAACATCATAGCAAAAACTTTAGCCTAGGTTTTGAGGGAAGCGTTACTATGAAAAGCAGAAGTATTTGCAATGTTATTTCTCCAATTTGAGGTTACATGAAGGGAGAGGATCTCTCAAAGTCAGACAAAGTAAGAGGTATATGAGTCAGAACAGGCTGACTCCATTTATTGCATGAAATGCTTGTGCTCGCTTGTCCAGCCTGTCCTGCTCCCAGCCCTGCTGGAAAGGCGTGTGATGATGCTAAGTTATTTACCATGTCTCCTCAGGTAGCCTCCAAAGCTATTAGATTTTCCCTTTTGATAACATTTCCTACAGACTATAAAAAATAAACAGCAGAGATTGCAAAGGGAAAAGAGAAGCATTGCAGTCCTGGTGAGGTCTGACTGTACTCAAAAAAAGGAAATTCTATGACTAAGGGGCCATGACGGGTACAAAATAAAACGCTCTTCAGTGTTGAGGCACTGCTGAGTAAGCTAGAAGACAGTTTGAAATCCAATATTTAATTTTCTTATGTTTAGCATTTAGTCTATCAGAAACAGTAACTATGAGGGTTGAACATAAATGTATCATTAAGCCTGTTACTATAGGAACAATATTATTAAGGAATACATTTCTGCAATACTTGGGAATACCTTGTAATGAAAGAAAACTGAAGCAAGAATGGAAACTTTCACCACATATTTAATTGATAAGGACTATTTCTATAAATATATTTTATAAATGCATATATATATATTTGTTATCTGTAAATACCTAGTTATTTTTTTTATAGGCATACTTATTCTACCTCCTCAGCAGATCTCTTCTTCTCAGTCTGTCTTTCCTGAGGGCATAGTTCAGAGTTTAAGATAAAGCCTGAATCCAACCCTGCTGCATTCCTCTTTGCTGTCCTGCAGTCCCTCATCCTGTCACCCTGAGCATCCCTGCCATTGCCTGAGCAGCCCCACTGCCCCCTTCACCCTCCTTCCATCCTCCTGACCCTATTCTATATATAGGATATTCTATACAGGATATTCCATGTCCTGTGTTCCTGCCTAACACCTGCCATATATTCATCTTTCTAACTCTTTTGTCCAAAATCTCAGATGTTGCCTCTTCTCACTGGCCTGGGGAGAAGGTCCCACCTAGCCATGGTGCCACGTCCCTGTAGGCAGCTGGGCTCCTAGCTGGGCTCCTGCAGCCTGCCAGCCTTTTGTCTAGCTTCTGCCATTTTGAGCTCAGCAGATTATAATTAGGACAGTTTATTTCTGAGAAACAGTGTTCAAGTGTATTAACAGCTCCAGTTACTTTCCCCTGCTGATTTGGCAGCTCTGTAACTGGGGGTATTTGCTTCTCTGTTTTGCTTCCTTGGCCATGGGAAAGCTCACAGGCTCTGCACAAAACTAGTTCTCTCTTCACTTGTAAAATTGACCCAAAGCACTTTCATCACCTCAGAACAAAATTCTCAAGGTTTTAGCACTGCCATAATTTTATGCAAAAGTTGTTTTCCATGTTTTGGAGAGCTGAGTAAATCATCAGCTGGTCTGACCTACTTAGTTCTCAAAAGACTTGTCACACATCAGGCCTTTTATACCCACTAAATACCTTCCACTCACCTGGGATTATCTTATCCTTGTTTGATCTTGTAAGCGTGGTCCCATGTCTGCTTATGCCTGAGTAAATCTGCTTGCTTTGCTGGTAATCCTTGCTATCATTTTATGAAACTTTATTCTAGTTAGTCTAGATTTTACTTTGCAGGGGGTCTAGTCATATTTTGACACTGTTTTTGTCAGACCTAGTCTTATCCAAATATTGCTACAAGTGATAAAGACCCATTAATTTTGTTTGTGAAATGTTAGCTATTTTTCCCTATTAGGGAAGGTGTTTTGAACCTCGCATCAGAGTTTATTGTTTACCAGCCTGTGAGGTCAACCACCTTGCAGTGGTCCCTGTGGTCCCTTGGTTAATTTCTCACTGGCCATCCCCCTAACTTCCCCCTAGTAAAAGGGATTTTCAATGCAACATCAACTAGTGAAAAATTAATTTGTGCTCCGCAATACCCAGATTTGCCCTATCCTAGAAGGAAAAACATGCTTAGCTAATTTCCTTATATCTAAACGTTCATGCAGCTCAAGAGTGCTATATATTTATTCTACTATAAATACGATAATGATAAAACAATGAAGTTTGCACAAATTAATGAAAATACAGCAGACAATTCTAGAGTTTACCAGAGCTTTGATTTTCTTTTTTTGCCAGTCAGCTCTTTAAGTCCAAAGTACAGATCCAAAAGTCATTCAGTATGAGAAGAATGTGTTCTCTAAGCTTATTGATTTCCTTATTATTGGTCATATTTCTAAATTATTTTACTTTGCTTTAAGGGCTCCAAGCAGATATGGAGGCAGTTGTAGAACTGCCCACTGCTGGAAGTATGGGTGCTAGTGGGATTTTAAGGATATTGAGCAGTGGGTTTTGACTCGCAGGCTCTCAGATTTCTCTCCAGCTCAGCAAAGTTTTCAGAACCCAGTATGTTTTCCTGGTCCCTTGAGAGATGGATCCATTCATTCCCAAGGTCTTGCATGCAACACTTCAGCCTGATGTGAGCTTTATCCAAAGAGAAGAAACACATGGTTTGCATCTAATCCTAAATACAGTGAGGTAAAGCACAGTGTAGGGTGCTGGTGATGCAGTTATCAGGTGACAGCGTTGTAAAAACCCAGCAGAACACTGAAGTTACTATATTGAGTTCTGAGGTTTTGAATAGAGGTTTCTGAAAAGACTAGCGAAACATGATCTCTATTCCAGATGCCAGCTCAGCAGAACACTAATACCTGGACTAGTAATGATGTCACCTCCCTGGCAGGAGGCATAATTTAGGCTGAAAGTATTGATTTCTTTAATAAAGCTCGATTTATTCACCATACCCTCACAAGGCCAGATTATTCGTTGTGCTGTGCCATGGAAAAACCTTCAGGCAAGAACTTCAGTAATCTCAACCATATACCAGTCCTGTTGCTGACTGACAGGATATCATTAGTGCAGGACAAAATTTGAGAACCCACACAGCTTGTTCCAATAATACTGTTGCTGATTTTGAGGAGGGCAGGGAAATATGTTTAATATTAGATAGCAGGCACAGAGGGGACAACAAGGTGAAATGATCTGACTTTGCTGTTTTCAGGAAGCTTCCCAGCTCCATCACACTGCTGAGGGAGTTACCGAGATAGCAGATGGCAGTCTCACCAAATACAGAATGTCAAAAAGCAGCGGTTGGGATAAAAAGAGCCCATGTGATCTTTTTCACCATAGTCCCCTTTCCCAATGATGGTTAGGACTCTAAACCCTTCTCCACCATCCCAGAACCTCTTCATGTAGCTACTTGTTCTGATAAGAAGAGGAAGGCAAGTCATGCCAGGGCGTTACATCACCTGCAGGCAATCCTCATTGGAGCCACTGGCAATCTTGTGCCAGAGCTTCGTGCTAACTGTTGTGAGAAACAAGAGCATGGATGGTTTCCAAGTTGCATCATGTTGCCATTGCCTGACGTTCCCAGCACCCTTACATCAAAGGAAAAGCATTTCAGACTCCACAGAAACAGCTACAGGATGGTCAGCAGCAAATCCAGCAATGTGCCGATACTTGCTGGAAACCATTGTGTCTTTGGTGACCCTGCCCCTGGCAGCACAACATGCTAAGATGCAATGGTGCGTCACCTTTCCCAGGCTAGGAACATCAGATCTGGGGAGAAGGAGTAGAAAATTTGGCAGAAAACCTACTCAGCCTGAAGGGGAATAAGCTACTGGGTGTGGCTGGGCTGCTAACTTCTAGCATGTCTCCTTGCAGCTGGCAAAGCTTTAATTACTCTGATTGTCTGCAGAGGGGCTTTGGTGGGATTTTGTTCTCATCTGAACAAAACAAGGGCATCAGACTTCTACTTTGCAACTGAGTATAATGCCAATGGCAAACGTGTCATTTGGGAGTGTATGAGCATGCTGTGAAGCCTGTTTTTTTCAGCAGTAGAAAAGGATAGAGTAGGTATACCTCATTTCATATTGAGTATCCTGGCAGGAGAAGGACAGTACTCACCATAAACATGATTGTGCTTCGTTAACAGCCTGTTGAAAGGGAATAGGTGGCACTGGTCACCACCTTAGTGGTGCTTCTAAGACTGGATGTGGCAGCAGCAACAAGAGCCAGCCATAATCTATAGCCCCTCTCTGTTTCCTTTGCCAGAAAACTAAGGATCTGCAGCAGGCTCTGTCGAAAAAGCAAGGGTATTCTGGCTGCAGATGGTTTGCCAACTCTTATCTATGGCTAGAAGTTATTCCCAGCCTGCAGAGCTCCTGGATTGGCACATAGCAGTTTTTGGTCTGAACACCTGCAATGACCCAGCAGCAGCACTGCCTTTGTGGGGTGCATTTTTCCAGTGGATAACATATACACATGAGGCAGCATTAGTGCCTGCTACCAAAGTGAATTTCCTAGAGCTCTGGATGGACCTGTTTCTGTCGCTGACATAGCCCTGGTGTGCAGGATCCATGGCAGCAGCTGTGTGACACAGCACTAATGCCTCACATCTGCATTTTGAAGCTGAACTGCTCACCTCAATGCCTCGTTGTCATTACTGGTTGTAGTATTTTAATTACCTCTATCACTAAACAATTATTTGAACCAGTAAAACTAGATAATAACAGTACCATGGAAGTGCTGATTATGTGCCAGGGTTTCAGCAAGGAGAGGATGTCAAGACTGAAAACTTGGAGATGCGTCTATGATTTTATTAACATAAAGGACATAGTGCACATTGAGCATCTGATATGAGCTGCCCAGCAGAAACTGCTTCTCTGGGGTGCTGTTTTCCATCATCAACAGAGATATCCATCGACTGATGCTGATGTTCCTTCATCCCTTGGCCTCAGTGCTCTTTTCTACTCTCATTCTATCAATGCTTTGTCTCTCTTATTTGCCATAGCATTAATCACAGTGTTTAACAGTTCCCTGTTAAAACTAAAATCATACCTAGCAGCAATGCTACATCATCAGCAACGAATCATTGTAAGTCACTCTTCTTTTTTGTGGTTTCTTTGGATAGAAATCTTATGACCCCCTTCCTCACACAGCAAGTGAAAACAACTGTGCTTAAGAAGAGCACATTGGCCAGCTCTTGCACATCACACAATCTTGGCAGTGATCCCTTTTTCTTGGCACAAATACAGAAGCACTAGGAGGCTACAGGGTGTTGGAACCTCGTCTACATGACGCCAATGGTCAGTTTTCATTGCTTTGCTTAGCCATTATTGTTAATGTTACATTCAAATTATGACAACCATATTCATGTGACACGTGCTCTGTAACAGCCACACACCATCCTGCTAAGACAGATCAGTGCCTGGAAAATATAGATCTCTCTTGCTGAGAAATATGAGTGTAAAAAATTAGTTTAAGAACTGAAAGGATTCCTGTCAGAAATTTTGACTCTCAGAGAGGAAGATCCAGCACCAACAACAGTGAAATTCCATGGTCAGGAAAAAAGCCCAAACAATTTCCAATATTTTCCTTAATTAGATTACAAATGCCACCTTTGGAATACATGAAAAAATCAATTATTCATTCCTCTTTGTTGTACTGTCAGTTTGTTTTTTACACTTCATTAAGCAAGGCAATGAAATGTGGGTGTTTTGCCTCATTGATTCTGCTTTGTGATCAAAGTCAGTTTATCTTTCTAGATGTTAGGCAACAGTAAACTTTTTTCTAGTTCAGCCAAGATAGCTAACTGTAAAAACTTCAAAAATTAGTTCATTTCGTCTTCCTTGAGATGTAGGTTCTTCCATACAGCTAATTAAAAGACACATTACACCATAAAAGAGTTTATATGGCAGTTGGGAAGACACCCTGCTTAACACGAAAGTTAAAATGTGAGAAGGCATACTAACAGAGATTGAAGGGGAGGTGGTTGAGATTTATTGTCTAAAAGGCAGGGATTAAAAAAGGAATTAAAAAAAAGTTTCTGAGGTTGTTTTGTAGCTGAAAATGGAGACAACACAACACCACAACAGGCAGAAGAGAAAGTGTGAAACTCAGAGTGAGCATAGGAAGCAAAAAGAGCAAAAAGGGTAAATGAGTGAAACAAGGTGAGTGGTATTAAGGGACACTGGAACAGAGATAAATAGGAAGAAAATATGAAAATCCTAGTGGAAAAGGTCTCTGGGGGAGAACAAAGAACTAGCATTTGACGCTGTTTGAGGCTGAAGACTGAGCTAGAGAGGCAGTCATCAGCATGAGATGTTTTATTATTAGGTTAAAAAACTTATTTTAAAATTCAGAAGTTTATTAACTCCAAACTGGCTATGAAATGCAGAAATACATGTATTTTCTGTATTGCTGGCAAGTTATGGTACTGCTTGTACAGTTAGCTTTATCTTTGATTTTTTTTTAATCTTTGATTTGTTTTGATTTATTTACATGCAATTGTTGTCATGCTACCAGATACTTTTTTTCAATTAGACATTATGCTCCCTTAAAAAAGGTTAACAGAAAACAAAAGTAATTAGGTCTCCTGAAAAGCAGTCATTTTATGTCAAACAGAAGAAGATTTTTATTTTTGAAAAAGATGCAACATAAAATAAAACTGCTTTGCAGATTAGCATGGTTTTTAGTGTTTGGTGATACTTCTAGTGGTCTTTAAAAATCAGAGAAAAGAATGGGGCAATTCCATTGCCTGTGGTGCATTTGGATTCTGGTGAAAAAACAAATAGGGAAGTCAGTCCATTTAACCATTGGATAAGACTCTCACCGATAGTTACACATTTAGGATAAAAAATGCTTGTAGTTTCCATCAGCCTGTGTCTGTTTTTCTTTCAGGCAAGATTTGCCAAATTCAGGGCACACAGTAGAAGACCTCTTGTGCATAAATTGCCTCTTCTCTCACCTCATCCAGGTGGCTCTTACCCATTTGGTATTTCAGGAAAATGTTCCCTAAGTTCTGGTGTGCTTCAGGAGTACAGCTCTTGTTTGGAGAGATGTCAGTCGGGCTAGTTAGACACTAAATCAATTTCTGGTCATGCAGATTAGACACCAAATCCTATTGACCCGGACACCTTGGAGGTGTAGGACATTTCTATCAGTTTCTTTCCTTGCTTCCAGTTCAGTGGTTCATAGCCCAGTAATGAGTGTAAGGCTGGCAGGGCACTCAACCAGACACTTTCCAGCCTGTTTGTCCTTGTTTTGTTCACTGTGCTGGTGGCTCAGGAGCAGGTTGTGTGTTCTCAAACCTATGCCAACTGGGGATGGAGACCCTGCACTTATCTGTGGATGACTAGGAGGTGTCAGCACATCACTGAGGCCTTGTTGTTTGAAATGAACTTATATAATTGAATAAACAGTGGGTTGTCTTGTCCTGCAAGTGGAGGACATCCACAGCTTGGCTGCTGTCAGGACAGTGCTTTTGTTGCTCCAGACATGTACAATAACATAAGTTCTTCTTAAATGAGGAAAGTCAGTGATTATTGGAGTTGTTTATTTTAGCTACTGCAACTTGATATGAAAATCAAATCTGTATGACTTGACTGTAATCTTTTCCCAGTGTTTTCTATGCTAATCACCTTGGTAATTTGTATGGAAGTAGTTTCCAGTTTATTCGCTAACTAATACAAACATTTCCTCATACTCATTTTGCTTTCATTGCCTCTCTGCTCCTCCTTCTTTTGCAGTGTGGAAAATGCAGGACACACAATGTTGCCTAATCCTTTATTTTCCCCTTTGCTTGGTAGCCTTTCTGCAACCTCCTCCACAAAGCCTTCCTCTGGCTTACGTTACTCTTCCTTGCTTGAGAGCAGCCCACAAATTGGTACAGAATGCACACATATGCACAGACACATGTGTGCAAGTATACATATCTGTATGCAAGCATATTATTTCCATGTGGACTGGGAGAACAACATGGTTTACACCATCTCACATCTATTGCCCTGACCTTTTCAAATAACTTGTGTGAAGTTTCAGTATTATTTTAGTTTATCTTAGCAGCATGTTTGCAGTTGAATTGATATAGTATTTTATAGTTTGATTCTTTTCTCTCCTGTACAACTGTACTTCAGGGAAGAAATGTTGGAAAAATAAATACATAAGGAAGAAAATTACTGTGCAATATACCACTCTAATGTTAGAATTTCACTATGTTATAAATAATTTCATGTATAGATGAGGAACAGACTTGTGATTTACTACTGTCTCCCTGAATTAGTCATATATGGTAAATTTCTGTAAAGGGGTCATATTTGACTGAAGGTGTCTGTTATTGTTGGCATTAAGTGATGTGCTCTCTAGAACTGCTGGACTACTCATGGCACTGGACCAATTTGTTATTTTGGAAGGAGATAAAGCCTTCTGGCACTCAGTGTAGCTCTTAAAAATGATTTTCTTTGTTTTGTTTTGCTTAGGATTTTTTATTCCTCTTAAATCTACTCCAGCCTATGGAGCTTTTCCAAAGGAGTCAAGAGGCCTGAGTATTAGGTGTACTCTTTCTTGGATGTCTTCCCAGAAGGCTTAATTTCAGGTAGGTGGGAGAGGGACACGTGCAGATAATGTACAATACTATGTTTGTACATTGCAGTATCAGCACTCTCTTATTTGTCTAAAACCAGCAGCTGTCACTGTTGCTGCCATTCACTAGATATCAGTTATGATTTTCATATTATACAATAGCACCTGGAGAAGCTGAATTGTATTTTTTCCACATATAAGTGTTACCTCATTGTGTACAAATGGGAGTCAAATCCAGTAAAGGACTTGGACAATTAAAGGAAAAGTGTGTTTGTACCTGACTATAAGTTTCCTTAGTTCCTGATTTTAAGGTTGCTGAATCTAAATGTTTACACAGACCCAAAGCTAGCTCAGCTCTGGCACAGATGTTACCTTAGGGTGTGGAGGATACCAAGACCAGCTGGGTTCCTAAGCAAAATGTGCCTGCTCAACAGCCATTGACATGCTTAGTACATAGGGAGGATTGTTCTTGCAGATGTACCATTGCCAGCTTCCCTGAAGGCAGCTTGTGGTGCTATTGTGTGTGATAACCTTATAATTAGAGCAGCTAACAAGAGCCTGGAAAACCTGGATTTAGTTCTCTTTGAAGGCAGAAAGCATTCCAGCAGTCCCCTTGCCAGGCTCCAAGCTGCCCTGTGAGAGCAGGACTGCCACTTGTGGTACAGAAAGAAGGGGAGAGCCTGTGCTGTAGGGATGAGGGATTATCCACCCTGCTCTTCCTTATGCCAAGAGCTGCTTTAGTTCATAATTCAGGGAGTGCTCCCTATAAGAGCATCCGTGGGGGTCTGAGCATTTGTGCTGTGGATTTGATCCCAGTGAGGTTTTCATCCTGTTATGCAGCTGGGACAGACTCCTGTGAAGCTCAGGAGGTCAGTGGGCTCCACTGATTTACAGCCCAGAGCAGTTTAATGGATTCAGGTTCCATACTTGCATTATTTTTATTGCAGAAGTTCCCAACAATGTTTTTTTTTTTGGTCAGAGATGAATTAAGCTCCCTGTTAAAACAGCCACTTAAGGACATACCTTAAATCCCATCTGCTTGAATGAATTTTAAGTAGGTTCCTTGAGGTAGCTTTGCAGAACAGGGCTGTGACCCCCAGATCTGATTTCACTGTCCCTGTTCAGGCATCAGTGTCAGTGGGATGAAGGGGCTGGAACTGCCGCACCGTGGTTCAGGTCTTGAAGCTGAGTGAGGATTTCGCGCTTTGATTCTTCATAGCAGACATGACCATCACTTCAGATGTATGGTACAGTGCTGTCTTTCTGTACTGTCCTATCACGTTTTCTAGACAGTTCAACAGAGGTGGTAGACTTCAAACACTTTTTCATTTGAGGTTCGTAATACAACTTGCACTCCTCAGCCTTTTGAACTGAAGCACTTCCACATTTTATTGAGGCACTTATTAAAATGCCAATTCATGAAAATGTCTCCAGGAGTCCAGTTTTCTAGGAGGCAGCTCCTCATTCATCATGAATACCAAGTTATACTGCAAAAGACCCAACTCATCAAACACAAACCCACAAATTTACCTTATGTCTCAAGGGAACCTCACTGAGTACAATTCTGGCTTACATTCTGGCATGTATTTGGAAAGCCTGAACACAGAGACTTGATACTGGAAATATTTATGATGGTTTGACAGCATTTGTTTGGAAGTGTCTCTCTAGCACCATGTGGATCTCACTCCAGCAGCAGGTGAGTGTCATTACTGCCCTGTGCTGCAGGTGCTCTGATGACAAAAGTTTAAATGATTTTTAGAGAGATGGAAAAAGAGTGAGAACTCTGAATTCTGCTGTGGATGAAAATATGTTTCAGCAATAGTTAGATTTTTTTCCGACGTGTACCCATTCTGTGCAGTTTAGATGGCTAAATGTCAGTTTGCAGTGTTACTTTAAATATAGGACTGGAATTTGGTGTCTTCCATCACTGGTTACTTGAGGCTTAGGCATCTGGATCTTCTGAAACTCAGCTGAAGGAGCTGATGTAGACAGTGCTGTGTCACAAGTATGTTCAGTACTGCCACATCCCTATTCTTCTGAGGCATGGGCTCCTGTACCTTCACCTTTTGGAGGGCCTGAGAGGGAGGACATGCTCCACCATCCTTGTATACAACTCTCTAATTCTGAAATCTCAGACATATCATTCAGTTTGCTTGTAAATCCTGGCAAGTGGTAGAATAGGGAGTGTTGAATGGAAATAAAGGGAGGTCATCCAAAGAAAGAAGCTGATGGGGACAGGCTAGTGAGCAACATATTGATGAGGGCTTGAAAGGTATGTGTGTATGCTATTCCTGGCCAGATCCCAAAGTTCTCATGCTACTATTTGCTCAAGCAGCCAGTTAACATCAGTGGGTTTTTCTGTATGAGGTGAGGTATATGTAGAAGGAGAGCATTGGTATTGTCTTACAGTGAGGGAGGGAGTTGTAAAATTCTTCGAAAGCATATGCTTTAAAAAGCAATATGAAGGGCAAAAGGGAGATGAGGGGTTGGACAGGAAAGCAGATCTCTTGGTTTATAGGTTAAATAGGCTTTAACACAGGAGAGCATTGTGGGTACAAGAGAACTCAGCTGCCTTTTGTTTCAGTGTTTCGGCCAACTCATCGCTTTGCTTGTTTTTGGCTCTAGCGGCTTGTTTCCATGGTCATCATTGGCTCATCAGCTTTACTCAATTCTTTGGCATTTTCAAAGGGCCCAATTAAGGCCATTTCCTTGAACTTCATCATTAGGGACAATGCTCAGTTTATGCACTCTGGTTACATGACAAATTGGGTACAGCTGTCCCATGTTTGAGGATTTCCTTGTGTGGAACTGGGATTTCTCCTGTCTGCAGAAGAAAAGTTTTCTACCTGACTTGAATTTCCCCAGGCCTAGAATAATACCCAAGAGGAAACTGGAACACATGTTTCTTTTAAATAGATCAGCACAAATAGCTATCTTAAAGGGGGCTTCAAATTACTGGGAGCAGGGGCAAACAGAAGCACTCCACAGGGTATGAACATTCTGTAATGCATAGGATTTGGGTCTTAATTTGAGGTTTAGCCGAAAGAAAGGTGTCAAAATATTGATCTATCCAAATTCTATGCAACATATGCTTCTCTTTTTTTTCCCCTTTTTTCCTCTCACCTATTTGTTTCAAATACATCTGTTTCTCTGAGTACTTGTAACTAGGATTAATTACAAAATAGAAAGGTTATCTGTTTCCAGGGAGTATTATGTCTAGGAATGGAAATTTAGATTGGCCCAGGTTATGCTGTACAAGCAATAACTGTACTTCTGCTACAGAAAATCACTGCATTTTTAATGTTTTAAATGAATAAGCAACCAAAGCGATAAATGTCATGCTTTTGCTTTTTTTTTTACCCTTAGAAAAGAATATAAAAAAAGATTTGTATTTTTTTTTCAATTCACTACTCCTATGGGCTTGGTTCTGAGTTATGGAGAAGCTGCATGCTGCTTGTGTCTCTGATACCCGTTTCAATAAGTCACCTCTGCTGAAAGCACAGGGAGCTGTATCATACTAATATGTTGATATATGCCCAGGACCACACATACCTTGTCCATGTACTGTATGCAAATGTCCTGTGGTGAATAAACACTGGTCCAAGGGTTCCTGTCAAATGCAATCATTGATTGAACTGGTTTTGGATGAGGCAATGATCTTGGCCTTCCCTTTGAATCCACAAAAGAAGCCTTTGCCTTTGAAAAACTGACTAAGAAGCTTATTTGCCACTTGATTTTCATATTGAACAAATGAATGCAGGAAGTAAGGAGAATTAAGTAGAACGGCAGATGTAGGTAAGAAGTTAATAGCCCAGAAGGAGCAATGAAATTTTTAGAATGTGGAGATTTTTCCCCACTGCAGTGTTACAATTCTCATATATTGTGAAAGGGAAGATGATTACACCATAGCTATGTTACTATAATGTTATAAAATGGATGGGATAGTATCTTTCAAGGAGACTATCAAATGATTCAGTAGCATGGATAACTAACTGCAGATTTCTCTGCATAAGAAGGCCAAGTTGTAATAACAGCTTGGGAATAATGATGGCATATTTTTCCATTAAAAAAGTTTAATTTAGAACTTTGACAGATTTTTAAAGTAACAGACTTTTCTTACCACTGAAGCCCACATCTTTATTACAAAGCCAAACTGTTCTCTCTGAACCCATATTATGCATGTTTTAACAGCACTCTCCCACAGATGATGAATACTTAGCACATATTTTTCCATGTGAATCATCCATTCACTTAAAAACAAACTCTCTTATTAAACAACATACAACTATGTGAAAAGTTTTGTAGGTTTGTCTCTTCATTAGATTATTGTTTTATTGCTGCTTCAAATAATTTTCTGATGATGTTATTATTTTTCCTCTTTACCCCTTTCTCCTTTGCTTTTCAATGTAATATAAAGCAGTTTCCATCCTCACTTTGTTGCAAGCACGCCTCAGTAGAATCAAAGATAAGAGCTGATCCTGCAGTAGGATGAGTGCAAATAGGTCTGTAGTGCTCCCTGAAACCAGTGGTCACGTGGCTGTACATAAAGTTGCCTGACTGCATTTCTCTGATTGATATAGCCCTTAAAGAGAAACAAAGCCATCATTACAGTCCCTGACTCTGATCACTGAAGAAAACAGTCTCTGCGATTTTTTATACTTTTCTTCAAAACTAGAAGGTGACAAGGGAGCATGAAAACCATATGTTGTTGTAATGCTGGCACTCTGGATGAACATCCATCCCCAGATGCTGAACCTTGCCACAGGTGATATGGTTTTCATAGTTATTATCTAACTGTTTCACAGCCCCAGATAAAAGGTAAACAAGATCCCAAGTTCCAGGAATGATTAGTTTTGATAATTGTTCTGCTGCTTGCTTTGTGCAATTTGCTTCTATAAATACACACTAGAGGAATCATTTGTCTAGTGTACCATAGCACAGTAATTTCCTATATAATTTCATCCAACTGCTGCAGGAACTCATTTGAGCAATTTTTAATTAATCATTAGCAGTCATTAACTTTGGGTAGCAATGATTACTAATCAAGATTTCCGTGCTGCATTTTTTATTTCTGAAGGTTCATAATTAATCAAATTAGTAACATTTTTTGATATTTGAGGGAAAGAAGCAGTATGCATCCCATCCATTCAAAGGAATTTTGCCTTTACAATCATTGCAGGCCTTCACTCTGGTTGTTTTTTAGCTGCATAAATTGCTTGAAATATTTTGAAGTTTAAATTAACAATGCCCTCCCATTGTTCCTGCTATTGGCAATTATGCTGCTAGGAATAACCATGAAAGTAGTGGCACCACTCCAACTATTTCCCTCATGGCTAACTTTCTTTGCCTCATACCTCATGGTTTTGAAGAAACCCCAACATATATTTATAATACTTTTAATCACAGCATTTTCTCAATGATATATCTAATAATAATCTATTTTACTATTTGTGTACCAGCACTAGTGTGTAGCACCAGTGTTACCAGCACCATGCTAGTAGATGAGGTAGATATTGCTACATCAGGACTTTGTGCAGTGTTGAAAAAGAGAAACATTTAATTCCAATTTTCTTTTGCACTGAAGTGACTATGCAGTGTCCTGTTGGAAAGAGGAGGGTGGCACAGACCATGGATGACACTCAGATGGAAATGTTTCCTCAGTAAGAAAGGTTGGCTGTGTGTCTCTGCTTTCCCTTTTCCACACATTTATCTGCCATCCTTGGCAGCAATGCTAGTGGGAAGATAGTTGTAAGGGTGGAGTGGAGCTCTGCTGGACTCCACCACGTCTCAGCAAGGACCTCCACCCTCATTAGCTTGGTCAGGCTGCACCAGCCTGTTCCTGTACTTCCAGGCCCACATAAGACTTCAGGTCACCACGTGGGAGAAATTTGACTTGGAAAGACAATTTTTTTTCCCCTTTCTGAGGCACAGTGGAGAAAAAGCCCAGAAGCTGTCCGGTTTATGGTGAATGCAAGCAGTGTGATGGTAAGGCTGACAGGGTCCCTAAAGTCCTGGTTCCCGACTCAGCATCAGCACCTTGCCTTTGGCAAGCAACTGCGATGTATACGCCTTCAGTCTTGTTAGAAAAAAAGGAGTAATTATTAACTCGGAGAGCTGTGAAGTACTTGAACAAGAAAAGAGCAGCATATTTGAAAAGCACCTAAATCCAGCTGAGCCTACCTCCGTGACACTAGAGTGAATTGCTGGACACAGCCATGCTGCATCTGTGCTTATCAGGGTGTGACCCACCAGTCTTGGAATGGAGAGATTAGCTGCTCCTATTACTGTATTTGCTGAGGTAAACTGACCACATGCCCAGTTTACTGGGAGCTGTAAAGACTAGGGCTGGTAAGCCATGTCCCTTGATAGTGAAAGTGCTGTTGAATGGCACTAACACTTTATCACTGCTGCTTGCCACACAAATACTTGCTATTCCCTTTATTATTAACAGAAATTTCCCATATTGCTGCAAATTGCAAGGTTATGAATAGTATAAGGCTGATATCAGGGTGATCTTATTTCAAGGAATTCCAGAGGAATGAACAATAATTTGCCACTAATTGCAAAGAAGCTTTGATAAAAACTCAGAGCAGATTCCCAACAGTGCATATTTTCCAGAGGCTGCCTGGTAATTTTCAGTAAAACCCAAGAACAGTATGGCCATTAACTCGTATGTTAAATGTCATCCAGATTTGTTCATGTCATTCTCCTCTTCACTGCATCTTTTCTATGAACGTTTTTCATAATTTATGGTGTGTGGCCACATTTGGGCTTGCTCAGTTACATATCTATGGAAAAACATTCAATGAAGGTGAAATGAAGCCCACAGGGATGCGTGACTACCTTTTTGTTTGACTTGTCTTCAAAAAGTACCAAAGTTATCTTCTGACTTGTGGCTTCATTTGTAGACAGATTGCATCCAAACAGGCCTCTTCCGTGCAAGGGATTAAATATGTTCAGTCAATATTTTCTTGAAACAAACAAGGTTATGAGCAGTGATGGCATTTGGATTTCATGGCGAACCACACAGGGCTGACTTGTAACAGTGTCTGTAACGTTGTGCTAGGGCATGCTAAATAATGTGATATGCTTGTTGAGAAAAAACCCAAACCTCCTCATGCTTGGCTAATGCTGCTGATATTGTTTGGTGGCTGTAGATGTTCAGAAAATTCCCAGCCATTTATGAGGCTATGCTGAAGGCTTCCCAAGTATAATAATGCTGTTTTATTATTGTGAGCACTTATACAACCTGCAGGTTGGTTCTGCTTAGATGTGTTGCCATTTCAAGCTCCAATAGTAGTAATCAATACCAGATGACTTAAGTTACCAGACAAACAAAAAGACTGATGAATGGTTGAAATAATTTGTAGGGAAATCTAATTATTCAAATTATTCAGCAAATAGTACAAGTTCTCAGACAATTAGAAAATCTTTTGAATAATTTGTCATCATGAAAGGTCTATGTCTGTATAGAATATTATTTAAAATTAATATTTCAACTGGCTCATGTTTAATTTATTTTGTGTAGCTGGCCTGGTTTTGTCTTATTGATAGAGGAAGTAACAAATGTATGAATGTGCTCTGATTCCCCAATTCCCTATTTAATAAAATATATTAAAAAATTAAAAACAAGCTTTAAGGCATGTTCTGCTGTTTAGTTCTCTTAAGATGATTAGCAGACATGATAGCATCCTAGTCCTAGCTGTGCTGGGATCCCAGCTGCTGTTGCTGCAAGGTTGGAATCTCCCCTCACATATACACAAGACATTAAAAAATATAGCTGTTGATCCTTTAAGTTGCGTAAATTAGGAGAGGTCCTGACATTGCCTAAACTGGGAGATGTGCATGGTAGTCATTAGTTCAAATCTTTTGCTGACATAAAGCCACAGAAAGAAATGCAATTGACTCTATAGACCTAGAAAGGCTTTTAGCCCAAGAGTTTTTATTTTGAAATAGAAATACCAGCTTTATCGTTTTGCATTTAAATTACAAAGGTCAGTGCAAATGGGATTCTTTGCATCATACGTTGTACCTGCTAATCACATAGGTAAGGTTTTTTCTTCCGTCTTCTGCTTGAAGGCATCCACTCCACCTCATGACTTTGGTATGGCCACCACTCTTCCTGGCAATTTGTCAGACTGAAAGTACCCAAGAGAGATTTTGAATGTTTGAGAATTTTATGATTTAAATGCACTCTGATTTTAGAGGCTGATGTATTTTTTTTCTGAAAAATAATATTCACCTTGTTATGCAATGAAGCCTCCTCAGGGTGTATGAAAAAAAAAAGCCTCCTCCTTTTGTATGAAAGAAAATGGCTTGTGCCCAAACAAAGCATGGACATTTTGCTGGGAAGCTTTGGTCTATATTTTCTATGGACAAGAACGTGATCAGGTATTGCAGCAGTCTGTACCAAGAGAGGACAGTGTGCTTTTCCTGGGGACAGCAGTTTTCCCTCTTCATTAAGTTGTAGAAGCCAGTTTGCAGAGCTGAGAAGACAGCGTGTCTTTCTAGTTTCTGAAAGCTTCTACTCAGATGGATGTGCACTTGAACATTAAATTAAATGACAGCTCAACTTTCCTAAAATACCTGAAAATCTGGTGTGGATGCTTTCCACGTTCTTGATCAAAGGTATCTTACCCATGGAATCAGCCACAATAAGGACCAAGTGCTTGAAAACCATTGCAAATGTTAGCAGCTGGTCTCTTTTAATAGAAAATCCATTATAGATGCCATTCCAGGGCAGGCACAAAGTAAAGATGCACAGGTACAACTGTGAGACAAACCCTGGCAAATCTGTTGAGTGGAGAGTTTCAGAGCATGTGCATCACTTCCCTTATTCACATAGCCTGTTAGTAGGCTCTGCTACTAAAGACAGTATTAACTGGTGTCCATATTGACCTGGAATAGAAAAGTGCTATTTTTCAGTATGAGTCTAACAACAGTGAAAAATCAGCCAAACAATACCCCATAATAAAACTATTAAACAGAAATCTAGTTTTCATCCAAACAAATTACAATTCTATATCTCAATTCTTCTACAGTCAGAAAGCAGGAAGACAAAAATTGCTTATCCTTTCAAATATTTGTGCAACAAGACTTGGATAGCTATAGTATCTTAATTTCTGCTGGTTTATGTCCTTTTGTATATTAAAATATTTTTAAATAACTCCCTTCTGATAACTTTATAGAAGAGCTGTATTTTCCTTCCCTTCCTTTCTGCCTTGTTTTGTTTTGTAAAGTCACATTACGCTGCAACATTTAAAGCATGAACAGAATTTGACAGTACTTCATACCAAATGCACTCTTCAAGAACAGAAATAATAGATGCTCAGGATATTGCTATTTTTACTGTTACTGTTCATTAAATCCATGGAAAGGAAGAAAATACAATGCAAAGTTGGTATAAGACTTACCAGCTCAATATGATTTTTAAACACAGAGGAAACTTCAGGAAATTTCAGTGACATTTTTTCTGCCAGCAGGAAATTCTGGAACTAAGAAAATTTAATTTAGAAACCACTATTATAAACTGCAACTTTATGCATACTTTGCCTTCTATTCTGGAAATAAGTTTTCCATAATTTTGTCTTTGTATTAAGTGTTCCATTTCAGGCCAGGTATACATTGTAAGGCCAAAACCTAGATTTATGAATCAGTTTTGCTACAATATGGAGGTACAGAAGAAGCAAAACAAACTGATACTTCTGTTATAGGCAACAAATAGTCTTCCACATGCTCAAAAACGGGTATTTTTGGTTGCTTAATGATAATATTCTATTCTTTTCCTGATTTATATATTTTGGCCCTTCCAAATATTCTTTATCTTCCAATTAGTTTCCCCATTACATGTATAATTAAAGACAAATCAGATAATAGTGATTAGTATATATTATAAGTAAATTTACTAATTTCTGAGGGCATATTCCTACAAGGTATAATATAGAAATTAGAAGATTAATTAGGCCAAAATTACCTTTGCTAATGAATCTCAGCAGTAGTTAAATCCTCTAACAAAAGGGGCTTTTTTTGCACTTTGGAGGTTGAAGGTGGGATTCTCAGGAACCAACTTTAGGAATAAGTCTGTGAAGTTTCAAGACTTACAAAGGGCTTGGTTCCAAAAGCACCTGAAGTAATCCTCTGAAAATCTACTGCCATAGGGTCTAACTGTGATTGCTGAAGACATTCATAATATTGTAGAAATCTGAGGGAAGAGGAAATATCTCTTTGTGAACTGCAGCTCTTTCATCTGTTCTTGGGACTCACAGGGAGAAAGAAGGGGGTTTGAGGAGTGAATGCCAAATTTCACTTGTGGCGTGAGGTTATGGTCATGCAAGAACAATGGCACCCCATCAGCAGGGTTGGTGAAGGCCGGGTGTTTGTCCATGTGCTTGCTCTAACCTATTGCCCAGGAAACGAGAGATAGCACTGCGATGGATGAAGAGTTGATGCAAAGTTGTGGCCAAAGCACCAAAGGTGGAAACCTGCAGTGGAGGAGTGCCCTGCCCCTGCCTGTCCGTATCGTAAATGCACTGGACTCACTTCCTTGTTCAACAATAGAAATGAAAGGAGATGAAAGTATCTAAAATCCAGCAACTAAGGAATGCCACAGCTGTTGCAGACACGTTCCTTCCCCAGACGTGGACTCATAATGAAAGTAGCACTCTTCACTAGAGGTTCCCTTTGCTCCCGGTTTTACACTGGGATAGGTATCTGTTCTCGGCCCAGA
This sequence comes from Serilophus lunatus, assembly GCA_013399895.1. Lineage (NCBI taxonomy): Eukaryota > Metazoa > Chordata > Aves > Passeriformes > Eurylaimidae > Serilophus > Serilophus lunatus. Next base: position 641,456 of record VXBA01005483.1, read on the forward strand.
GCAGAGTGCTTCTTCCCCTTATTCTTAATTGGGATGTATATTTGGAATATCACAATCAAATTGCTCCTGTTTAATGGATGTATTTTCAGGTGCTTATTACCTGCTAAATCTATTAGTCTCTGGTCATAAGCTTTCCAGACCAGGTTTCTACCCTTAATTAATTTCATTTCAATGCGTAAGTAACAAAGAGCAGCTATTCTTCTAGGCAGGGAAAATATTCTCCCTTCATCTGAAAGGAAAATGAAGGCAGTGATCGATTGTTCTGAACAGCTTTGGTGTCAAAAGAGGTGGGAGCAAGTAAAGACTGAAACAGTATAGTAAAATAGTCCTTGGAGTGGTGACAAGACTTTTGGTATTCCAGTGGAGCTAGCCAAGGTTTGGGGATGATAGTTTCCATATGCATAACTGGTTTGCACGACTATTTCTCCATTTTCTGCATAAAATGAGGCATCGGTGTACATGGTGATACTCTTCTTTGTACACACTGAAATACTCCCCTAGCTGGTGAGGTGGGCTGTACCTCAATCTCTCTGCAACAGGGGAGGAACAAACTTGTACAGTTCAAGCTTTAACATATGAAGATGTCCATTGGAAGTGATGGGTTTTGATCTGTCCAACAGCTGGATTGCTTTTCCCTTTCCAAAAAAAGAATAGGGAAATAGCTGCTACTGCAGTCATTGAGCATGTGTGTATGTGCATGCAGGCTGTTCATAAATGAAACCTGGCTTAGCTGACTCCAACCTATGTGCATCAAGCTGTTGAGACTGAGGCAGCATCCAGTGTCAGAGAAAGTGGACTATATGTTTCAAGAGGAATACTATAGACTCCAAAACTGAAAGATCTGTGTAGAAGATCGTAAAAGGGGTAAAAGACTTTTTTGAGGAATTGAGTCATCTAAGGGGCTTGTAGCTATTTTTCAAAGCTATCTCTAGCTCTCAAGGCATTGAAAACAGGGCAATTATCAATGTGTCACAGGCAAAATAGTCTTAATTTTGGGAATTTTACTTAATTTTTGGCAAATTAATGAAATTTGTATTACTGATTTGGATTTTGAGGAAAAGAAGACAATTAGACAGACACTTATGGAAATACCTCTTCTCCCCATTCCCCTAATTCAGTTTAAGCCAGACACCTGCCAAGCCTCAGATTCCCTTGCTTCTGCCAGCCCTCACACCCAGTCCCTCCCAGCTCCTCCGGTGAGGTGGTGAGCATTGCTGGATGGTGGATCTCTGTGTAACGGCTTCTTTCAACTGCTTGTGCCATCCTGCTTTTTTTCATCTGTCCCTGCCCTGATATGGGTAATGATCCCTCTGAAGTGCCACCCCTGGCACAGAGCAGCTTCTCCCAAGAGTACACCCCCACAGTGCTGCCAAGGAGGGAAGAACAAGGTACCAGATGTGAGCAGTAGGTGTAGAAGCAATGAAAGAGAGGTCAGAGCTGAGTGCATGAATTACTAGGTCACTGTTTGGAGCGAGGAGGCAACATCCCTGCTGCGCATCAAGCATTGTGTCTGAGAGAGGGGTTACACACCCCTGGCCAGGCAGTGAGCCAAGAGGGGCTTAGGCTGAAAGTCCAGCTCCAGGAGCCTGTCAGAAAATATCCAAGACCAGGAGGAGTGTAACAGAGTTAGGTTATATTACACCCTTCCTTTAAGCATTTCCTTTTGGCTAGCTCAGGTTTCTGCCTCTTACCGTCCAAAGTTGGCGTAGTCAGAGACTGTAAATCCCTCTCTGGAAGGCAGCCAGCTGAAAGCTGGTCACCGCTGCAGCAGCTTGTTCTGGCTTTAGGTCTGTTTGCTTGTTCAGAAGACGCTACTGGCTGTTCTGCTCCACACACAGCAGCTCACAAGTGGAAACAGTTTTTGTGGAAAAATGCTAAATCACAGCCAGAATTAGGTGAATGCACACTAACACTAGGCAGAGACTATGAGGGTATCGAAAAAAGCAAAACAAAAGGAAAAAGAGACAAAATCCTGAGGATGTAAAGCAAACTTCCCTTAGGTAGTTTATTGTCTTATATCCTGAGCATTAAATGGATGGATTCCCTTTCATTTTCCATGGACATCATTGCTCTTTAGCACCAGTGCTTACTCTTCAGCACAAGTCTTCCCATGGGCTTGTACAATAGTTTGTCCCGTGAGCTTGCAGCTCAATGGCTTGAAATGACATAAAGCAGCCAGAAATCACAGCTCAGGCTGAATCCCCAGAGCAGCTCTCACTGCTGTCCTGCACTAGGTGTAATGCCTTGCTAACAAAATTACTGTCTTCACCTGGAGAAAATCTACATCGAGACCAACACAAGTGGAGCAGCTGCAGACCTTCTAAGACACATAATTCCCAACCTTTCCTACCCCTGCCTGACTGTGCCAGGGGTTGCTGTTGTTTTGTTAGTCTGTCTCTTTGTCCTTGTCCTCTCAAGTGGCTACCCCTCAGAGGGGTGTCCTTGAACCTTGTTCACAACTGATTGTCCATAACCATCACTGCAGTGCATATTTAATATCATTAGAACATTGGCTTAACCTGAATAAGTTTTTCTGTTAATGCAAGACCTAGATAATAGCCTGATGAAGCTCAAGTGAGTGTGATTTTTACTGCCTTAGGAAGAAAAGGTTCCTGCAACATAACATGCAACAGTTTATAACATTTTTCTTCCCTGTGGCATTCATAGAATATAAGTGCAAAGAATTGCAGACAAATACAGAATTCAAGACACAAAGAACTTTAATTAATTTTCTGGAAGAATTTATCAGGGGGAAATCAGTGGGAGGTGAGATGCAGAGCTTTTCCCTGTACTTCATTTTGCTTAGCTGTATGTGGCAGTAGCTGTCTCTCAGCATGGCTCTCTCACAAGCATGCTCAGATGCAGCTGGAAGCTGGCTAGACTGTGATGGATGGTGCCAAACCTCTATTGTTTGGCTGAAGATGGGTATTTTGGAGTGGTTCTGCTTTAAAAACAACTCCACTCCAAACTTTCCATTCTCTCTGAGGTGCAGGAAATGTTCCCAATGAGGCAGCAATCATGGGAAAAGTAGCAATGTAATGAGTGTAAATCTACCGTTACTCTGACATAATTTCTCTAGGCTGAAAGATGGAAAACGTCAGAAGCATTTCCATGCCTGGATAAGTATTACCAATGAGCCATTGCTGGATCATCATGCTCCAGGACAAACCTTTCACCAAAGAGCAGACAGACGCTGCTGGTTGTGTATGATCACAGCTGGCTGAGATCTCCAGCTAGGATTACACTAGAAATGTTGGCTGCAACAGCAATGTTGGCTGGGGTAGAGATACGTGTTTTAATACACAAAATCAGTGCCAGCAGCAGCCATAAGCGTAGATGCAGACATGCAGAACTGCTGTTGCCAGCACAGTGTATACAAAGTATAACAGGAACTCCCTTTCCAGCTCCTGGCATCTACCCAGGGAATTGAAGTACATCTTCGAGTGCAAGTTGAAGAGCTGAGGCTTTGGAGGCAGAATTATCACCTCCAAACTGGGCATAACTCACCTACTGGGGGATGCCGGGGGGCTACTGCCACTGTTCCCATAAAACAGTGTTTCCAACTGGTGGAGCAGTTTGCACCTTCAAACAGGATAAGGGTTTGGGTGCAGAAGGAGCTGGTTCTTCCTTTTCACTGGGGGTTGCATGGATGTGTCTGTACTGGAGTCTCATCTCCTGAGAGCTCAAATCAGGACTAATCCCCATTACTGGTCTTTATAAAAATTCTGCTAGAAAGGGTAAATCTTGGTAAACAGCCACTCCTCTTGGCAAAAGTCACAACCAGCTGGCTGAAGGTGGCTAAGCATGGTGGTACTGACTGGTTCACATTGAGCACCCTCCAGGCCCTTCAAAAAGCACCCCCATCGGTATGTTTCCAGAGCCGGCATATTTCAAAAGCCAAAGGGATCTTAGGTAGAAGAGATTTTTCCTATTGCTTGGGAGCTAGACATTCTGTAAGAACAGCTTACCTTGTAAGAGGCTAGCGGGTGCCAGTGGGAGGGAATTTGTGGTTGCTAGACAAATGCAAATTCCACTGAGAAGATTAAACTTGTAAGAGTCTTATGGAAAATAAACATCCTGGTTAGGGAGGGAGGCTGGAGAAACAACGCTAGATATAACCATTGGGTGCTTAGCCTCAGCAAAGAGTGTTAATGGATAACTTGATCTCCAAAGTGCTGAAGAAAACCTCAAAAGCCCATTTGAAAGGAGTTACAGAAACTCTCTGTGTGCATAAGATAAGGAAGGAGGCCAACAAACACTGCACTGTTGAAGGTACTGGAAGTGATTTAAGAGACAAGAAGAAGATCTGAAAAACTGTTAAGGACGAAGGAAACCCTCCTTCCAGGGGTAATGGTATTCTGATTTTCCCAGTCTGAGATGCAGGATACAAGCAGGACAAATGGATTTTAGTCTATGTTATAATGTTATAAGTAACTGTTTGAGTAGAAAGAAGAAGAGTCTTCATTTTACTCCCATCATTTCTCTCGCTAGAGCATATGCTTTTGGGAAGGAATAGGATGACAGCACAGAGAGCAAGTCCTGCCAGACCTTTCTCTGAGAAGCTCACATGCACACATAAAAAAGCATTTTTTATATTTATAGGTTGTGGGAAAATGAAAGACTGAACTACCTGGGCAGAAGAAGAATGTGGACACTGCCAGGATATTAATACTTTCAGATACTGGTAAAACTCAGTTCTGTGATGTAACAACCTCCCTGGTCTATGATCACACCAAATCTTTGCACACAAGGTCTAGAAGGTTACGGCCTTCCCCTCCCAAGAGAGGTTAAGTTCTTGCTCCTTTTTACACTGGAGAACTTTTTTCTTGTAGTTACTATCAAGTAAAAGTATACGTTCTTAAAAGTATCATTTAGAAATGTGGATTTAATATATCAGAGGGAAACCAAAATGAAGAAACTGCAATGACTCCTTGGGTTTCATAGCGTATTTGTTTATTGTGTCAACTTTGCTCAGGTGGAAATGACTACAGAATGTGCAAGGCCCCTAAAGCTGCAGTGCGATGAGATGTCTGTTACATTTTCACAGGCCTCTCTTTTAGAGCTTTGCTGTAAAAATAAATCGACACTTCATCATGCAAGCCACTGAGTATACTATGGCTCATCTTTGTCATTCTTCACTGCAAAAAATCCAAGATTTTCAAATGTAGCAAGAGATCTAGTTTCTTCAGACAACAACAGAAGTCAGAAGCAGACAACTATAGAGTTATATTCATTGTATCCATGAAGACACAAAGGGCTTGTTTAGATAACAGCAGATTATGTTATTAAAGAAAGTTATGTTTTAAAAGTGGTTCCATGTCAGCATTCAGGACAAAAGTTGATGAACTACACACAAAAAGGAGGATACTAGGAGCTAATAGAAAGGCAGGCAGCAAAAGAGTGGTATGAAACCACTGCTTGCATATGTCCACACAAAATCAGGAAGATCAAAGTCCTGGAGCTGGTATTAGTGAGGGATCTCAAGGATACTGGGAATCCTACAAGCATGCTGGTTACAGAAGCAGATGCAGGTCAATTGGAGGAGATGAATTAGTATTGGACACTATGGAAAAGTCTGAAAAATTGGATTTTGTGCTTTGATTTGCACAAGCAAAACCTGCTCCCAGACCACTACATATATCAGCACAATCTGGAGACTGGAGGGACAGGCAATAGTAGGGAAACAACACAGTAGGTACTGCCTGAAGGACCTGGATGCATTCAGACCTGTGGGTCTAGATATGATTTTCTCAAGAGTACTGAAAGGGTTGGCTTATGTAATTTAACAATGTGTCACCTGTTCTCTCTGACAAATCATGGTGGTTGGGAGAGGACGGTGACAACAGCAAAAAAATCAATAGAAAGTCCTTAAGAAGTGGAAAAGGGAAGAAGTGACCTACGGAACCCCACTGTATGATGGCCAGCTAACTTCACTTTTGTTCCTGAAAAGATTAGGGTGTACCTCTTATTGGAATTCATTCATAGATGTGGGATGGTGAAAGTACTCAGAAACAGTCAGCACGGATTGCCTTCTGCAAAATTATGACTGTCTGTGTGGAAAAGCTGAGATCCATGTATGTGATACACTTTATTAATGGTTTTGATGCCATTACCCACAGCATTCTCATTTGGAAGCTGAAAAAATATGGGATGAAGAAACAAAATGTTTGGTAGACTGATGAGCAGCTGAACCTCTGGGCTCAAGAGGTGGCTCACATCTGGTTGGTGGTCACTTACAAGAGAAATACTGCAAGTATTGCTCAACATGTTCATCAACAAACAGCCTGAATGATAACACAGAATGAACCATCAGTGGATTTATATTTGATTAGAATAAACATTTGAGAAGATGAGTAGCAGAGTTTCAATCTAAAAAGACTTTTGCTGAACATGAGGACTAGGACAAGCTAAACAGCTCAATGGCTTAACAGGGAGAAATGCAGAGGTTTGCATCTGTGACCATTGCATCTCAGGTGTCAGTGCAGGCTGGGAAGTGACTGACTAATGGTAGCTCTTCTCAAAAAGACCCTGGTGGATGGGTGCTGACAGGGAATGCTCATTGCAAATGAGGCAACTCTATCTCACTTGCAAATAAGACAAGACCTAATGTATCTTTCCATTAGGAAGAGTCTTGGGATGTCAACAGCCCTGCTTTGAGCAGGAGGTTGGGGTAGATGATAATTAAACATATATTCCAACCTACGTTTCCATGATCCTATAAGCTTCAATCTCAACAGCAGCTTAGTCTCTGAGTAACTTGATGGCTTTTTCCCAGAAAATATGTATGAAAGTGAGGAACTGGATTTTTTAATTGCCTTAAAACATTGCTACTGTGCAAAGAAACCTCCTGCCAGGAGCATCTCTCTCCCCAGGCAAGATCACTTACCATGAAATCATAAGGTAGACAGAAGGTTATGAATGTGTTGTGTGAAAGTTAGGAGTTTAGCCAGTTACACTCTTACCCTAGATATTTCTGTCTGTCTTAAAATTATTTGCTTTATAGCTTAATTATTCCTGCTTGTTGTTATGAATGTTGATAGCTGGGAGGGACTGGTTAATAGGTTTTTCTAGTTTTCATTACTGGTCTGTATATAAAAGCCAGTTGGCAGTTAATAAAAGCCATCATTCCTTAAAATGTACTTTATGTATTGCAGAGGTCCTCAGACAAGAGAACGGTAAGTCTTGTCAAACACAGCCTTTATAGCAATAGCAGAAAATCTGATGTTCTCCTCTGAATTGTGTAAGAGGAGGAAGAAGAACATCCCTTGCTGAGGACAGGTTTTGAAATTATATTCTCCAACTTGCTCTGGTTTCCCCAAACCCATTTTGATACACTCATCTATAGGCCCACTCTCTTTCTAAATTGAAAATAGAATGCTTTCTGCTTTTGGGGATTAGTGACTTGAGCAGAGCAACTGAGATGAGATGAGATCAAAGGCTTGTGGGAAAAGGATGAGCTAGACTTTCTCCAAGTAAAAACAGCAGCAATCCTCCCAGACTCCTGTTGTTGCAGTGACATGAACACTTTAGCCCAAATTCATCCCATTACATCATAAACACTTAATGAGACATCTAAATTAAGAGTCCAAATGTCTCAAGTTCTCTCATTCCCATAGTCAAGGAATGCAATTTAGTCCTCCTACAATCTAAATTACTCTTCCAGGATGCCTGTCTTTTGCTGGATGCTCAGGAAGCCTTGTGTGAAAAAATGTAGGCACCCCAACATTTTCGTTTTGGCATGAAAATCAGCATCTAGATATTTTGTCCATGGAAAGCTGACAGGGTATAGTTAATTCTGCTGGTTGTATGATTTGATGCAATGAATTAGCCTGTGGCTGACACATTCCTATGCAGTCTAGAGGGTACTACAGAGGACATGAAGGAGTCATTAACCTCAGTGATTCTGCTGTGGACAGATGGGCAAGAGATTAGCTACGAGTAAGATCTTGAGTTGAAAAATAGTTCCACAACTGAGCCCACACAGCAGCTAAATACTGTCAACATGCTGCAGCTGTCCCTCCTTCATTTTCTTCCTTATCTTTCCTTCTTGGAGGCATTAGAGAGGCTGTGAGAGCAGTATGGTTTGTTGCATCGATCTGCACAGATTAAGGGAGCAGATTTCCATGAACTTCTTTGTACATGCATGTGCAACAACTCTGTTGCTAGCTGTTTGAGACCCTGAAACAAATCTAGGTGGAAAAAAACCTGCCATAGAGATCTGCTAGCACTTAATTTGTCTTCTTATCTCCCTACCTCTCTGTTTTACTTATGCCTTCCTTCAGTCTCTGGACAATACAATCCCACTAGAGAGGCAAGCAAGTGTTGAGAAAACTTCCCAGACCATTCACAAGACTCTCTAGTGCTCACACTCCCAATGGCAGAGTCTTCAGTGGCTGGGGCTGAAGCCCCTTCACTGCGAGCAGCTCCAGTGAGCCAAGGGTTGCCCTGCTTGACTCCCTACACTCCATACTCATGCAGGCAGACCAGGTTCAACCCCAGACTTCCCACAGCAGTCTCAGATTTCTAGTAACACAGAAACAGCTTGAGTTGATGATTCCAAGGGGAACCCCCAACCAAGGAACCCCTGGATATTTATACCCTCACAATCTGCCTGCACACAAGTCTTGCTCTTCCTCCTGAGACTTCCTCTTCTGGTCTCTCACTGGTTGTCCATACACCTGTCTGATGTCACCAGCCACCCATCTTCATGCCCTTTGTTATGCAAAGGGTTGGCAGTTCCCACCCAGGGTTGAGGTCTCACCCAGAGCTCAATCTGCATTTCCATCTGCAGCTAGTAAATGGAGCTACCTGTAGCAGGTACCTCAACTTGAGCATGAGCTGATGGGCTGTTACCTGACCCTGCTCCTCCTTTCAGCTGAAATCTTCCAGAAGGGGTATGAGATGATCAGGATAACTAACATCCTTCAGTGCAGCATTTTGCATGCAGGTATCACTGCACATTAACTGTGTTGAGGGTAACAGTTAGCTTTCCATAAGCCTCATTGGATTGACTCCTCCCAAATGTTTCTTTACCAGGAGCTCACGTGGACTCCTCTTGGACCTCAGCTGACTCAATCATATTCTTCTTCTGAAAGACAGCGCTGCATTTCTTCTCTCATTCCAAGTAATGCAGTGAGATTTCCCATTTACCACATTTACCTATCTATTGCCAGTGTATGGAGGGAAACAGAAAGGGGTACTAATGAGACAAGCTTTAGCACTGATATCAGGGAATATTTTTTAAAAACTGTGTCAAAGAGCCCAATGAATCAATCTGATTCCAGGTGGTAGTTAGGTTTTTTCTGCTTGCCTCAGCTACCCTCAGAAAATGCACATCTTTCTCTCCTGTCCACTTTCCCTAGACCAGGACGGGACTGTGTCATGACTCCTGAAGTGCTAAAGGAGGTTGTCTGCATCCTGGAAATCCTCTTTCCTGCTGTGAACCCAGAAAACACATCTCAAGCCTCAAGAGTTTTTCCTATGAAATAAAGATGTTAGTGCCCATAAAAGATTCTGGCTTTCCTGTTCATCTGTCCAAGTACTTATTTAGCTTTTGTTTCATACAGTTATCCACTTGTTTGAAGTTTTGAGCACATGCTGAGTGTTTCCTTCTTTCCTTGTTTCAAAGTGTACACTGCCTGTCTGTATAAAAGTATCTCTAAGCATAGGAAATCCTTCTTCCTTACATTGTGCGTCTATTGGACATGTCATCCATTTGTGTAAACAAAAAGGGAAATTTTGAAAATGTGGAAGGATAATCCCAAATACTTAATTAAATTAACATATTTGTTGCCTTTCAGCAGATTGTATTTACCTCATTTTCCAGTGTTACACTATTGAAACTTTCCACATGTTCCTGAGGGACCCAAACCCCTCCTAAGAACTCAAGGCAGCAGTTTAATCAGGGATGACTCAGGTGGCCATGTAAGCCTGGCTACAGATGGAGTGGGCTCCATTTCATTGGAAATCATCTCGAGAATGTATATTATATAAAAGAAATAGAAAATCTTTGTTCATCTAGACAGAATTTAGTTGTGCAGAGACAGGTTGCAATACTCAGAAGAGCTTTTCTTTAGGGCATGTGGTCTCCAGCCCTGCAGATAGCCAGCCAGGCTGGGGGATGATGGGGAGCTGTAACTGCCTGTGTGGTGCTGCCTGCTGCAGATCTGACCTTTCATCTTTACAACACAAGAAACCTGGAGCAGCTGCACAGCCTCCAGCAGCCAGAGCAGGACTGGCCCAGCCCAGGCGAGCACAAGGGACCTTGCTTTGTAGGATTACAGCAGCAATAGACACTGTTGTGTAGCCGAGTTGTTTCTGCATGATTTTGAAGTGCATGTTTTGTTTTTCATAAGTAGCTATCTATCTTGTTTCCCCAAAGAAGAACAGAGCATGTTTTACTTCCAAGGACACCCATCTGTGGAGTTGAACAGGTGCGGTGAGGAGTTTTTGCTCGTGCTGGTTAGTAGGATTTTATTGCAAATGACTTGAAGGTTTTATATATCGTGTATAGTGTGCTAAAGTCCTGGCATGCAGGAATATTTCAGAGCTGGGGTTTTCCATTTGTTTTACTTTTTCTTTGTTGGGCATGAGATTTCCCTAAAATTACTTGGAGGAGCCATAGCTTCACTGGCACTGAGTCTGGGTGATGGCCACCAGCCTCCCTGGAGATCAGATCTGCAGGTGATCAGGCTGTAAAGCATGCCCAGCCTGATCAGGTGCAGGCCATTTCCAGGGGGCCTGACAAGAGCTGGAAGGCATCATATTGGCAGCAACCCTCTGTACGATACCCAAATATTGTGCAGCATCACCACACATCATGTGACACCAATTGTGGGGTCCAGGACCTCTTTACACTCCCAGCTGCTCCAGTACTCAAGGTGACTTGGCACAGCCTGGGCAAATGAATAACTGGGAGGCTTTTAACTTCAAAAGAGAAAGAGGCCTCAAAAATGTAACACGAAGGTACTATTTGAATGCTGGCTGCCCAAGCTGGTTCTCGAAAATGACTTGGAGACTCATGGAGTGTTAAGATGCAGGAAATCAACATCTAAAAAAAATAAGTTCTTCTACCTAACTTATCCATTAGACAATAGTGCTGATCCAAAATGATCCAGAAAAGTGACAAAGACCTATTCAAAGAGATAGGGGCTTTGAATCCTGTCTATGTAGACTGAATCTTAACATATGTCTCCTTGGAAATGAATTTTACAGGCCTAATCTGGGAGGCACTGCTTTGGAAGAGTGCAAATGACTTGTCTGTAATAGATTAGCAGGAGGGTACTCCGCGGCATTTCTAATCCCGATTGTCTTAATCTGTAACAGGATCTATAATGCTTTAGTTGTTTAGATGTGTGCCTTGGCAATTGTTTTCTTCTCCTGGTATTTTTCTATTATTTTTTTCTTGAAGTGCATATATAGGAGATAATATTCTATTTTATGGAAACTGGACAAAATAAACGAATAAATCAATTAGCCTGAGCAGGGGCTGATCGTGTTCTGGAATACGGGCTCCACATTGCTTTCTCTTCTCCAAGGCTGCAGCTCTCTTCATTCCCAGGCATTCCCTTCATTCTCAGCTTGTAATGTATGAGCTGTGAAATGAAATGCTATTAAATATAATTAAATGTATTTAGGAGACACAATCTACCAGCTTGCTAATATCTATAATAACAGGTGCTTAAAAGCTGCACAGAAAATGAGAAGTCCATTTTTCCAAGTGTAGCAAACCTACTTCTCAGTACTGGTTCTGTCAAACTGAATCTCCATGCCCTACTGTTTAAAATCAGGCATCTGGTAGAGTATTAATTTCCACAGAACCCTTTTTTTTTTTTTTTTCCCCTACTGTCTGGAAATGGCCTCTTACTTTAAAATGATGATTTTTAAAACACACCAGAAATGTATTTTCCTTCATTAGATATTCATTCTCCCTTAAGAATATATAAAAACCAGATGGGACTCGTTTTCTCTTACTTGGTCCAAACACTTCAATAATTGAATTATTTTTCTTACCAGCCTTTGGACTCCCCACTGTTCTTAATAGGATTATTTGGATAAATATCCAACTTTAACTCTTTATTAACCATTCACCTGAGATAGAATATGCAGAAATTTTTTGAAAGAAAGGATATCTGTCCTGGTAAGAAGTGAGCTAATGTTATTTTCATATTAAAAGACATAAAAGTCTTTTTGTCTGAAACAAAAATCATGGGGTTTTGGCATACATGTCTGGTTTTATTTCTGCTGTAGTTCAACAAACACCAAAAAGTGAACATGTTTCAACACAGTTTGGGAGGGAAAAAGAAGGAAGACTTAGTATAACTGTGTTGTGGTTTGCAGATGCTTCACGTAGGCATATAGATGTCTTCTTTGTTTCAGAGTTATCCCTGTATGATTTTTCCAGTGTTCAAACTAATTTCTCCCTTTAAGCCTTATCTACCTTAACTACAGTTGGAGGAAAGCAGGATACAGTCTATCACATAGAAAAAGCAAGATAAGGAAATTGAACAGTGAAACAAAACCAGTTTTCACTATAGACAGGAAAATAAAAATTTTCAAAAAGTGAAATGGTGAAGTAAAATAGGATGGACATCCTCCTTTCTCTTCTGGGGTGAGCGAATTAACAATGCAAAGATACAAAGATGTATCTGTATCAGTGTTAGATTTCAAAGACAATACTGAGAAGGAGATCCTGGACAAGAGAAATTCATAGCGGAGCAGCATTGTAACTATGCAGATCATGAAAGAGGTGCAGGTTAAATTCCCATATGTCCTCCCAGTTGACCTTCACCAGCTTCCCAAGGTCTGATTATTAAGGAGCTGAAGCTATAGTAAAATGTATCAATGGGCTGTAACTTCCTTTAAGATTAAATATTTTGAAGCTGAGAATTACTTCCATGACTGACACACCACACTGTTTAATGTTTCTGGCATTCTTATCATCATTAAGACTGTTTGTAGAGGGGTTCCAAGATTATAGGTGCAATGGAAGTGATGCCATGATAGAGTGGAAGTAGGTGTGGCAGTGCAGCATCCCTTGATTGAAGGTTTACTTGACATTAATGAGTTGTCTCAGCATGGAAGAAAACAAGTATTGCAAACAGATGCAACAGTGTTTCTGCTGTGCTACAAAAGGCTCTATTGCTCAGATTTGCAATAGGGCTACTCGTGAAACTCCCTTCTTCAGTTCAGTCCGTATGATCTAAGTTAACCAACAGCTGTCAGTGCAGTTGTTTGAACTAGCAGAAAAGTGGTTGAGGAGAAGCTCCCCTGAGGAGCAGGGGAGAGTGGTGGTGTGTGTTTTGCAGCAAGCTAAGAACCAACACCAATCTGTTCATTAGTTGCTGCTGTATTTGTCTTTGGTATCAGGCCATCTTATGAATTTGGCCTAGTGAATTTATCACCCTGTAAACATGGAGCTGGTTCCAACTGTGAATTCAAAGAACAGGCATATAATTGTAATGTTTTTAACAACTCATTCAGCTAGAACTGCATTAGGACAGTTAGCTACGGCACCTGAGAAACTAGACAGATTTGTAAAAGAAATTTTTCTCAAGCAAGCTTCATATTTTGTATATAAAATACTAATTAAAAGTAATTCAAGTTTTGGAGGAGTGTGTAAGTAACTGCACTGTACTCTAATTTGTATTCAGTGCTATGGGAATAAAAGAAGCAGAGTGGCATATTTGACAAGAGGTAGAGGAGATGACCCTAAACAAGGTCATTTTGCTTCTGAACAGGATAAATGTCACATCTGCAGTAGTGTTCTGCTTTGGATGAGAAGGGTGTGCAATTTAGTTTTTAATGAAATATTTAAGACTGTTCCCTATGTGAATGTGGTCTAATGAATACTGTGTACTAGTCTCCATTAGTGTTTACTATGCTGTGACCTTGAATAAATCATTTCATCTTTTTGTGCATATCTTCAGCTGTAAAATGTCTTACTCACAGATATGAAGATTCATTAGTTAATATTTACAAGGTGTTTTGAAGACATAAATATAGTTATTATTTTAATGATGCTTAAATTTCAAGATTAAGAGGACTTCTTACCCTATGCCTCACACTCACCAATTAGGGAATGCTGTAACTGTTCAGTAAATAAATCCATCTTTCACATTAGTCTTTGTACATAGCTGTTATCTGCTACTAAATGTCATTAAAAATGCATGTGGTCACTGACTGTCCACTGTCTGGGTGCCCAATCTTTTATAGCAATTAAGGAATAAATCATATTAATTTTTACAAAAATTGTACACCAGAGATGAGAATCTTTTGCATGCATTGGCATGATTTCTCACTCCAAGCAAATAGAGGGTGATTCGGTTTCAGTCATTCCTTTATTCATCTAAGCCACAGCACCTCATTTCCCAGGCAAAAACCAGAATCTTATCTGGACTTGGGAGTACCATTAAAATAAATAAGTTTGAAATTCATAAGTTTATTTCATGCTGAATCTCTGGAAGACATTGGCAGGTTTAGTGTATTTTCTGAGCTTTCAGATTAATATACCCAACTGATTTACCCCTGCTTCTTATGCTGTAGTTTAATATGCAATAGATCTTTCCAGCACGGTGAAGCAATAGAAATCTTGATGAGAGCTATTGAAAAAATGCGGATGCTCATAAAAGTCCAAGTAGAAATGATATATATTGCTGAACACACACATTTCCACCAATGAAAATTAATTCAGACTTTATCCCAAATTAGTTGGCAACATATATTTCAGGGTTTTTTTGGCAAAAGAAATGGCGGTGCCATACAAATAAACAGGAGCTATCAACTATTAGAGTAGTTCAACATTGCTGTGATTTATATGTTGATATATGATAGAGATAAGCATAGAGTTATATTCCATGCCTCAATTTCCCTATGTTCTTCTTTTCTTCTGGGGCTAAGTGAGTTCATTGCCACCATGAAGAAGGGAAGGATACGTGGAGATGTGCAGAAACACAGCTTTGTGTTCGGAACGGCATGAAATGGACCATGAAAAACCAGAGGAGTCTACTCTCTTTTACCCAGGAAAACCATAAGCATCATTCATTGATGACAAAACAAACCACGAAGCAACAAGTTTTTTGACTTTGCTGCCATCTAGCAGAAGATGGACAGCCTGACACCCATCCACCTGCTGGGATGGAGATTAGGACAATGAGGTAGGTGTGGGATAATGTGGATTATGGCTGAGGTCTGAGCTGACCATTCTGGCCTAAAGCCTCTTTGCAATACTAGTTGGCTGTTAAAAGGTAGCTTGTTTTTGGAAGAGCAGATTTGGAAGCAGGAATAGCTGAGACTCACTGGTGTTCCTGAGAAGTGAACCAGGCCATACTTCCACACCAGCACTATTAGATTGAAGCTGATGATCAGCAAAAATAATGGGACTCAGAAGAATTCAGATACACCCTCTAAAGACAAACCTTTTCAGCAAGATAAGAGCCATTTTCCTTTCTGAGGAAAGGAAAGCACCCCTTATGTGTACAGACCACATTTAATAATAATCAGTTAATAATATCAGTCACTCTGATCAAGGTTTGGTCAAGGCTCATGATAAAAAACCCTTTAGCTTCTAATGCGTTTCAAGCAAGTCATTAGCTGATTCTGAGTGTTTACTGCTTTATCATCTGAACGGTCTTGAACAAAGCTTAGTTACGTAATGATCATGTTAACCTCCTAAATGAGTTTCCTTTCCTGTAATTATTAATTCTCCAGCTTCCCTCTTTCTTACAATCTCATTTTCTCCTGCAGCCTGTGTTCCTTTAGCAGGGGCAGATAACTAGGTCTTGCAGTCAGTCATTTCTGGTCTGTGTTCATTAGTTCACAGGCAAAGGAAGCTAAGCAGACTCTACTCTGATTTTCCCTTTATGCAGTGGAAACTGGATATTTATTATGGTTTTGTTGCTGAGGAGAAGTTCAATTGCTAATGTAACACAGGCTAAAAATTTGCAGAAGGAGGTGTTTCATGTGCTGGAACAACTGAGCTCACATGTGTTTTCCTGGGAAGGAAAAAATCAGCTAAACTTCAGCTGAGGTAGTTGAAAATATAAGGCTGAGAAACATTATGAGAATGTTGTGCTTACACTCAAACTAAGGATTAACCAGATCACTCAGACTGAAGGTTAAGATTTAAAAGAAACTGAAGCAAATTAAGATACAGGACTATGCAGACAAATCAGCTAGGTAAGTCTGCCCGGTAACAGTGTTCATTATGAGATGGAAGGTAAATAATTTTCATGCCAGATCTGATTATACTGAATTTTTTAAAGTGAGAAATTTTATTGCCATTCTTTTTCTGTTGGACATTGCAGTATGGCGAAGCTCGTTTCCCTGTGAGCAATGAGGCCCACACTCAGCTGGGTTTCTCGGCTGCTGCTTTCTCCTAGGGATTGTGAATTCAACACTAAATCACATTCTAGGTCTCTAAATTTCATTACATGTCATGTGAATGCAAATATATATGAAGTAGTTTAAGAAATACCTTGAGGAGGGGATGCTGACCACCTTCCGTCCTGGACAGGTGTGGAATGTGCCTCACATTCCTCACTGGAGCTATCAGCTGGAAAAGCCCCTTCAGCAAAGCATGGGGAATCTCTTAAGGGCATTTTCATATGTTCAGCACCTCCAGAGCCACAACACTTCTCTGAGTGCTGTGCATCAGGATATAATTTGCCAGAAACTGTGGCTAGGGTGGGATCGACACCACCCCATGAACATCTGCTTCAGACTTGAAGGGTTATGGGATGGATGGATGGATGGAGCTGGAAAATTAGAGTGTCCAAAAAACCACCATGGTCCATCAGATTGCATAGGCTGCTCAGATGAAAAAGCCTGGGTGCTGTGGAACCCTGTCCTATATACTGTGGGTGCTGGGTTCTCCCCCTCTTGGTCTCCTTTTAACTTTGCAATAGGGATATTCTTAAAAGATTTTATCACACAAGCCTCTTTCAACTATTTCTTTTCCTCGGGTCCAGTAGACCAGAAGGATATGATGTCTCTGCTGAGATGTGCCCCAGTAACTAGCCCTGAAGAGCTCACCTCGTGAATGTGGTGTTTGCAGTGCAGTGACATGGACTGCATATGTCCTTACTGATGCTCAGCCTGGCAGAGTTTCATGGTTAGTCTCTGCTCCTGATTAAGAAGGAAAACATTCCTGTATGCTTAGGTAAAATAAATTACCTTAATCAAGAGAGAAAATGAGAGAAATAACTTAAGCTTTAAAACAAAATAGTTTTCAAAGTATATCGTCAGTGTCACCCAAATAATTATTTTAAATCCCATTGAATTAGATCAAATAGAGTATTTTGTAAAAACGAGAATGCCTCATACTGCAGAAATGTGCATTTAAGCCATCCAAACAACACTATTGTGGCAGTACAATTATGATTTAAAACCACATTGAAATAAATTGATTTTTGTATCAAGCCACTGGTGCCTTTACAGTAATTTCTGTCTTTCTGAAGTCCACTTCAGTGCATGTTTGCTTTATGGAACTCCTAAAACCTGTAGGGAATGTTTCTCTTTTATGTTCACCAGATCAAGACTGGTGGAAATAGGGTTGTTTTGAAAAAAAAGGGTTGTACATGCTATGCAAACCTACCTCTAAAAGCAGAGGATCTGAAAAGTAAAGTGCCAATCACACTCAAAGATAAGTGGAGTTATGTGCATGCTCCCTGTATTATTCTCACTTACTGCTTCTTTATTAAATCACTTATGGCCCTGTAAGCACTTTCTGTGGTAATTTACTTACAGTTGTTCTGGTGATTGGAACAGAGCACGTCTATGTCAGCACAGTCTCCTGAACTGTAGGATGTTGCTGTTGATCCTGTGAGCATATGTTAACTTGAATTCAATTTTCAGGGCAGGAATTATGTTTTCAGGTGTGCATACCATGTAATGGGTCCAGTACAAAGTCCTGGGATGCTTTTTACACAAACAATTAGTGCAGTTAACTAGGGGAGGCAGAGAGTTGTCTTTTGTTGGGGGTATAAGGTATTGCCCAGGAAAAAAAAGTTTATCCAACCAACACAGAGTTAGCTAAAATAAATTTATAAATAACCAGTATGGGAAGATGGATTTATGAGCTACTGATAAGTGACTAAAAGCAAGAAAGTTTAAAACTGCCTAAACCACCACCATCTCTACTGTAAGTGTGTGTTTATGTTATTTAACATACACTGATGGTATTCATTCACTCTTCAGTGTGTTTTGTTAATTTCTTTTAATATTTTGTCTGATTTTCTCAGAGGAGAAGGTGGATTTTTTTTAAAATGTCCTCTCTATAAGATTTTCACTTCCTTATTCACATCAACAGTTCTTTGTGTGCAAATAACTTAATGGATAATTTTGCTTCCAGCACTGACTAAAAGGTTCAGCAGATATCAGTTAGACATTAATTGTGGAATGATGCTCCAGGAACTGCAGTTTTGAAGTATGATGTTACCTGCATTGAAACTGTTAGTTCTGTTTGTGGAAAAAATATCAAGGGCTATCAATGAAAAGACTCACTGAAAATGCACCAAAACTGAAAACTTTTAAAAATATTTTGCAGAAAATTTTAAAAAAAAAAAATAAACCAGGAATTTTGAAGGAAGGCATCTTTCTCTCCAAGATGGAAACCATAAGCAGAAACAGAAGTTATTGTCTGTACCCCCTGCTGTTGAGATATTTAAGAGATTATTCTCAGAGAATTTAAGGCTATTTGAGAAAGCTCCTATCTGGATTCACAATCAATAAACATAAGAAAAGCTGAAAGAGATGCCAAGACAGTGTTCTCTATGCTATTTAAACTGATTAGAAGCTGGAAAAAACGCTCTGTTTATAACATGCATAGATTTAGTTTCTTGCTTAATAAGGAAAGCTAGAATTACTCACTGCTTTTTGGAATTTGAGTGCCATATCACTTTGTAATGCTGGGGAAAAGAGTAAGGAGTCTTAGGCTGTCCCGGGAGGCAGTACTATTATTTCAGCCTTAGCACACTTGGTATCTTTGACATCATCTGAGACCAAAGACTGCCAGTTTAGTAGCTATTAGCTTTACATAAAGAGACAGCAGTTAATGCACCTTAACAATTGTTTGAAATTCCTATCCAGCCAAATAAATACCCAGTGCACAGGTGATACATTGCATTCAGCCCTAAGAAGTATATGTACCTGTCTCCAAAAAGGGAAAATGAAGGCAAGCACTGACAAGATGGCTGGACCCAGAGACCTGTTTTATTCTTGCAGCTGAGATCATGTCAACAGTTCTGAATTTCTAGGAGCAGCTTCTGCATTCATTCTGCCAGGGTACAGTGCTAGTGCTTGTCAGAGCTCCAGACTAATGCACTGACTTGCTCAGGGTACTACTATGCCCCTCCTACATGAGGCTGTATATCACGTAAACAAGTAAATAAACCCAACAAAATCCTACATTTTGGTTAAAGTATATGTGGGTTATGAGCATATTTGGGTCTAGAGTGCAGCATTACAGATTTCATTGTCTAAGACCACCATCAATTTGAGGCCACTTGGTGAAAATTTTTGTAGTGCAAAATTGAGTAGCTGCAGTTTTGCTGCTGCTGGAGATGTGTGGATGGTTTAACTGGAGTTAGGAAAGCTTCTTGCTCAGCCTCACAATTGGTATTTACTCAGAAATCAGCAAGGTATTCATGTGGACAAAGCTTGGCAGAACTTGAACATGTTAGTACTTCCATAGTGAAGGATGCTTCCTGTCCTCTGAGATCCTCATAGTTGACACCTGTGGACTTTCTGGAAATTATAGGTTTCTTAGGGCAAAAATTACCTTTTTTTATGTTCTGTCTTGAGAAGGTGTTTGGAAGAGGAACCAGCTGGAAGTTCACTAAGAACAGTGATGGAATGGTGTTGAATACATGATAAGGAACACTGCTAGCTGGGCTGTTAGCAACTCCTGCAGACCATGCAATTTTATCTCTCAGTTCCTCCCTTTCTGAAAAAATATCAAGCCCGTCATAGACAAATAGTAGTTTTATAGGGTAGTGGACTTCATCTGTCTGTGGTAGCATTTTTACCCATTTAGCACTTTTCTCAGCTCTTCAAATACAACATACTCGGTATGGCTATTGAAGTGATTTTCCTGGCTGCAGCAGACAGTGGTTTGGGCATGGCAATGATGTGCTCAGAACAATTTATTGCTAAATAGAATTGTTGCTTAGTTTCATATCAGCTGAAATGTTTTTCAATGTGTACAGCTCCTATTCCAGATGTGCATTTTAATAGTTAGAACTTTAAAGCTCTGAACGCCTTGTCACACTTGGCTCTGAGGACAAAGTGTTGATAGCACATAATTTAATTAAGATAAATGCAATGAGATAACGATAATATGCGATATGACCTTACTACAGCCATTAAAATGTCTTGCAATGAGATGCTTTAGCCTAACTAGCATGCTACTAAGGTATTTTTCTTAGGCATTCATTTTCTCAGCATCTCCAGATATATCCATTGTCCTGTACTTTGAGAAATCAGTAGTTTTCTCCTCCTTTGCCACGCCTTTCCCAAAGATATACAAAGTTAACCCCTGTTTATTTCACTTCCTTAGCCAAACTGTACTGCATTAATTCCTGATGCAACTTAACTTCAGCCCAGTAACACTAAAGATCAGCTTTTTCTTCACCAATTGCTAAGAGAAAAAACAATCAATTTAATCAGATATAACTGACAAACAGCCTGAGTAAGATTCTTCCTTACCTTGATGTCCATTGACTTCATAATCTAAAAATGTAATGAAGTGATTTATTTACACTCTGATGCTTAAATGTGCTGTGATAGCCTCACAAAATTGAAAGCCTTAGGAAGCAGAGATCAAAGCAAGCTCCTTTGATAGTTTTGCTGTTTGTGCAACAAATTCTTTCCTTGTAGTATTGTCATAATATGAATTCTGATGTCTTTCCACTGATATTTAATCCAGGCTAAGTGAGATTTTTTGGTCTATGTTGTGGCATGATGGATGTCCCACAGGAGTGACTCACTCCTCCCTAAAGTCTCTTGGAACTGGGTCACTATGCAACAAGATATTAATTGAAAAAAAATCTATTCCTGAACAACAAACCAAAATTGTGCTCTTGAGTTACAGGCTCATAAAAATAGGAGGTGATTATGGCAAGACTGAATGCTGAACCCTTTAAATGGAGACTTTAAAAATTACCCTCAGTGTTTTATATATAGATACATATGGATATTTTACTCATGGCATAACTTTTACTTTCTTGAAAGGAAAAACAGGAAGATTTGACTCCTCAAAGAGAAATCGCAAACATGATTTATGGTTTCAAATTGATCTACAAGTTTCTACTGACAGAACTCATGATTTCATCTAAACTAGTAAAAGTTTTATTCTACAATTCCAGTAGACTCAGTGTCTCAATAATATGGGAGGGAAAATAAAAAATAAAAAGGATTTATTTATGGGAGCTCAACCATACTGCAACAAGGACTCAAAATATAACAGAAACGTTCCTGACAACAGATTGACACAGATTCATTTGATTCCTTCGAAAGTAACTAGGTGGCCTGCAAGTGTTCTTCTGGAGACAGTACTCTGTGGAACAGTCTTCTCTTACCAGAAGGATTAGATGAACTTTCTATTGCCTTTTCCAAGAACTGCTGCAATGAGGGTAATTCCCTCTCCCTGTTTCCAGGAGTTTCTCCATGTCTCCTCTTTATTAGAATTGCTGATTTCTAAATGCCAGCGTGGGACAAAAAACCAAGGGCTGTCTCCATAGAAGCAGTAGAGTTACTTGCCCTTTTGAGTCCCATCTCAAAGGATTTGAACATGATATGGGAGACAAACTTCTCCACTCCCCCAAAAGTTAGTGAAGGGTGAGCAGTCCTAGAGCAAATTTCCCTTCTAAACAAAATGGATGGGTGAGGGTGGTCGTGCCTCAGAGGGCTATCTGTGCCTGTACACCCACATCACCTTCCACGCAACACATTTACGAGTTCACCTCAAGTTGTAACACCTTTCTTATTTTACAGAACTTAATTAGGATGTGCATTTGGTTTGCAGTGTGGAGAGTGATGGGACCCATAAAGATATGTCAAAATGCAGTGATATAACAGGAATACATGGGAGAAGACCAGATGTTCATATGAGGAGCTCTCTTTTGGGAATGCAGGCTGTTTGACACGAAGGGTTTCACTGTCAGTTAATATGAACAGGCAGAGGTAGCATTGTCCCCAGCTGCTGTACAGCTGGAGGAACACCAGAGCTGTGCCTGGTATTGCTATCCCATAGAGTATCAAGTGAACAGTTTCAGGAGACTGTCATGAAAAAGCGTCACAGTGCAATATTCAATAATTGACTACTTGGATTTGCTGATGTTGTTCACTCTTTGCAGAACTGTTTCCAAAGCTGTGATCATCTCACAGTTGTTTCACAGTTTCCTAGGCTGAAATGAAAATGACCTAGTTTGTATTCTGGTTCAGCTGTACTTGATTAGCTGGCTGTGGTTGATTTGTTGATGCCACAAAGGTTTATGAATTTCTTTTCTTAGTCTCTTCCTCCATTCTGTTAATTTAAATTTAGCGTCTTGTCCTCCAAAATGTTTCCAATGGGGTTCTTTTCCTCCCCTTATATACAATTTCAAGCTCCTGTAAACAAGGTGTATTGCTGGTGAGAAGACAGGAAACAGTTTGAAAGGATAGAAAGGACAAAAAAATTAATTCCCATCAGAAAAAAAAGGCTTGAGTATCATCAGCTGTGGTTAGGTAGGTATTTGCACTTCGAGTGTGGTGACTAGACCCTTCACTGCTGGACTGCTGAAAGCAATAGTACTGTTGTAGCTTTCTGATAAGCTGCTGAGAACAAAAATCTATCAGTTCTAGCAAAGTCTGGATATACTCTGAATTTGTTTGCTAGAAGAGAACTTTAGTCAGATATAATTGGGCAAAATTCCCCTTGTACCCCAGGGCTGGTTTACTGTTCAGTGAGCAGTGGCTGCTGTGACATCCCACAAATGAATGTGTTCACTTTGTCCTGCATTGATACAATATGTAGATTGACCAGACATCCTCTGATTGGAAATACATTTAATCCAGCTCTTTACGCTGCCAGTCATTGATCCAAATGTCTTCTATTTGTAGTACTGTTGAAGAGGGGAGTTCTATTTACTCCCATCTGGTTATGATTTTTCTTTCAGTCAGGCTCCCTTTGGCCAAGGAGGGGCCCAAGACAAGAACTGTCTCTATCCCTCTAAATTACAGCCTTTATCCTTTGGTTTAACAGAGAAACACTAGTAATTAGAACACACAAATGCCAGTAGATATATATGAATACAGTGTCAGTTTACATGGTGATTCGTTAAAGTTGATTCAAGCCTGTACACAATCTCTTTCTCATTACAGAGGTGTAATTATTCTCTGCCTCATTAGCACATGACTGGATTAAATGGAGTCATTTTAACCTTCCCCCTATCTTGGAATCTACTCTCACACAAAAAAGCCAACTTCCTCTGGCAAATATGATCGAGATTTTGTACCTGTGTAGACGTGGCTCTGCAGAGAATTAAGTTGATTTTAGCTTTTTTATTATTCACTTCAACTTGAATAGCATGTTAAAGTCACTGTCATGGAAAGCATCCCCACTCCAGGTATCTCATTGACTAAACTGAGGAATTTAGCTGGTTGTGTTCGAGGTGGGCTCCTTTGCTGATGAGGGCTACAGTGGAGTAGACTGAACATCCTCTCCCTTGGAAGCTGCTTTCCAGCTGAGGCTTTATGGCTAGTCCCACCTGGGCTAGGTGGCAGCTATGCTTGGGCTCGTACCTCTGGCCATGATCTTGGCCCAGATTAAGACTTGCTGGCTCAGCTTCCTGGCTTGGCCTCAGAGCAGCCTGGTCACTGACCTGGGCTGTTGGGCTGCATTTGGCCACGGTCCCTGTCTCCAGGCTCAAGAGGGGAAAGAGTGATATTCTGTTCCCTCTGTCCTAACTGAAGAGTTTAGAGGTGAAAGATGATGATAGAAAAGGCAACCGTGCTTGGCACAGGCAGTGGGAGTTTGAAGAGCCAAAGGCAGAGGACAGACTGCATCATGGCACAGATGGATTTCTGCTACTCATCATTGCATCGCTTGTTTTTCTTTTAATAATGGCCAGGCAGAATCCCCTCCTGAAAATGAAACAGAGCAAAAAAGTATGGCCTAATTTCACATAGAATTACAAAAGTAACAGTTAACTGTACAAAATTCTAGTCCAGACCAAGATTTCTCGAGCTTAAACAGACTTAAAAGGTTTATGAACTTTTGAGATTCATTTCTCTCTCCTTCATTTCTTGAGAAAGCCAAAAGGATGTTTACAGATATGTTTAGCTGGCATAACAAATGGTAAGGACTTTGCTGGGGAAAAGCTGGTGGGCTGGTACTTTCTTCCTGTCCCTTTGTTTCTTCCAGAGATAACAACTCACTAGGATTGTGTAGAACTTTGCAGTTTGCATTAACTTGAAGAGATGTCTGGAGAAACTATTAACAGGGCAGGAGGGAGGTTGGTATCTTTTATCCTTTGCAGAGGCTCCCGGAGTTCAGCCTTAGCTACTCAGTCAGGGCATTATATAGTTATCTGATTATAGCAAAATGACTGCAGCTGAAACATCTTTTACTCTCTAATTGTAATGCTGGGAAAACTGAAAGAGGTTTTGCTTTCACAGCCTCCTAAAATACTCTTTTATCTAATGCATTTGTAGTGTTTTTGTAACTGTCTTATACCCGTAATGAGCTTCAATCTATGTGGTTTCAGCTTCACACTTATGAAGAGAAATCTCACATTAAAAATCAGTGGTCAGACAGCAAGAGGTCTCTCCAAGACCATCAGGCTTGTACTGCAGCAGCACAAGAGCAGGTTTTCATGCCGTCCCAAGCTAGTGGGCTCTGACATATCCTGACATGTCTGAATAACAGGAAGTCTCAAGCCAGGCCGAGCAGAAAAACCCTAAATTATTTTCAAATCAGTGAACGTACTTGTCTGACTGTTCCTTAAAACACGCTCAATGACTGCTGTCTTTTTGCCTTCTCCCTTTTCCCCTGTGTGTCACCTGCACAAGCTAGATCCTCAGCTGTTGTGAGGTCAGGTGTTATTCCTGGTGGGTTGGCATTGCTCTGGATTTAGAGAAGTCAGACTGCTTTTTTCAAAGTTGTACAGTAGATGATGGGTTAAATTAAGAACTCCTGGTTCTCCGGAACCAAAAGACTGATCCTCCTTTCCAACGTAAATCAAGGCTGAGTCCACTGGAGCCACTGCTATTTTGTCAGTATAAAGGCAGAGAACACAAGCATTTGAGTGTTTGCCACTTAGGCCTAGAGTGTCTGCAGAGGCATTTTCAACCAACATCTTCCAAATGTCCTAGTTTCAGTGCAACAATAATTGGAACCCTAATGTAGGCAAGGTGCCAGTGGGTGATTTTGTTGTTACTCCAGGCACTAGAGCCTGGAGAATAGAGCTCCAGCCAACTCCTCCTTAGCATCTTCTACCTTATATTCATTAAATTCCTGGTGCATTTCAGGCATAGAACTAATTGTTACCAGTTAAGATTTTGAAGGGGTGTTGAATGATTAACTCACAAGTTAGTTGGCTATCAGTGAGATGAAGAGACTGTGAAGAGGCAAAGAGTTTTTCTTAGCATTGACGAATTGGCTGCCCAAGTAAGGGAGATGTTTCCTTTCGGACAATTTTTGTGAAATCTTTATACCTACATCTTATTTTCTAGGCTTTAAATTGTTTTCCTTTTGTTTCCAAAAGATTAAAGCTGATCCAAATTTCAGCTGTTGTTACAGGCACTTACCAAGTTGCAGCATTTTACACATATACAGCAGATTTGTTTGATTCCACTACAGAGGCTTTGCTATCATGCCATGCTTTGGGGGTAAGACTGTAAACTGCTGATTCACAGCTGTCAGTTTTGAAACAAGAAAGCAGCTGTTGGAAAAGACCAAGTTTCATGCTCCCCTCTCACCCAGATTTGGTATATTATCTATGAAATTACACTGTTTTGACATCCAGAGTGAGACATATCCAGCCAGAGACGGAGGAAAGGCATAAAGTCTGGCATCTCACATTCAGGGCCAAAATGAGAACATATCTATTTGAAAAATGCAGTAAAATCCGAAGGAGATCCACCTGAGGCAGAACTTTTTGTCACCTAGGAGGTCCTGTGATATCAGACTTAGAGGTCATGGCATTTTGCAAGCAAGCAAGGCAGCCTTTTGCAACCCACCAGTAAACTTGCTGTGCTCTGCAAGGGGAATGGGGAAAGGCTTCAGGCTCTCAGACCCTAAGCCAATGCTGACTGACACCATTAGGATTCATTTCATGGCTCCAGGACTCCTTGGAGAAAGCATTTGAAAAGAATATCCTAAATTATCATCGCATTTCGTGCACAAAAAATGAATTTGGAAAGAATCTGGATTCTAGATCTTACAGCACACATGGATCTTTTCAGATCACAGTCAGCACTGCTTAAATTTGACTCAGTCGTGTATGAAGCCTTTCTTTTTATTCCTTTGCATCCCAAGCTATTAAATTTTAAATTGCCAAGCAGGTGATGGAGCCTTCCTCAGGTGCTCTTTGGGCTGGAAGGAGAAAGCATTGCCGTGACCCAAGCACCTCTCAGGAAATCCTCCTTGTTGACCAAGACAACTGGTGAAGGCCTGCTTGCTAGGACCATGGTAGAAGCAGGCTTTGCTTTGCCACCCATTGAGGGTTTCCCTTTTGCTTTTCCCTCTTTGGTTTTACTGGCAGCATTCAAAACCTTCCAGCGTCTGGGGATTACGCTTGCCTCCCAGCTGGCTCTGGGCTGCCCAGCCCAAGCTGCGAAGCTTTAAGATGTTCATCCACAATGGCACTGCACATGAATTTCTGTTTTTATAGAGAACTAGATCAGATAGAATTTGATGTTTCCTTCTAATTATTTTTTACCTCAAAAAGGGAGTTTTAAGTGCATCAGTGAGGACATGCTGGAAGATACAGGCCTGCTCCTCCATAAAGAAATGATGGCCATGGTCCTGTCAGCAGAGCTGAAGCAGCATCAGGGCTTGCTAGTGCTTCTCATACCATATTTAGTAATATTAAACTTCTCATTTTTCTTCTGCCAATTGAAAGTGAAAGGCATTATTGCTAGAATAAAAGGTAAAAAAAAAATCTCAAAACAATACTCAGCTGCTGAGTTTTCATTTTAGAAATGAGTTTTGAGGATCTTGACCAGTTGCAACTCCCAGGCATTTTGCAGCTGTTTTTGTTGACACAGGACTATTAACTCATATCTTTTTAATCAGGAGGGGTAAGGTGGCAATACTAGGTTTGCTGAAATCGATAGTGAACCTGCTATTAATATGAATGGCAGCAAATTCATGTTTAGGTTGAGCTGTGTCTTGCATGTGTGTGTGTGTGCGATTAAGGAAAGGGAAGAGAAGGGGAAGCAGGTCTATAGCTGTGTTCTTCATTTACTCTTTACAAGCAGCTCATGGTTATAAGGATGCACAAGCAAATATGCCAACTTGTTGGGTGTCTGTGGCCAGTAGCTGGGCAAGCATTGCTGCCATCCTGTGGAGCTGGGCAGAGGGACAACTGCAGGAGCCACAGGGTGTCTGGGGCAGGCCTCACAGCAGTGGTGGGATGGGCCCCCACGGTATGGGGCAAAAAATCACTTTACATGGCTTTGGGCCAGGCCCACGAGGTGTTGCCCTGGTCTGCTCCAGGACTTTAAAAGCCAGTTTACATTGCACTGGTCTTTGTGACTGCAACAGCTGGAGTGGGAATTGTGCCCATGGTGGACAGTAGAGCCACTGGGGTGAGCTGTTGTCCTCTGCTATGTATTCAGTGCTCACATCCAAGAGGGACTGCTCACCTGGACATATGGTGGATGAATGTTTCTTTTCAAGGGTGTCCTCCATATTGAAATCACAGCCTCAGTTTCAATTCCATTTTTTATTCTGTAAAAGTTTAATATTTTGCTAAAAGATAGTATAAAAAATACTCAATCCAACAGTGTGATTGGAGTAAAGCTGTATGCGGACAGGTAAAGAGATAGCTAAGGAGCAGAAAAAGCAGGACACCTAATCACTGAAGAAGTTATAAGCAGCAATAAAATTAATACCTATATTAAACTAGCAGTGCAAAGAAACAAACTGGAAGCAGCTTTATATTAAAAATACAGCTTTTTAAATATAGAAATAGCACCAATTTACAAAAGACAATCAGAAATGTAAACGTGGCAGATAGATTCAAGTATAAGTTATATGCTTATCTTCCTCAACGACTGTCTTGGGACAGAAAGGTTTCACAAACCCTGCAGAACATCCTGGGTACGCACTTCGCCTCAGTGCAAAAACAAATTCTGCTTTTCCAAAGCTACTTTGCTGATGAGTTGTTCCTAGTTCGTATAACTTCTCAGCTTTCAGTGAAGGTAAAGACAGGAAAAGTGAACTCATTCCCTCTTGGCAACCAATTCCTCCTCCTCACCGAGCTCAGGTGCTGAAAGTAGCCTTAATCCCTTCAGTACCCAACTGCTTCGGTGCACCCACATTTCAGTAAGAATTTTGCATTGACAAAAATAAGACAGCATATCCACATCCTTTCCAAGGCCCAAAATCTGCTTTCCCAACCCTGACCCATTGAAGAAGGAGTTGATCCTCATTTCCAGACCCGCTATATTTATGGAAACTCAAAACCAGAAGCAGAAATTGGAAACTGAAAATCCATTTTCAGTTCCGGCATTTTCAAGTATAGTTAGGTTAGCTATGGCACACGACTTTATTGGCAAAGGTAATTTTGGTGATGATGCTTCAGTTGGAGGAAAGACCCAACATTAGCTCTAATCCTCCTCTCTGCTCCCAGCTGCCATAAAAGGCTGCACTGTACTAAAGGGAAAGAGAAAACACAAGGTTGGAGAATTGGCAGCCACCATGTCACCTGGAACCGTAGCAGCCTATTTTCTGCCCCAACAGCAAGACACGCACACCAGCAGAAGGGCAGGGGCTGCACTGTGCTAATTATGCGCTGCTTTTCAAAGAAAAATTAATCTAAGTGGGTGTACAAGAAGAAATAATTCATAAGGAAAAACTGTAAACTTTCATAACTGTAGTGTCATTAAAACTTAAAATATTAGCAGTCTGAAGATGTCTCTTTACCACCCCTGAAATTTCCTATGATAATTCAGCTATAGATTTTCTTTCAACAAGGGCTAACCAAGCCCTCCATAAAAAGCTGTTATTTGTCTGTTCTAAGAAAAGGCCACATTACTCAAACTCTCAGCTTCCCTAAAATTCTTTCTTAAATTTAGTTTTCTTAATATATTTCATTATAAAAAAAAAACAAACCTCCTCATCAAATCCCCAACCCTCAAACAAAGTTGTAGCCTCCCTTGGCCAACAAAGTAGCACATCCAACAGTGTATCTACCCTTGGAAATCAGTACCAGTACCAAAGAGAGCTGATCACACTGGCCTTATGTTTGCCAAAAATCCAGAATAACGTAAAGTCAACTTTAACACTTTCTGTCTTTTAAAAAGGAAACTGCACAAATTTCATTGCAGCTTGCTCCATGACTGAAAACATACCCAAGTATAAGAGCATTAACTCTTAAAATTATAGCCTATGTTGTTAGTAGCACCATCCATTATTTGAGAACTCTGAATGTTACATGTTAAGATTTTTCTTATTCTCCTAAGGTATAGACAGTTTTTAATTTTTTTTAATATTCATTTCAAAATTCAAGACTCCTGCTCTTTTCAGCTTCTTTTTATGGTTTAGATTAATAAGATCTCCTTTGTCTTTCCAATATGCTCAAATGCTCTCTTAACTAATGACAGAATTCCTGTAAAGGAAGATTTAGGCACTTAAGTACATACCCCTTAAGGAGACCTAAGTAAACAGCTAAGTAGGCACTTAGTAGACTCAGGTTAGACTGAATCTAATCATGTGGTTAATGACTTATCAGTGTTCCTTGGTCACAAAGTCTAACCTAGATATTTAAATAGGAGATGAAATCTTAGCACAGCCTTCTTGGTGGCTTGTCACTCTCAAATTACTTTGTCAAACCTATTTATAGAATCAGGCTTTGTGTTCTTTATGTCTGACTTGCATATTTTGCTTGAAGTAAAAAAAACCACAAACCAACAACCCAAGGACTAATAACAGTTCACTAACATAACTATAAAAATGTTAACATTCACAGTTATTTTGGTCTTAATATTTTTCATATGTATACATTCAACCACACTGTGTTATTATTAGGTTTTTCTAACCACAAGTGCTGAGATAATTGTACAACAATCAATTGACATTCAAGTAATCCTATCCTGAGAAAATCTGTTGTTCTGAAGCTGCAAAAATCCTTTTTTTGCACTAATCCCACTCCAACATAGAAAATAAATAGCAAGAGGCTGCACTGCGGAGGCAGGATTTGACAGATTGGAACCAAAGAAACAGTTGCTCTCACAACTGCAACATTTTATCATTTTCACCACAGATTTACTCAGGGTAAGTAGAGTACATGCAAATAAAATGCTTATCCCAGATAAGTGCTAGACATCTCACTTAAAACTATGAATAAAGGACACCTGGGGACTCCAAAATCTCTTTGCATCTCCTTATAGCAATGAAGAGTTTTCCAAATTAAAATTCAAAATACAATTTGATGCCCACAAGGTTGTGTGAAACACAGACTCTGAATTCAAATCAGTCCTGAAGGAACAATTCAGTAAAAGGATTTCAGTACCAAGGATGATTTTAGAAGTAATAGTTAACAGAACCAGTGGGTGAATGGACAGTGGGGAAGCATGTCAAAAGGGGTGACATTTTAATGTGCTCCTCTTGCCAGGTAAGAGCTTCTTCTCTTGTAATCAATACAGGAACCTAAGGCAATCTGCCCACCCTTTGCAAAGGGTGGAGTTAGTCAGGGCTGGTACCAGAGATTTCTAGTCTTCTCTGCACAGAGCTGGCATTTCTGATCTGGTTGCCTTCATTTTTCTTCCATGCCACAGGGTCTCCAAGACTTCCAGGAGTTTTGAAAAATGCCTCATGATGTGCAGGACGAATGCTCTTGGGAGTGAGGGGAGCTGATGAAGGCTATTTGTGAAACAAAACCAAAGTGATTCAGCAGGGTTTTCTCAAAGCCTACGTGCAAGCATGCAAACAAGACAGCTGAGAGACATTAATCCCTGTACCCTGTTACTAGAAGAAACCACATCACACATCCTTTCAGAAACTCCACAAGAAAAGCTGTGGGTTTTGCCCCTGCTTTTCATTCTTGAACTGTATGCCAGTTTATCACTGCTAGAAAAGAAAAGTCTCTATCTCATTTCTAATTTAAATATTTTCCTGATTGGCTCATATTCATTTGCTCTTAAGCCAATTTTATCCTTTAACTTAAATGGCTCTTTCCCTTCCTTTAAGTTTTACTCACCTTTGTATTAATATCAAAAGAAATCAAGTATTAGTCTTCTCAACCCTGACCACTACTATTTTAAGTGCCACTCTACTGTAACCTGTAATGTTAGTATCTGTAATCAGATTGGCTGTCAACCAGTCTGTTATTATAGCCTTTTTCTAGAGCTCAAACACGATAAAGTAACATTCATAAAGCTTCTAAACATTCAATCTGTTTGTCCTTGCATTAGACAATATGGAAACAAATCACAGATTTAAGAATGTGAGCTGAATTAGTGCCAAAATGTCACTGCTAACAGTTGTAAAGACCCAGGTAACAGTGACATGACTTCACTTTTGAATGTCTTGGTTTTATACCCAAAAGCCTGTTTCTATGGTAATTTTTAAAAAATATCTTTATAAAAAAATATCAACAAAACTCTACAAGAATAGTTGTTTTCCCTCAGTTCTGATACTACTATTAACATTTCCATTATGTAGTGAAGAGAGATCAGAATGGGGCTGAGGGGGTAACCCGGAACACTATTACCCAAAGAAATGCTGCAGCCAACTGACTCTTGAATTCTGACAAGCAATCCTCCTATCCTAACGTGTTTCTGTAGCCATTGCATAACACACAATGATAATGTCACACGGGGAAAAAATATTGACTTAGATTTCCAGGGGATTTTAAAATTCCTATAAAAGTTTTAAAACTAACCACTTCACTGTTCAGGGCTAGATGTGCTATGACGAGCTATGTCTTCAACGCTATCCCAAGCCCTGTGCCACTGCTACAGATGGGCACACACAAACCAAGTGGAAGATGCCAGCTCACCACTTTGACACAGCAGCACCAGCCCACAGCACAAGGTGTCTTCAGGCCCAGTGCCATGGCATGGTTCTTTCATCATCCCTCCTTCACACCTTTCACCCTTACCTGCTGCAGCTTCAGAAGGGTCACTGGGTGCCCCATACACACAGGGGAGTCCAGTTTAACAGCACTGCAAGATCTTGCAAGCACAGGACTCAGGTGCAGAGCGGGATGAGCTGGTTGCTGTGGATCCACAGAAGGAGTGGGTGAGACCTTGGGGGTGACCACTGCAGTGGTGCTTATGAAAACTGGTGTTGTTGATGCCAGGCTGGACATACTGAAATTCATGGAGGCAGCAGCTGAGAAGGAGCCATCAGGAACTGGGGAAAGAGGACTGGTGAACGAGGGAGAACAGACGAGAGGGAAGGAAGCCAAGGCTGCTGATGGCACCATGACACAGGGTACACTTAGAGATGGTAACTGGTTGGAAGCCAGGCTGATGGCACCAGGGGCTTGGGTTCCAGAGAACAGGAGATTAAAACTGTTTAATCCTAAACCAAAGAGAGAAAAAACAAACCTTTAATACAGCTGATAAATAGGACATAAATTATTGGAACTTCATCTAGAATAAGAAGAAGGTGTGACAATAAAGAGAAGTCTGCCTAGGAAGTAAACTGACAAAAATAAGAAAAAATAAAGTAAGAAAACTGTCACAAACCCCTGTCACAAACCCTTGATTTCTCTGTCCAGATGCATTTCCTTACCTTCCTCCATCTCGCCCCCTACTGTCTGCTCACTGTACCTGCATCCATTTACTTCAGTCATATTAAGCACCGACATCCATTACAAGCTTCTAACATCAATTACAAGTGATATCCTGGCTAAAACCCCTTTTCTTCACAAATGAGACTCATATCCTCTGCTATATGAAAACACATACATGGCTTTTAATGAGAAAAAAAGCGCCCAAACTAAACCAAACTCAACAAATGGGAGACACCCACAAAGATATACCACAAAGGCATAACTTTTTCTGAGAAGAGCTGAAATGCTGTGTTGAAACAGAAGGTGCTCTGGCTTCCAGTCTGATCTTCCAAAACATCAGCATTTTCAAACTGAGCATCTTCTTCCTAAGTGAAATCCCATAAACCCCACTAAATGCTACAAGTGAATCAAATACTAAAGCAGTAGTTGTGACAATCTGCCACGTGTGCCCTGTTCCAACAAAACAGTCTTCTACTGCATACAAACACAGGCACAAACCAAGGTGGATACAAAATCTCTTGTAATATTTTCAGCTGCTTCCTCTCAACCCCTACAGTGTCCTACAAGCAGGATCAGCTACACTTTCAGTGCCTTGATATTTGGGGGATTACCAGATGATTCATGTTACAAGACAGTACAAAGTTTAACCCACTCAAGTGGATGCTGCTTCTCTATTTTGGCCTCCTCACTGCCAAACCTAGACTTTCAGCTCCTACGAGTTTTAAATGCTGAATAAGTGTCTTATTTGCTGCATGTAGTTCAAACATACAATCCCCATGTTATTCTTCTCTATTAATGTTTGGGAACCTCAGAAAAATGCCTGTCTTTTCAGAAGAGCAACAGTTCATGTGTAGTTAGGAGATTTCAGAGCTATTAAACTACTACAGAAAACTGCTGTCAGTTTTTCTGTGCCAAATATATTCACCCATTTGTAGGACTTTGTATTTGCTCAGTGAACAGATACAGAGGTTTTTGTGCTTCTAGATCCAATGGCTGTCCTTACCAGCAGTAGGCTGAACATAAAGATACTGTGGTTGGACAGGTTGATTGGCATTTTCTTTAGAGGTGTGCTCATTTCCTGGAGGGGGTTCATCAGGGTCCTTGTTGTGAGATCGCTTTTCTTGCTCCTGACAATATAAAGGCTGAGTAGACTCCTTGTTTGAAGCCTCTGGAGCAGCAGGATTTGCGAGGTCAAGATGGTGAGTTTCTAGATGCACAGCAGAAGGACAGCCACTTTGTTGGGTAGATTCTGCCTTGGGTGATTCAAAAGGCATCTAAGTAAAAACAAGAGTGGAAACGAAGAGTCAAAACTGAAATAACACAGTGCGATGCCTCTCCTGCACCTTCCTCATCTACAGAGTAAAACCTGCACCCGTGACAAGGAGCAGCACAAACCTGATTAGCAAATCACCAAGTTAGAAATTTTGTTTGAGGGTTTGAAGAGCCGTACTGGTGATGCTTGAGCCTCGTGTCCTTTGCTGTAGTTTACTTTCAGTACTTGGAGACACTATATAAGAAATACCTGGTCTCTGGGATTATTTTTTATCGATAAGGAAAAGTATTTGTTTTAAATGGTTTATATTGAATATTCAAATGGCATATATGATATGGCCTTGAGCCTAACCCCTACTGTAGTAGTCAAGAGAACCATGACATAGCTACACATCACCTTCACCATCATCTTTCTCTCGCCAGCCTGTTGTGGCAACACTAGGCTTGAGAGAGAGAGTGACTCAGGCTGTAGGGGGAAAGTACAAGTCACATTCTCTATAGCTCAACAGAGTAAAAAATGCTGATGCTGTCTGGAAAGACCAAGCTAACAGGGAAAGACAAAGAGTAATAGATACATTGATTTCTTCCCCTTTGACACACTGTTTTTTAATAAGACAAAGTTCGGGACACTGATACCAAAGACCAGCTGCACATCCCATTACTCTACAAAGCAATCACAATCCATTTTCCCCCAGTAATGTGAAATGTCTCCCAGTTAATGCCTATACTTCAGGATACAGCCCCCTTACAATTTTATTAACATGTGGAGGCAGCATTTATATCTCTAATAAGAGAGTGTAGTGAATTTTCACTTTTAAAAACATTGTCTTAGGCAAAAGTCTTTCTTCACTATCAGGAAGCCTAAGTGATATCAAAATTCACTTTACCTTGGGTACTACAAGTGAGAGAGGCAGATCACTGTGCTCCATAATCTGCTTTTTAGCAGCTGGCTCTTCATCATCTACGGGTGAAGAGGGCAATGTGCTCTTGTGGAAGCTGCGTTTTTGGCAGACAGGTGGAGGTACGGCAGCCTGAGCTTCTGCACTCTTGTTTGCCTTGTCTTCTGCAGTGAGTTGGGTTTCACTCAAGTTATTTTCTGGAAGGCCACTGCACAACATAAAAAGAGATGAAGATGGGAAGCACAGGAAGGGTTGGCTGGGGACTAGGGTAGGTTTTCCATTTTCCATCTTGGAGGCCGCTGGCGTGGAAGGATGTGGAGCCTGGCTGCTGATGTCAATTGGTAGTGAAAGACTTGGCACCTCTGCCTGAACCACAGGGAAAACTGCCTGAGGCAAAGGGTTAACACAAAAGTCAGAGTCCCCAGGAACTGGAAGAAGGGAGAAAGGTGAGGTAATGCTTGAGTTCGTTGCTGAATTTAGTATCGTTTCTGTGCTACAAGTTTTATTCCTAAAAAAGACAAAAAACAAACAGTAATGAAAAGAGGAAAAACTTTAAGTCCAAAATTAACTCCCTATTTTATTCTTAGAAGCAAACAGGTACATCATTGGACATAAATATGGAACAATTCTCCCCCAAACCATTAATTTTACTGTTTAGAAGGAGAGTCACTTTTCATTATTTCTAATTACACAGAAACAGACTTCCCAGGGTTTTGGCAGACCAATAATGCTTTTGGCTGCACTTGACTAGAGTCAATCATTCCCAAATGCATTTAAGTTGGGATAGGCCTAGCAAAGACAGAGAGACAGAGGCTCTTCCATGGAATCATGATTTGCTCAGCCTGTGTAGACAACAGGGCAAAGGACACAGGGATGACCTATATGAGCACACATGATATAAAGAACTACACAAATGAATGATAACAGTGGTAAAAGTAGAGGTGGGTGTAAAATGACCATGAAAATAAAAGCCACTCTGAAGCCTAACAGTATTAAAGTAGTAATAACAAGAGTCTCTGGCAATCTCAGTAACATCAGTGGAATTAAACAAAAATGACAAGCATGAAGGTGAAACTAGACAAGAGTTAAGGCCAACCTACCTAGTATCTTCCTCTGTTTTCTGTCTGCAGACAGATGCCAGATTTATCATTTTTGAACAATATTCATCTGAATTCACAATACAGGCTGAAAGAACAAAGAGGCATTCAATTAATTCCAGGTAGATTTACAAACCATATTTTGATACAGCCCATATAAAATAATTGCTATAATTTTTCAGTCCTGAAACATTTTTATAACATCCACTAATCACCTAGAGCAAGAACCTGCAACGCACTCCAAACTTTCAGTCCCACTAGAGAGGTGTTCAACATCAACATTTCCTGTAAGAGGGGACTGTAAAAGCCCTGTAATTGCTTAATCTTTTTTAAAAAACTATCTGTTAGATTGTTACCATAAATTTCACTATATTAACACCATAAAATAAAGCAACTATTTTGTGGCTAAAGAATCTTTCTGTATCTATGCCAAATTTTAACACAAGAAACTGTAGTATAGCTGCAGCTAGTAGAGAGCAGAAACATGTACCAGAAAATCAACTGCAGATTCAAGGCAGTATGGCCCAGATTCACCTCAACTAATTTCAGGCACTTGACTGGAGGGTCTAAAACAGGGGTCCTCAAACTT
>VXBA01005484.1:3003-52540 GCA_013399895.1 Serilophus lunatus
TGGAGAGGCGGCGTCTCGGGTCGAGCGCTTGTTTTCGGGTTGTTTTCCCTTCCTCTTCCGGCTCTGCTCGCCGCTGTTGGGTGAGCTGGGATTCCCGCTGTTCCTTCTAGGATTAGGGGTTTATCTCGGTGGGTGTTGGAGTAATCAGCTTGAGAGCTAAAGCTCTGCTTCTGCAGTAAGAACATAACGTTCCCCAGTGCCCACGGAGAGAACCTTCACTTCCTTCTGTGCTCAGGGTGTTGTTACACCTCGCCGAGGGTCTGAGAGCCGTACACGGCATTCCCTTTCCCCCGGTGCTTGTGACTTGCTTTGAGGGAGCTCAGAGGTAGTCGTGTGCTGTTTGCTCATCAGGTGTTTAAGCCAAAAGTGTCACACCTGCCACTGCAAACAGCTGGTTCTGCTGGCAGAGCAGTCCAGCAGGAGCCAGGATGGTTCCTGCCATCTCCTCAAGGTAAGACTTCAGCCCTGGCTCTGTCTGGGAGCAGAGTGTTCCTCGCATTTTTCCCCTAGAAGTGGAGCAGCAGTGATTAAAGTTACTGGTTTTAATCCTGGAACTATGTGAGAGGGTGTCAACAGGTCACTACAACACTGTTGCTGTACTAATTTCCTTCCTTCGCAGTGGTTTGTTTCAGCTGTAATTGCTTTGGGTCTCAGAAAGCAGCAGGAAACCCCAGAGTGTTAACAAAATGAGTGTCTTAAAGGTGTTTGTTGGCTTCTTTTTGGCCTTTTAAATGTGCTCAGATCCTGGGTAACCAGGTATTACCTGCTCTTCACCTCTATTAATTGATCTTCCCCAGGACTGACAGAAATGGGACTGGGGAAGTGACTCACCCACAGCTCCCCAGGTCGGGGTGTAATTGTGCAATTACAGTGAAATTCTGACTTGAAATTCAAAAGTCTTTTGAGGCAGAACTTTTTCTGTCCCTGTCCAGAGGATTGTTCACAGAATACAAACATCCTTCAGGAAGGAGTTAAGGTGCCCTGTGCTGTGACTGGTGTGTAGAAGACACAGTATCTCTGCTGAGCAAGGAAGTAAAAGGCCTCTTACTCCAGCCCAGAATAAAAATGTTGAGTGATTTTTGTGGCATGTCACCTTTCAGAAGTTTGGAACAATGCCACTGGTTGGCAGAGGAGCAGTGAGGAGACCAATTCTGGTGTCCATACTCTCCTACTCCAACACTTTAAATTTAAAAAAAACCCAAACTTTTTGAGACCTCTTAATAAAACAGATGAAAACTTTCTCTTGGCATAATTCTACCTCTGTGATACTTTTTTTCTTAACTGCAGTGGGATGCTTTGCTTCCTTTAGGATGCATTGAAGAGGCCTGGCAAAATCAGAATAGGGTTAGGGTAGGTATTTTTATGGACCACAGATGGTCACTGGGTTAAGTCCAGTCAAGCTCTTGCCATTTGATGCTTTCCAGAGTTACCTGCTGTAACTGTTCAGCTGAGGAAATGAAGAAGTGGACACTTCTGAAACCTTGTGGCATCTCCTCCTGTTTCTCTTGCAGCACAGCTGGAAATGGGCTAAATAGAATATTGTATTGGCTTGTGGAATTCTGATTCCACCTATCTTTGAAACTTGGCTTAGAAACTAAATCAAACTCATAAGTTTCCAACAGAAAAGTGGGGGTTTTTTTAATCATATCTCATTAGGATGGAATAAGGTAGCTGGGGGAAAATAGGCTTGTGGTGTTTCTCTGCAGCCCTGGAGACCCCATGGACAGTGTTAGTTCTCACAGAGGTTCCTGGGCTGTGTCATAGCCAGTGTGAGATCCTTGGCTGGGCTTGTGGGTGCTTGGTCAGCCCTTGCTCACTGGGGTGTTTGCCTTGGCAGCAGCACTGGCTCAGTGTGTTTTCATGAAACCACCCTGTGGCTTCAGTGTGATCCACCACACAAACCCCTTATGCAATCCAGTGGCTTCAGCACAGCTCAGCAGAAAAGAGGAAAATAGATGGAAGGACACTGCAGTGCTCACCCCAGTAGCAAAGTGCAGCTCCAGTGCCAAAGTGGCCACACAGAGCTGCCCTTAGTCCTGTGAGCTGAGTCTCCTCCCTCTGGTTCTTTGGAGATAACAGCAGCAGGAGAAGCAATGAGTGTCAGGGCTTGCTCCAGAACACAGGAACAGTTTTGTTGTTAGTGGTTTTAAATTATGTAGACAGTATTTTTATAAGTCTCTTGGGGTGTAGATGGGTGGATAATCCACATAACCCATGTGTATAAAGATTATATCCTGTGAAAAGAGCAAAAGAACAGAGGACCTGAGTGGAGAGCAAGTACCTCAGCAGCACTGTTGCTGTTCCTCATTCCTGATTTGCCAATAACAGAAGGAAAATGAGACTTTATGCTACTTAAAACTGTGCTCTAACGAGAGGATGGCAGTGAGAATCTCTCTTTCTCCCTGCATGAGTGCGGCTGTCCTGCCCTGCTCTTTGTGGGAGTGCAGGGATGGATGATACAAAGCAGACAGCTCCTGACATGTGGAATGCTGGAAAGGTTGGAAGGAACAGGGTTGTTTAGATTCAGGGCTGAGTGAAACTGTTGCAGTTTACAAATGCATACCC
Organism: Serilophus lunatus; assembly: GCA_013399895.1. Lineage (NCBI taxonomy): Eukaryota > Metazoa > Chordata > Aves > Passeriformes > Eurylaimidae > Serilophus > Serilophus lunatus. Next base: position 5,569 of record VXBA01005484.1, read on the forward strand.
CAAGCCCTTGGCTGTCTGCTGACTGCTTTCATTGGTAGTCTGATGGACCAGACTGCTGAGTGTAATTATTCTGGGAGCAGGGAGAAGCTAGCAGGCCATGAAATCAGATCCGCAGCACTGCAAGACTGTTGTAAGGTCCTTTTAAAACAGGCACAGGTGGAGAGTCCTTTCCTATAAAATGTGAGAGTCACTAATGTCTCCCAAAGACTTTAAGAGTTGCCTTGAAAGGACCTGTAGTATGACAGGAATGTGTGTAAACCGGCTGACTGACAAGATTTGATGGTGAGTAACTTGATTAAAACCTTTAAGTGGCAGGAGATTCTTCTGGCAGCTGCAGGTGTAAGTTGTTCCTTATTCCTGGGCCTTGTAAAGACCCACTTTAGACTCACTTCTCTTGAGTTGTTTCTTTTCCCTAGTTGAAGATTGCAGAGAAACTGTGATATTGTACAGACACATTAGGCATGTGCCCCTCCAGTGCATTCACTGAAATTGCAGATTTAAGAGGGTGGTTAAGCTCTAAATTGACAAGTTCTACTCCTGAATAACTGGAGTAATAGCCCAGACATCTTCAAAATTACTTAATTTTTTTTTTTGCCAGAGACTCAGAGGTGTTGATTATTCCTTCTTCCCTACAAACACTTTCAAAAAAAAGTCTATCATCGTTCAGCCAGAGCTGGTCACACCCTCAGCACTTGGCAGCTTCTGGCATGTTTTTTTCCTGATAACACTCAAGCCATGTCTTTTTAGCCTGATGTGATTGTAGCACTGCCAGCTATGCAAGCCTGTGTTTGAGTTACACGGCTGTGCTTCTGACCCAGTTGGTTTAATTCTGAATTAAAGGATCAACCCTTTGAATAGCAGAGTAAATGACCAGTTCTGATGATGAAGTTTGTCTGCAAAATGGCTCTGTGACATCGTGTGAAAGTCATGGTAGTGTCCTTCTATAGCTGTAATTGCAGGCAAAGACCAGAGTCTGCCAAGTGCAAGAAAGAGCAGAGCACCACAAAACCCCATCCAGCCACTTTTATTACTTGATGTATTGTGAAGAGGTTGGATCCTCAGTAATATGCAATAACACACAGACCTTCTGGTCCTTTGCTCACCTTTACTGAGGGCTGCAGATGGGAGAGAAAACTTAATAAAAACAAAAAAAGGAGACTTCATGTGAGTGATGCCACTCCAGCTGTTTTAAATGCTTGGGTGGGTAGGAAGTGGTGCTAGGAAAGGAGAAAACTGGAAGCACTGGCAATGGAACCACCAGTATGGGAAACATGATCCTGAATCACAGTGGTGTGATGGCCTGCCATGCAAAATTTGTATCAAGAGATAAGGAGGACCACAAAATGGGAGAAGGGAAACTAGTAGGATTTTATAAAGTGCAGCCAGGTATTGTATGAGGCCTTTCTGTTTGTGTAGTGTTTGCTGAGTATCCAGAGTGACTTTGGGGCTGGCTGGTGTGGATAGACACTTTGTTAGGCCTGTGGAGTGTTGTTTCCAAGCTTATCAACATACTTCTTGTACAAATAAAACTTAGGGCAGGTGGTGGAACTGCCAGGTGAAGCAACAGGTCAGCAGTCTGTTGTGTCCTTGGGCAGCTCTGATCTTGTGTTAAGGCTACTAGAAATGCCTTAGAACTTAGAGTATTAACTCTCTGTTGTAGCAGTCTGATGTAGCAGCTGTTTTAGACACAGGGATCCCCTCTCAAGAGCTGGACTGATTTTTCTGCTCATGTGAGATTTATTCCTGCATATTTTTTGACAAACATTTCTTGTTGCATCTGTTGGTGGACTTAGACTTTAGGTATGTGCTCTGCAAGGTCACACAAAGCATTGGGTTTGTGCTTCAAGCTCGATGAGCATTTGTTGGCCTCGTGACATAAAAGTGTATTTTTAAAACCTGTTTGGATCTTTTATGCATAGAGGCAGAGCTGGGTGAAAACAGGGATGGCAATTCCAAATCTAGATAGAGAAAATTCAACTGTTCTGATAAAAGGTAAAGCACAGCAAATATATTCTTCAAACTCTTTGACCAGCTCTGTGGGCAGTGCTAGGAATCAAATGGTTTGGGTTGTTGGGGGACAACTCTGAGGCTGCTGATCTGATTCTGTTTTGTTCCTTTCAGATGGAAAGAACACAAGTGGATCCAAACAGCGTTACAATCGTAAAAGAGAAACTTCATATTCCAAAAATGAGAACTTTTCCAGTCAGTCCCGTCGCTCCAATTCACAGAAAAGCAAAGCTTTTAACAAGATGCCTCCTCAAAGGGGAGGCAGCAGTGGAAGTGGCAAACCTTTTAGCTCTTCTAATGGTGGGAGACGAGATGAGGTGAGAATTACAGTGCCATGCCTCCAAGGCCTTCTTTCTTGGGATCACAGGATCACTCTGACCTGCCTAGATAGGCCTGCCCTGTTCAGCTCCCGGGCTGGGAAGGGAAGGAGTGATAAGAGGTGCTAACTAACAGCCTTGAGATGCCAGAGTGAGTGTGAGCAGAGCAACTTGGCAACAACAGAAGAGGAGTGCTCTCTGCTCTGAGAGACTTGTAAGAAAAAATACCATCGAAGGAATGGATACCAAGACAGGCCATGTGTATGTCATGGAACAGAGGTCCTTCATGGAAACATGTATGATAGAACTTTCAGCTTTCAAATCTGAGACTGTTAGAAACATAGATATTTTGAGGTTGAAAAAGACATTTAAGATCATGGAGCCCAACTGCTCCCCCAGCACTGCCAAATCCACCACTAAACCATGTCCCCAGGTGCCCCATCTACATGTCTGTTAAATCCCTCCAGGGATGGTGGTTCACCACCTCCCTGGCAGGGCTGTGCCAGTGCTTGACAGCCCTTTGGTGAAGAGCTTTTTCCTAATACCCAGTCTAAACCTCTCCTGGTGCAACTTGAGGCCATTTCCTCTTGTCCTGTTGCTTGTTCCCTGGGAGCAGAGCCTGACCCCCACCTGGTTCCAACTTCCTGTCAGGGAGTTGGAGAGAGTGAGAAGGTCCCCCCTGAGCTTCCTTTTCTCCAGGCTGAGCCTCCTTTTCTCCAGGCTGAGCCCCCCCAGCTCCCTCAGCAGCCCTTCCCCAGCTCTGTTCCCTTTCTGGACATGCTCCAGCACCTCAATGTCCTTGTCCCAAGGGCTCAAAAGTGACCCCAGGACTTGAGGTGCAGCCTCACCAGTGGCCAGTACAAGGGGACAATCACTTCCCTGATCTGCTGGCCACACTAGTGCTGATACAGGTCAGGGTACCCTTGCCCTACTGGGCCACCTGAGCACATGCTGGTCATGTTCACTTGATGTTGCCCAGCACCCCCAGGTCCTTTCCTGACAGGCAACTTTCCAGCCACTCTTCCCTGAGCCTGGAGCATTCCATGGGGCTGTTGTGACCCAAATGCAGGACCCAGCACTTGGCCTTGTTGAACCTTGTACCACTGATCTCAGCTGGTCGATCCAGCCTGTCCAGGTCTGTCTGCAGAGCCTTCTTGCCCTCCAGCAGATCCACACTCCCACTTGGTGTTGTCCGTGAGCTTGCTTAGAGTGCCCTTGATCCCCTCAGCCTGATGGTTGATAAAGACATTAAACAGTGATCCCTGGGGAGCCCCACTAGTGACCAGCCCCAGCTGGACATAACTCCATTCCTCACCACTCTGGGTCTGGCCATCCAGCCAGTTTTTACCCAGGGAACAGTGCACCTGCCCAAGTCATGAGCAGCCAGTTTCTCCAGAGGAATGCTGTGGGAACTGTGCCAAAGGCTTTGCTAAAGTGCAGGTAGAAAACATCCACTGCTTTTCCCATGTTCACTAAGTGGGTCACCTTGCCATAGGAGGAAATCAGGTTGGTCAAGCAGGACCTGCCTTTCACAGACCCACACTGGCTGGGCCTGATCCCCTGGTTGTCCTGTACATTATGTGTGATGGCACATCTGCTCCATAACCTTCCCTGGCATTGAGGTCAGACTGACAGACCTGTCATTCCCTGGATCCTCTTTCTGGCCCAGAAAATTTGCTGACTTCCAGTGAGCTGGGACCTCCCAGTTTGCCAGGACTGCTGGTAAATGATGGAAAGTGGCAGTGCAGCAGCTCCCTCAGTCCCACCTGGCCCCATAAACCTGTGTGTGTCTGAGTGGCACAGTAGGTCAGACTATTTCTCTTTAGATATGGGGGCTTCATTCTGCTCCCTGTCCCTCTTCTAGCTCAGGGGGCTGGGCACCCTTGCAGGTAACTGATCTTACTATTAAAGGCTGAGACAAAGAAGGTATTAAGTACCTCAGCCTTTGTTACTATTTTCCTCCCCACACACAATAAAGGATGGAGATAATCCTTAGCTCTCCTTTTGTAGTTGATGTATTTATTGAAAGATTTTTTATTGTCTTTTACAGCAGTGGCCAGATTAAGTTTTAGTTAGGCTTTAGCATTTCTACTTTTCTCCCTGCATAACCCCATGACATCTTTGTAGTCCTTCTGAGTTGCTTGCCCCTTCTTCCAAGGCCCATAAACTCTTTTTTTTCCTGAGTTTCATCTAAAACTCTCTGCTGAGCCAGGCCAGTCTTCTTCCCTACTGCATCATTTTTTGGCTCATGGGGACAGCCTGCTTCTTCATGATTTCTTGAAGAATGTCCAATTTTTCTGCACTCCACTGCCCTTCAGGACATGCTCCCAAAGGACTCCATCAACCCATCTCCTAAACACAGTTTGACCTTTAAAGATTGATTGTGTCCAACCAATTCCATGCACAAATTTATGTGTGATAGGGGTATTGGGAAAGTAAATGTGTTATTGGCCTTGGTGACATCAAGGTGGAGTAAAACCAGATAGGCTCTTATGCTGATGTGAGTCTAAATGCTACAGACTGTTTAATTGATATTCTGACTTGCCAGTTTTGGTGGATAAGCAGCACTGCTCACCTGGATTGCTGACTCAAAACTCACCTGCTGCCTTTGTTGAATTCTCATTTTTCCTCCATTGTAGAAAAGCAAACCAAAACAAGTACAACCTGTGCAAACAACAACCAGACTTGTACTGCTTGTCTGTCTGAAAGAATATTGTCAGGATTTGAACAACTTTCCTCTGTTACTCACTGCTAGTAGGTTTTGGCAGCTCTTATTTGTTTTATATGGTTGTTTTTACACTCCCCTCCTTTTGCTCAGGGTGGGGTGAGACCACTGAGTTCTGACTTTTAGGTTCTCATGCCCTTCTAATGCTGCACTAGTTGATTTGCAGAACTGGGATGGGAGGAGGTGAGTGGATGCTGCATGTTCTCTACATGCTTTTGCAGTAAATTCCATCAAGTTCTAACAAATGCTGTTGTCTCTTAGGTAGCAGAGGCTCAACGGGCAGAGTTCAGCCCTGCCCAATTCTCTGGACCCAAGAAGATTAATCTGAACCACTTACTGAACTTCACTTTTGAACCCCGTGGCCAAACAGGACATTTTGATGGGAATGGACATGGCAACTGGGGCAAAAGGAACAAGTGGGGACATAAACCATTCAACAAGGAGCTCTTCCTACAGGCCAAGTGAGTGGGAGACCAACAGGGATCTTAAGACTTCTGCAGAGACATGGAGCTGTGAGGGGTCACAAGCCAGAGAATTGTGTTTGGCCTTGACTGCTTGTATTGTCTTTTCCAGGGTGAAATTACCTTTCCATAGTGTTTTTAGTGGTGATGACTATATTTGAAAGAGGTGTTGTTTTTACTTACTAACAAGGTATCTGATGGAGTGAGTCCTTTATCTATAAACTAATTAATCTGCTCTAATTTTCTAGCATCACTTTGGAATGTGACACTCCATTTGGGAATATCTATGTAGTTCCCTTATGGAAGATGATTATTTTTTCCAAAAATTAGTATGTTTTGATGGTAGGGGTAGCAGTTGCTAGATGAAAGCTAATCTGAATTTACAAGTCCCAGAGGCATTTACTCATTGGCTCTTAGTTCTTAAGCTGCTGATTGTTTTGCAGGCCCTTAGGTATGATCAGTATAGTAATCCAGCAGCAACAATTGCTTTTGACTTGGAAATAATAGTTACTGAAATTTGAAGTGTATTCAGGACTTCCTGTCTATCCTAATAGCAAAGATAAAAAGTGTTTTCAGCATTGATGCTCCTGATTTTTCCCTGTTGTTTTTTGACACAGTGTAAGTGAAATTTATTTGCAGGAACCCCAATAGTTTTTATGAGCATATTTTTTCTGCTTGTGGATTCCCTGTTTTTCAATAGATCCTGGGATGGAACTGGCTGTTTCTTACACATTTCTGGAAAACCATTCTGCCTGGCTCATTCTGTAGTCAGCATGTGATGTTGTGTCTAACTGAAATAAGACACACCTGGAAATCTGGTTGTGAATTGAATTCTTTTGATATTTGGTGATAGAAGTTACTGACTGCATCCAGCAGTTTTCTGCTGGACAAAGAAGAAGCTCAGAGAATCCTGTAGGATAATTCTGAAAGATTTTTTAGAATCAACTGAGTGGATCATCTGTCTCTTTGCCTTTCCCCAGCTGCCAGTTTGTTGTCTCTGAAGAACAGGACTACACAGTCCACTTTGCTGATCCAGATACCTTGGTCAACTGGGACTTTGTGGAGCAAGTGGTCAGTTGTGATGGGCTAGATTTTTTTTCTTCCTCTCCTTAAGAACCTCAACCTGTCTTTAACTGCCTCTTTCCCTCTGTGATGTTACATAAAACTCAGCTGTTTTTGAGTCGAGGCCTTTTCTGTCACTCCCACAATACTGGGAAAGATCTGTCATGGAATATATTATGAAATACTTTCATGACAGGAAAAGAGAAGTGCTAAAATCTATTAGGAAAATTAGCAGCTTCTTCTTGCTTTCGCAGATGGGAGCTCATCAAAAATAGTATCTGACATTCTGTAGACAGAGTCCTTGTGATAGAGATATTAACAGAAAACTTGGGCACGAGTCCATGGAAGAGGACTAGAGTGTAGAATTTTGAAGAATTATTCTGTGCATAGGTGGCCTATCTTGCCTAGCAACAAAATGGAAAATCTCTTCAGAATTGTGGTCAGAAATTTGGGTTGCCTCAAGTAGAAACCTGTATGTGCCAAGACAGTCTGGTGCATGGTGTCGGTGGAGAGGAGGTGGGCTTACTGTTACCTGACACTACAAGAGAGCTGAAAAATCAAGGTGCTTGCTTGGCAGTTAATGTCTCTGCCACACAGAGATGCTAACAAAGTGTCTGACTGAACCTAGAATGTTCATGGAAGTGGGTAAGTTCAGTCTTGCAGCTGAACGGGGCTGCACAAGTCTGCTTGTGTGAGTGAGGCCGCAGGGCTCGTTTTCTGTCTTCTCACTGTCTGAGCTTGGATGATGAAGATGCTGGTAGCTCTTAAGGATGATAAGGGCAACACAAGAAGAGTCACTTTTTAATGAAATACCAGACAGGTGGCTTTGAAGGTTATTTGTGCACAGTCTGAAGGTGTCACTGCACAGTGCACTAATCTCTTGTTAACTAAGCAGAGCCTAAAGAGCTGGAAGATAATATTTTAGAGTAGGTCTTGCAGGTGGCTTATGCTGTGTCCCAGGAAGTGATTTCTGAGTATAAAAGTTGTCCTGTTCCTCTCCTGTGCCATTTCAGAGAATCTGTAGCCATGAAGTGCCCTCTTGCCCAATCTGTCTGTACCCACCGACTGCAGCCAAGATCACCCGCTGTGGGCACATCTTCTGCTGGGCTTGTATCCTTCACTATCTCTCTCTGAGTGAAAAAACCTGGAGCAAATGTCCTATTTGTTATGGCTCTGTTCACAAGAAGGATCTCAAGAGGTGAGACGGTGCTTATTAAATGATGTACCCCTTTGAAATGTTATTTTTATGCCACTGACCTCCTCCTTATCTGCAGTGTTGTTGCTATGGAAACACGTCAATATGCAATTGGTGACACCATTACAATGCAACTTATGAGGAGAGAGAAAGGTGTTCTGATAGCACTGCCCAAGTCTCAGTGGATGAATGTGGTGCAGCCTGTTTACATCAGAGGTGAGTGTATCCAAGTTCTGGTGATTGGAATCCAGCTCCCAACTGTGACCAGCCTTTGTGAAGGCAAAATATACCCCTGCTGTCATCTTAAACCAGACTGCAAAACATGGGGGTTAGCAGCTGCATACTTTAAGGGACTACATATTAACAATAGATTTTCTTCTCACACTTCAGGGGTAAGGATTTAACTTGGTTGCTGTTTCTCTTCAAGGGATTGCACTGCAGATTCCTTCCTTCTCAGTCATTGCTGTTAGTTTGATGTATGTTTTGTATCCTGCAGTCATTGGTGTGACTCTTGCTGCTTTTATTGGCACTTCAGTGTCCTTAACTTTTTTTCCCCCCAGCACCTCATTATACAGCTTAGCAAAAATAACTCTCTGTGTCTAAACTATTTCAAGGCTGTAATCTTCAACAAAGTTTTCATCATCTTCACTTATCAACTGAAGTCTGTAAATGATATGGTGAAATAATCAAAATTATTGCAAACCTATTCCAAACATCTGTTGCCTGACATCTTCAGTTTTCTCCAGAATGTGACTAACTCATCATCATCTTATCTGTTAGTATCATAAAAATTTTGTGTCTAAAGAAATAATTTTACTGAATATTGCTGCTTTGTGGGCTGTCTTGGCTCACTTCATTTTGCAGTCACATTTAGGAAAGGCTGCATGCATTTAGTCTCTCTGGAAAAAGTCAAGTCTCCCAAAGTGAGATGGGTATCCAGCATGCAGGCTTACATGTTTCTCAGGATTTGAAACTAAAGGTCTTTAAACCCTTTCATAAAATGAACAGAAGAATAAATACAGGATTTGAGATCGTTTTAAAGCCAAGTTATTCAGCATTAACTTGACCTTCTGTAGACAAGGTTGAACAATTGGGGAGCAGTGACTATAAATAAGTGATGCTGTAAAGTTCAGTTAAGTGCTCCAGTAACAAAGATGACTGCTTTTTGCTAAACTTTCAGTTCTCTAGCTTACTGTTTCTGCTGTGCTGCTTGTAAACACTTCATAATAATGTTTTGACTCCCCAAGGCTTCCCAAAGGTGATGCTTCCACAGTGTAGGTTCAGACTTCATTTTTTATTTGATGTGTAGCAGCTGAGTGGTGAAGTGGCAGGTTGGAAGTGTTAGATAAACTGCTGTGTGGGGGAGATGTGTGTGGCACAGCAGGTCTGTGGCACCAGCTTGTGTCATCAAGGGTATTATGTGGAGTCTGTATCAAACTCTTGCTGAGAATTGTCTGCCCTGGGGGCACTAACTCATAAAACTGAGCAGTAACACAACTCCAGAAGAAGCAGCAGTCCAAATGTGCAAATATTAATGATATGATGCTCCTTCTGTTCAGATGACCAGCACAGTCAGTATTCAAAGCTGCTCCTGGCATCCAGGGAGCAGGTCTTGCAGCTGGTGATTCTGGAGGAGAAAGCAGCATTACTGAAACAGTATGAGGAAGAAAAACACACCCCAGAAGCTTGCTTTATTGAGGCAGCTATCCAGGAGCTGAAGGTAACAACCTCTTTGGGGGCTTTTAGTAACTTTGGTTTTAAGAGTATGCTGAGTGCTGAGCATCCATGCTCTGCTTCTTAGATGGTTATGTGTCATTGTTCTGGTTGCTGGTGTTTGCTGCTGGAGTAGAGTTACACACCTTGGAGGAGACTGTAGCTCTTGGACCAGAGGTATCTGGATAACAGAGCAGAATGGGTTTTAGTGAATGGTATTCCTTCCATAAATGTAAAGGAGTTCTGCTTTCAAAGGAAGATGCTTTCCCTTCAAATCCAGTAGTTTCTGGGATAACTCTTGGGCAGACATCAGCAAACCTGTACAATGCTTCTTTTCAAAGCCTTCAGACGGCCTTCATGTGTCTTCCTTCCAGTAAAAAGAACTCATTGAGTTACTCTTTGTCACAGCTGAATTACAGATCTGTGAAATCTTGAAGTGTAGGATAAGGTTAAAAATAACTATGGTGGTAGTCTGCTGTCTTAAATGGCAAATTGAAACTTGTTCCCTTTGGTGACCTGCAGGAGCGAGAGACAGCACTTTCTGCTGACCAGGATAGAAACAATGGCATTGCTGGAATCACTGCTGCTGTGGAAGAATTGGTCCTAGAAAGCTCCAAGGCTGTGGAGCCTGCAGTTACTCAAGAGAAAAAGGTGGGTGACAACTCTGCTCTGGCAGATCCTGTTAATATTTAATTCTTCCACTTCACGCTGCAAGTGTGTGGTGAACTCGTGCCAAAGATTTTTGCAGAGATGATAATCTTTGAAGGAGGTGGTGTGGTACTAACTGTATCCTCTCTGCTGTGGTAGTGTGGTGTGGAATATCTCTCTGCATTTGATGAGGAGCTCGTGGAGCCTTGCTCTGACCTGGCAAGTTCCTTTTCACCTCCTGTGGAAGTAGAAGAGGCAGTGCTGGATGAAGAGGAAGTACCTGAGGTGGACACTGTAGTGGAACCTGATGTGAACACTGCAGAGGAACCAAATCCAGCTGAAACAAGCTACCAAGACTCTAAAGATACAGTTAGCTCTGGACATCTTGGCAGCTCTCCTTTTTATTATTTCTATCAAGGTCAGTGCAATGGAATCTGGGAATCATGGGGGCAGAGATGCCTCTTTTGGGATCCTTCTTGAGGAATAGGGTTGTCACTTCGTTAGATGCAGCCGAAACAAAAGTCCCCCAGAAAGTCAGAAAGGAGCTTTAATTTTATTACTGCAGAGTGTACTGAGGTGGGGAGGAGGGTACTGAAAGTGTGCAGGCAAAGGAGTGATGGTGTGTTACCTTGCAGCGGAGGATGGGCAGTGCATGTACCTTCACCCCGTGAACGTTCGGTGCCTCGTCCGTGAGTATGGCAGCTTGGAGAAGAGTCCAGAGAAGATAACTGCAGCTGTAGTGGAGATAACTGGCTACTCAATGACAGAGGTAGTTATTCTATCTTACTAATCAAGGTGTTTTAGCAGTTGTAGCTGACAGAGGAGACTTGTTTCTCTTCAGTAATAAGAAATAATGACTGTGATTGAGTGAGGGTGCTGATCTGTGAAGGGCAGCTGTGGAAAGTACAGTGGCTTATGATGCTTCTGATAAATGGCTTCTCTTTTTCCTAGAAGGCAGCAAGTTCTAGGAGTAAGAGAGTTGCAAGCTTAAGATTGGCTTGTTATTAAAGCTGTTTTAAAGCAAGTAAATTATTTTCTCATGTAAGTTCAATAGCTTGAACTAGGCAGGTTATCCTCTTTCTCAACCTGAAGAAGTGCCTGCCTCTGCTCTGAAGAGTTGTTTCTGAGCAGTGGGATGTTCTGAAAATAAAGAGGATGGAAAGAAACTTCAGTGTTTGAGACAGAGGGAGTGAAAGTGCTTAAAGCACTGAAGTTCTGGAGGAGGGGGTGGGTCTTGAATTAATTTAACTCAGATAAAGACAACTGTAAGAATTTTGTCACATGCAGTAACGACTATACATAATTCTTAATTCATCTTTAAGAAATGACGTGTTCAAGTAAGAATGGATGCACAAGTAGTAGAGAACTCAAGTTTTTCATCTCTGCAAGAAAAAAACACAAAACTCAGCTTATTTCAGTCTAGCAAAAGTGGTGGTTGTTGGTTCAAATCATTTAAATGTAAAAGGGAAATTTGGTCCAGTGCAAAAATAGTGTCTGAAGACTGGTAAGGTAGATATTTTTTCCAGTGACGTGAGTGAGAAGAGAGGAATGACAGTAAGCAAGCTGCAGTAATTGCATCCAAATCTGGTTATGATGTAGTTGGTGGAGATGTTGGAACGTTTGGTTCTGACTTCGGGCATCCTTCACGTGTTTGTAGTTTATAAAGTAATTATTTTGTCACTGCTGCTATTTTTTTCCATTCAATTTGATGAATAGTTGCAATTCCATCTCCATTCATCGGTGTGGCAGCCTGTGGGCCTTGTTGTGGTGATGTATTGCTCTCTCTTTACCAGGATATAAGACAGCGTCATCGCTACCTGTGTCACTTGCCCCTCACCTGTGAGTTCAGCATTTGTGAACTGGCTCTGAAGCCACCTGTCATCTCTAAGGAGACTTTAGAGTTGTTCTCAGGTTGGTACTACCTTACTAATAATCTCTGCCATGTATCCATGAGGGTGAAGGGGAAGACATTCTTGTTCCTCAGTGGTAGAAAACAGCAGCTTTACTCCTGTTGCACCAACTGTCTGATAGCTGCTATGTAGAACAACCCCAATTCACTGTTTTATAGGCAACAATTACAAAAAGAATAAAAAATCCTGACTGCTTGGAAGAGCCTGTGTTGCTTGCAGGCATATTTTGTTTCTGATGTGTTATGGCTGAATACGTTGCTCTCAGAGCTGGAGCAAACATTGCTGTAGTGTTGGTGTGGGGTTTTGTGATCTCCAGTGTTGTGCTTTGCTCCCAGATGACCTCGAGAAGAGGAAACGTCTGCGGCAGAAGAAAGCTCGCGATGAGCGACGACGGGAACGCAGGATCGAGATGGAGGAAAACAAGAAGCAGGGCAAATGTGAGTCGTGACTGAGCATCACTGGGGGATTTCCAGTCATACCACGTTGTTGAGCTGACTTCTTGACCTGTGGGATGAACTCTCCCAAGGCCTTTAGTTTGTATTAGTATTAGAAACGATGTGTAGTGAAAAACATAAGTAGTTTTGGTCAGGATGCTAAGTGATGTTACACAGTGGCTGCACACTTGTGCATTTTGGGAGAGAAAGAGGGCTTTTGAGGGCACAGGCATCCCATGGTGTAGAAGTCTCTCAGGATTCTTAGTTTCTGTTTTTATAGTAATCACGATGTAGAGCGAAAAATGAAGAAGGAAAAAAGGCCTAGGAGCTGCTTCCATCCAGCAGCAGGGCTTGTACTGGTCTCTGAAACAGAGGGTGTAAAGAAAATTGAGTTGGCACCTCATAGACTCCTGAAACAACTTGCATATTGACAGTCCTCCCCCACATTGTGTAGTAGTGCTTTAATTTAAAACCTCTTTCTAGATCCGGAGGTCCATATTGCATTAGAGAATCTGCAGCAGTTCCCTGCTTTTACTTCTTGCCCTGGAGAAACTACCAGCATTGATCATCAGAGCTTCTGTCAGTCTCCTCTTGGCAGAAGCCCTGTGTTTCAGACAGGTGAGCATCTGGAAAAACACATCACCTGTAGCTCTTGATCATTCTTTTGGGATTTCCTGCTCAGGTCATCAGGTTAAACTTTCTTAATACTGATAAAAGGCTGCTTCTTTTCAGAGAAGCTGTGGCTGCCCCATCCCTGGAAGTATTCAAGGCCAGGTTGGATGAGGCTCTGAGCAACCTGATCTGGTGGAAGGTGTTCCTGCCCATGGCAGGGGGGTTGGAACGAGATGATCTTCAAGTCCCTTCCAACCCAGACCATTCTGGGATTATTTCCTGTGTTGCCTCTGAGATCATACACAAAAGGCTGACATGGCTAAGAAACATTCTGGTCCTTTGTCTGCTTTTTAATCCCTCTGCCTCCGTGACCGTGTGATTTGCACTGTAGTTACCCCGTCTTTTAAATCTTTGCTGAGGCAGAAGAAATGAAAAAAAAAGCCCCCCAAAAGGGAAGAAAAGTGTATATGCCAGGAAAACAGTACTGACATTTTTTTTCTTTCTACCCTCTCCATCTTCCCCACCATGTTATAGTAAAATAAAATGGAGTTTATGAGCCATCAGTTAGGTGGTTGTCCAGTGATGCTTTACCAAATGTTTTATCTTGCAGTTCATAAAGAATATTAAATAGAAACTAATCTTAAACATTTTTCCCAAAACCAGAACAAAAATCAACCTCCACCCATGAAACCAGAACAGAAAATCCCCATGTAACATCCCAGTATAGGCAAACAACCTCCCTAAACAAACAAAAGCCACAAAACCCCACAACCAAACTTAAATTTCCCTGTGGTCCCACTGTGTGACTGATGGATGGAACCAAGGGGATAAAAATGGTTAATTACTTAAGAGAATAAAACTTTCTTTCTGTTTCATCCTGATAAGCAGCCTGATGAGTGCCTTTGCCAAATGCAACTGGCTTTAATTCTCTGCTCCTTACTCTGCAGAGTCTATTCCAACTCCTCTGTCACCTGCTGCCAACCAAGTCAGCCCATTACTCTGTGGAAGTTTGGAAGAAGATTCTCCCTTCCCTTCTTTTGCCCAGGTGAGCCACATAGAGTAAATAATATCAAAATTACCTGTGTCTTAGTTGGGGATTAGTCTGATAATACAATTGCTTCCCTCAAAAAAACAATGCAGGATAAATCATAGGGACACATCACAGGGATCGAGTGCTTGAAGGGGTTCCTGGATTTTCTGGCCACTTAGGGAATATGCAGGATTTTCTAGTATGTGGAATTTAATCATATCCTACAACTTTTTTGATAGATGTTGAGAGTTGGAAAGGCAAAACCAGAAACGTGGCCTAAACCTGCTCCAAAGACAAGAGGTAAGAAAATTTGGGATTAGGACTTCAGGTTCTTTACCTTGCATCTAAACCTGAGAAAACTTGTGACTTCACAAGAAACATCTGGAGTGTGGAGGGTCATTTGCATGGGGAAAGTTTTATTTAATACAGCCTTCTGCCTCTGGTTCCCTCTTTCAGATGAGAACACTCTGGCACCCCCTGTGCCTGTGGATAGTGATGGAGAAAGTGACAGCTCTGACCGTGTACCTGTGCCCAGCTTCCAGAATTCCTTCAGCCAGGCTATTGAGGCAGCCCTCCTGAAACTGGACAAACCATCCACAGCCGATCATTTGTCAGGTAAAAGGCGGGGGGGGGGAAGACAGGAAACATTTCTGAAGTGAAAAAATGGAATATTTTCCCTTCTTCCTCTGCGGGAAGTGAGTGCAGCAACTTTGGAGACCAAAAATTGGCCAGAGAACAGTTCTGAAAACTGTCAGGTTGTGGTTTCTGAACAGCTTGACTGGGGCTTCTGTCAGCTTAAAGCAGCCTTGTAATGGGAGCTGAGATCTCCCAACTAGCAAAGAATCCTGTTAGGACAAAGATGGCTTTTGACAATCACGTTGGCCTTGTCTCTGCTGGAACTTAAATTCAGGTTATGCATTTTTAAACTAAAAATACCTGAGCTGCTGAACTACCACTTCAGTTTGGCCAAAATGTTGAGGTAACTGCTGGCTGAAATTTCAAGTTAGGGAGTGTGAAACAAATGGAGATGAACTTAAACCTTTACATCAAATGGAGATGAACTTAAACCTTTAAATCTGGTGCTGGCTGATGAAACTCATTTATGTTGCTCAGTTCTGATGTTTAGCTTTGGCTTCTGCTTGGAGACTGCACTGGATGATGAAGAGAGTTGGACAGGGGGGCTTGGGAGTTTCAGTGGAGTATCTGCTCCAGTTGTAGTGTTTTCTGGACATGGATGAAAGGGATACTTCTCAGAAAGGCAAATTGCTGCACATGTGCAGTCCCAGGACCTACTGTTGCAACAGCAACTTTACAATCAGTTAGGCACGTTTATAAATGTGTTTCAGATGTGATGGAGTCTCCCTTAGTTTGTCTACAGTGATATTTTTTTTGTTAAAATTAAACTCTCTGGTATTAATTGAATTGATAGGAATTGGTGTGGACCTGTAGAAACTATTTAGGCTAAGGAAGACCATTTATTATTTGTATGATGTTCCTGTTCCATGAGAAGAATGACAGTTTCATTTTAATTCTTCACAGAGGAAAAGGGAGGCAAGAAAAGAAAGAAACAGAAGCAGAAGCTATTGTTCAGCACCTCTGTTGTTCACACAAAGTGATTCTGCTATTCAAGAGAAGTTTCCTCTCCTGGTTTTCTTTTAATTTTGCTTTTGTTTTGCTGCTATAGTTTTAAGTATTTAAATTTGAACAGCCTAAACTTGTGTTTCCAGGACTTCTAGGGGCTTCAGGAGGAAACCATGACAGTATGTGTTGAAGTAACATGTTTTGATTCCAACTGCTTAATGAGTTTATACTGAAACAGAGTTTTGAAAGTAACGACCCAGAGACAAATCCAGAGACAAATCCACCAAGGCTGAGTTGCTGAGTCAGTTCTTTGGCCTGATAAGCAGTATGAAAGTCTTTACAGCTGTGTGGCACTGCCAAAGTACTGCAATATTGCCCAAAAGAAAAGGCAGAGAGCCTTCATTTCCCTGTGATTAATTATTCATGGACAGAAGTCCATCTGACTGACAGTGGGTGCTGTTTCAGTAAAGCTGTCAAACTGCTCTCTTGAGAAACTGGTTTTGGCTGCACTGGAAACAGGCAAAAGAGCTTACTGGCTTTAGAGTGTTAGCTGCTATATCTGTTCTTTTTCTAAAGAGCAAGAATTCCTCCTGTTCTCTTGGCTTGGAAAGATGTAAAGCTGAGGTGAGTGTAAAGCAGAACTTGGCTACGTGGTTTTGAAGTGACTTGGTGAATTTGTGTATTTCAAAATGCAAACTGGCACTAGTGGTAGAAGGAACCTCCTGGCTTCTCTCAGTTGTTCAGCTCTGTTTTACTGTGAGTGAGTGAGGCTGCTAATTTTTTGTTCTAATTTTTGGTTTTTGCTGACCATGGGCTACATATTCTTTGTAACCTGCTCATATAGAACAAACACTCCCTGCAAGGGCTCTTGGTAACCCCCTGAATCATGGTTTGACACTGGCTGCTCTTGAGTTGGAAGAACAACTGATAGCTGAAGTCTCTAGATAACTTTTATACCCCAGGAAGAAACTGGGGTTCTCTTGTACTGGGATAAGGGCCTCTATCTGCTTGGTTCTGGGATGTAAATTGATCTGTGCTACAAACATGCCTCTTCTGGATCCCTCTCTGCTCTTTCTTTGAGTGGTCACATTCTGCACTGCTTGTGGTTTGATTTAATGAGTTAAGTGGTGTGCATTTTGTTGAATAAAATGAACTCCAGGTGTAATGTACCAGTCGAGGCCAACAGTTGCAATAAATCATATGCACATGCACTTCAGAGTACTAAACCCTTCCTCCTCAGCTGTGACTCAACTGTCATACCAGCATGGAGCCCGAGAAAACCTAGTTCACAGATTAAAATTCTGCCTTCCTGCTGACAGAACTAATTCCAGGGAGTTGGTATAAAGTACCACTGAAGAGTGGGCTCTGTGCCTCTGACCCTGTGACAGATCTGAGGCAGGGAGTGCGTGTTTGAGGCTCCTGGAGTCGGGTATTCCAATACCTCTGGCAGTCATTTAAAAACCTTGACTTCAAAGCAACAGGCTCCACATCACACCAGTGCTTCCTCGAGGCACATGTGCCTCATGGGGAAGCTGGTACCAAGGAGTACATGTCACAAACCCAGAAAGAATGGGAGAGGGGGAGGTAAAGAACCCTTCAGCTGCTACAGGAGAATAAACACCTGCAAAACATCCTTTGAAAGCAGCTTGACTTCACACTTGGTCACAACTAACCACACTGGGTGGAGGGACAGTACAGCTTGTCAGGGGACAGCAAAGAAACTAAGACAAGATCCCTGCAAGTGGTAAGACACCTTGCTGTCAACGCTTTAAGTGCATATTGGAAAACGATTGGTGAGAGTACAGAAAGCAACTAAAGAGATTCAAATATGCAGTTAACTGTGCTCACAGTAAGTCATTTTAAGCCATGGAACAGGAGTGACTAACCACTGTCTGTTGTGTTCTGGTATTTCTGCACATTTACAGTCTTTTCTTTGCATTGGGAAGAGAGACAGAATAGCTGGAGCTGGTGCGACTCACCTCTGCTTGTCACAGGCACTAGGACAAGGGAAGGGATGTTGGGCAAGGCAGGCTGTCCCTTCTCCAGAGGCAGCATCTTCAACTGTATCTTACTTTCTTATGGATTCGAGATAATACCAGCAATGCTACTTTCCTGTAACTGATTGGTGTAAACTTAATAAATATCTAAGCAGTACTTGTACCTTTGAGTGTTATAATGGGTGGGATGGAGTTGAGCCTTAGGGCTCTGCCTTGCAGTCCCTGTACTCTCTGCTCCTTTGTACACAACTGGTGCTTTTTTGACTCAAAACAATGGGATAGCCCTGTGGCTAACAGTGCACTGAAAGATAAGGTAAAAACCGGTAAGAAGTTAATGCTTTTTTACTGAAGGAGAATAACTACATTCCTTGTCTGTGCCAACTGCCTAAAGCTCATTTCTACCTCAGCATGACAACCACATTGAGCTGCTACACTCCGAGTGGTTTTGACTCCTGGAGTGAAACAGGCAAGTAACCTACTTAAGGGAAACTATGTTTTATTTTTTAAAAAAATTATTTAAGAACACTTGGAATTGGCAATGAAGTCTAAATATAAATAGGTGCTTTTCCTGTGCCCTGCTTTGTTCAACACTGAAGAGAACTGGTCACATCTTGATTACACAAGTCCAGGATGGAGGTGAACACTAACAAGTGATGTTCAGTCTGTCTCTGTGCCATCATCATCCTCTTCATCTCCACTTTGAGACTTCTCTTCTGTCAGGGAACAGCTCAACAAGGACTTCTGTATACACTGTCTCTCCTCTGCAATAAAGAGAGCAACAGAGGGTCATTACCTGCCATTGGCATATCCTCCACTTCTAAAGAAAGAAACGTTTCTGAGGCCAAGACTTCAGAAGTAGCCCAGCATAACCTACAAAATCCCCAAGAACTGAGGCCACGTTTTAGGAAAGTGGCTGAAGAAACTCACCTTCATTTGTACAGTTTTGCAACAACATCAGCAGCTGTCTTCTGTTGTACTGAATCAGAAATTTCTGACATGTTCGTATGGTACCTGTAGAAGTCACAGGAACGATATGTAACAATCTACACAACCACGTGTTTCAGAGCTGCTGGTGTATTTTCCAAAGAGCATTGTATCAAATGACAGACGCCCCAGGAAACAAATTCTGTTAATGCAAGTGCTAAGAAGGGGCTGTAGACCTCAACTCTGCACTGCTGAGGTTAAGTGGTGGAATAATCATTTCTAACATGCGGTACCTGGTAGCTCCCCAAACAGCTCATTTCCAGGATATAGACAATACCATCCTTTGAAAATACATTTTAAAAACAAAACAATGTAACCCTGTATTTACTGCTCTGGTTTTCTGGTAACTGTAATGAAGATTCAAGCAAAATTTAACGAGGCTTTGCCAACAAAGAACCGCTGGTGCCTGTTTCTTAGCTCTGCGACACAGGGCGCGCGCGTCTGTCGCACCCACAGCGGCCCCGGGGGGGGTCCGTCCTCGCCCCCCAGCACCCCCCGTCCTCACCTCCGACGTGCAGAATGTGGAGGGCGCAGGGGAAGCGCTGGGCGCGGCTCTCCAGGCAGCGCACGAAGGGCAGCGCGGAGCACAGCAGCCGGTACGAGTCCTTGCGGCAGCGCAGCAGCACCGTCCCGGTGTAGGCGTTCAGGTACTTCACTGCGGGGAGGGGGAGGAGGAGGACACGCGCACCGCTGAGCGCCGACCCGCCGGGGCCCCGCGCCCGCCGGGGCCGCGCGTCCCGCCCGCACCTGTGAAGGAGACGGAGCAGCGCGCCAGGCCGTAGTCCCCGTGCACCCGCCCGATGGCCTCCCTGACGGCCAGGCCCACGGCGCGGTCCTCGATGCCCTGGCGGCAGCGCGGGTCGTCCGAGAGCACCTCGCAGAGCACATACCTGGGGACACACCGGGTCGGGTTGGGTCAGAACCAGAACCGGCCCCGCGCCCCCCGCCCGCCTCACCTGTTCTTGAAGCGAACCATGGCGGCGGCGGCGGCGCGCACGGACGGACGGACGGACGGCCCGGCCAATGGGAGAGGAGCCGCCGCGCGTCACAGCCAATCGCTGCCGCGCGGAGGCGGGACAAGGGGAGGGAGGACAGCCCGCCTCGCTCCGCCGGCCGCGCGTGCGCGGAGCTGCCGCGAGCCGGGCGCGGCCCCGCGGGGCGGCGGAGGCGGGTCGTGGGAAGGGACGGAGGTGTGAGGGCAGCGTGTTCAGCCTGTGAGGGACAGCAGCGGGTCAGCTACACCGCGGCACTCCAGGCCACGTCCAGTCTGTCCTTAAACCACCTCCAGGGTTGATGACCCCACTAATCGCCCTTTCTGAGAAGAAATTTCTCCTCACGTCCAACCTGAGCCTCTCCTGGCACAGACTGAGATTGTGTCCTCTCATCCCGTCACTCCTTGCCTGCAAGAAGAGACCCACCACAACCTGGCCTGGCCACAACCTCCTGTCAGGGAGTTGCAGAGAGTGATATGGTAATCCACGAGCCTCCTCCAGGCTGAGCCCCCCTTAGCTCCCTCAGCGGCTCCTCACAGACCTTTGCGCTCCGGACCCTTCCCCAGCTCCGTTCCCTTGTCCGGACACCGCACTCGAGGTGCGGCCTCACGAGCGCCCAGCCCTGAGGGACGATCCTTTCCCCCGCTGTCCCCACAGTCGGGGTGCGGCCTCACGAGTGCCCAGCCCTGAGGGACGATCCCTTCCCCCGCTGTCCCCGCAGTTGCCGTGGCCGTTGTCCCTCCCCCGGTCGCCAGGGGGCGCAGGCGGCGCGCGGGCCGCCGTGAGGGGGCGGCTGAGGGCGGGCGGGTCCCGCCGCTTCGGCCGCCTCGGACTGACCCGTCCTGGGCAAACCCGCCTTGCCTTAGTGCCGCAAAGTCTAAATGAGGGAAACGTAGGCGTCTCCGTGCCTCTGTGTGCCGGTCACCTCCTTTTTTTTGCCCCCTGAGGGCTTTAACAGAGCGTGCCGCTCCTCCCCGGTGCTCCCCTGTAAAGGCTCTGCCTTTGCTGCCTCAGAAAACTCCGGTATTTGTAGCTCCTCGGGCTCCAGGTTATGGGGGTCTGGGGATATGCGCGAAGTGATGAAAACAGCTGAGGAAATTGTGGAACAGAGCGATTTGTTGTCTCTGTAGCGGTTTCCGAAGCTGCGCTCGGTGCTCTTTGTACGGATCCGGGACGAGAAGAATCTGGGGAGAGGGGGGATGAAGGAGAAGGTGTGAGGTGTGAGCAGAGCCTCAGCGAGGCTGCAGCGAAGGCACACGGCGGTGCCGAGGCGCTGGAGATTAGGTGGGAACTCGTTGCTACTTCAGAGTGGAAACATCTTCTTTAACGACCTTCATTCCAGACAAAGAGAACAATGATAAACCCGGTGGAAATCCTGTCCTGGGTGATAAACTTCTGCCCTCTGAAATAGATGCCTGTTCTGCTGCTCTCTCTTCGGCTATTAACTCCTCTCTGCTTCACCTCTGATCACATTTTTGAGCCGTGTTTTTTCCTGAGAACTGCAGATTATGAGTTGCCTGTGGAGAAAAAAGCACAAAGTCCGGTATGGACTTTCTAAGAGACTTTTTCTCTTGGGCCACAATCAAAGAGACTGGGGGCAGTTTATTTGTTTGAAGCTAATGCAGATAGAAGCATTTTCTCCATGAGAGGACTGCATTGCATTGATCTTTGCCATATTGCTCTGTGTTTTAATATCCAAACGGGGATCTAGCTGTCATCTGTTCCACTTGTCAATACAATGAGCTCCTAGGTGACAACCTAGTCTCACGTTTTTAACAATATCAAAGTGTATGAAAACTCACAGTTATCTTTTTCTGTGGAGTGAGCTCCCATCTTAGCCTTCCCGTGTGCCTGCCCAGGTACATTTGCCTGCTGCCCCTGTGTTTGTGGTGGACTTCTGACAGGGCTCAAGTTGCTCTGTGCTGCTCAGGTTGCTTTTATCCATCCCCTCCCTTATTTCCTTATTTTTGCAGAGGCACGCTGTGCTCTGACAAGCAGAGCATGTGAGTGCACTCTGCCCTGTAATCCGATAGGACATGTGCACTGTGCATGCTACAGGCTGGGCCCTGTGCGCTGCACAAGCCTCTGCTTTCGGTCCAGGAGGCTGATTAGGAGAGACACCCCGCAGAGAGACAGCCCTGTCCTGCTTCATTTCACGTAGGATGTTGCCTTTAGTTCCCCGTTGTTGGTTTGGGGGATGCACAGAGCAGAGCTGAGCCCCCCTAGCTCCCTGTGCAGTCACTGCCTGTGCCAGTGCGGGGCGTGTGTGTGTGGTCAGGCCTCACTAAAAGGTTGCAACATCTTCACGTTTGTTTCCCCACCTCCTCGCTCTCCTGCCAGCTGTGCTTTATTGATTCCAGTGTCAGGGATTCAGGAAACTGCTGCAAGGGATGATGAGTTACACGGGCAAGGTGGGAAAGAACTGTCTCTCCTAAGGAAAGACCCGAGAGAGAATAAAATCAGAAAGTGTTGTTTAAATGGAAGAGTGGGGTCAAGAGACCTGCCAAGAGAGAGGATGGATGTCTCTCCTACAGATCTGGAGAGACAATGAGGCCTCAGGATCACTTATCAAATAGAGATTGTGGAGGACAGGAGGAAATAACATGTGCCGTCTTTGCACATTAGAGACAATTTGTACAGCAGTTTGAGAACTTGGGGTACAAGTGTTCATCAATGATTGTGCAGTAAGGTGGTGATGACAGGGAGATGCAGAGCTCTTGTTTTCCCAACTCCTGTTTGAGGAGTCCCTCACTACTGAGGTGGTGTTCCCTATCAGTCTGGATTGGTTTTTAGATTTCTCAGTTTTAGTTCATGTTTTGACATTTTGCTACAGACTTGAATATCTAGACCCTCATTTTGGACTTACATGCTATTTTTAATCTCCAGATTGTGGGTTAGATTGCATTTGTATTGGATGGAATTAATAATCTGCAGTAGACATTGTGATTAATGGATATGTTTTATTGTGCACAGCCAGCTCTGAGAGTTTGCATGTATTTGCTGTAACTAAAACTGTCAGCAAATGTGTTTACTGTAAAAAACATACAGTAGTGAATCCTTGCACTCTTTTTGGGTGGGATATTTCCATTTTGTAAATGAAGAAACTGAGGTAATGAGGGATTAAATGCTTTGTTCATAGTTAATAGCTGTGAGTCTGGAGATGCAGAGCAAGGACATAATGGGAGCAGAGGGAACCAGTGTATTGGCAAATACTGTGTTGGGGTGTAGGGCTTGTATGTTACTTGTGCATAAAGTAGCCAAGAAATTACATTTTGTAGTAAAATTAGGATGCATCGGTGCTGCACCCTCGTGATACCTCAATTTGATCTTCCCTGTGTAGGCAAAAACGTGATTTTTGCTTCCTGCTGGAAGCACAGAACTGAATTTGCCATCAGGTGCAATATCAGAATTTGGGGTGACAACTGCATTTTGTTCCACTGTATACACATTGCATCCCCAGATAACCCCACAGCCAAAAATACAAAACAATCTGGCTAAAATTATAACTGCTTCTTAAATCCTGCCTGATGTTGCCTGAAGCTTTTTGTTCAGTTTATCTTCACAAGGTCACTGAGACAGAAGAGTGCATTCTCTGAGCGTGCTGGCCTGGAGCCTTCCATGCAGCTGCTTTCATTAAACATTTGGGACATTTTCCTTGTCCCTTTGGTCCCTTCCTTTTCACTCCCCCATTTCCTAAATCTCTCTGCTTCTCCCTTTAGAGCCCAGGTTCCCTCAGTAGGGATGAAAGCAAACCTTTTTTGTCACCTCCACATGGAATCAGTAATGATAAGCTTTGTGGACACCCAGGCTGTCGTGGGTCAGAGGCTGCTGCTCTGTCAGAGCTGCCACATGAGCTGCCACACGTGCTGCCTGCAGCACTGCCCTCATCTTTGCTGTCATCCTGCCACGTGGAGCAATTGTCTTGCAAAACCATGTGTTTGAAGCAAATTCTGTTCCTGCCTCTTTCAGTGCTTGCAGTGTGATCTTGGGCTACTTGCTTAGGATAAAAATAGTAAATTCACATTTTTTCTCTTTTTTTTTTTTTTTTTAAGAGTCAAGAACAGGACATTTCAGTTCAGATTAATAGGAACTATGTCCTCTGAGAGACATCTCATGTGTTGTAAGAGGAGCTTCCATTAAGATATTGGAAACTGGAAGCCACTTTGTGAGACTGAAGCCAAATTTTAAGATCTGACAAAGGGCATAAATGCCTGTGAGTTTGACACGTGCTGTCTGGTGTGGGTGAGGGGTCTCCTGGGCAGCAAGGACCAGTGTGAGAGAAGAGCAGTGCAAAAAAGGTGATGTGCCAAGTGAGAAGCTGGCCCTAAAATTCTGAGCTTCATTTTCTCCAGCTCTGCAACACAAATAATTGCAAACACTTTATTCATAGATATATGTTCAAATTAGTAAACTGTCCACTTGAATGTTATGATTTATCAAATATAGTAAAACTGCTTCTGTGTATGAGAGATCTGTAGGCAGCACACTTCATTTGCAGCAAGCTGCTGGAAGAAACAAACATCTGTTTCCAAACTAGTTAATTAAATTAAGGGAAGAACTAGAATATCAGTTCAAATAGTTCAGGATTCTTTCCTCTTTCTGCATTATAGAACACAGACTGAACTGTAGGCCACACAAGTTACTCAGTAATCTGCTGTATAAAACCCCCATATTTAATATGTCCTTAACAGGGATGTCAAAATGGATTAATTGTTCTTTGTTCTGGTCTCTGAAGATAAAGGGTAATTACTGTTAATTACGTGTAGTTGGAAAATGGTTCCATCACAAAGAATTCAGTAGCATTAGCAGGATTTTAACTTCTTGCTACCTATAGGGAGTCTTACAACATTCCATGATGTTATGGCCAAGACTGCCATAAACTTAAGAACAGCCTTACTCACCTGCCAGCCCACACCTGGGACCAGGATTTTCAGAGAGAACAGATCTTGGAGCAGCTCCAGAGACAGGACTCAGTGCTTTGTTCTGTGCTAAATGGCACTTAAAGACAAGGTGAGGCTTGTTGTCATTGAGGATGCTTTGTGAGACTTTCCCTCAGGAAATTTCCAGAAACCTGGGGAATAACTACAGGAGAACCAAAGGGAAAGTATTAGAAGCCAACAAACAACAGAAAAGACAACAAAGCAAACCCTTGAGTTTGCCTGTCTGGGGAAGAAGCTGATGAAAAAGGGAAAAACCCCAATGACTCTTTAGTAACCAGTACATCTCCTGTGGGTACACACAGACAGAAGAGCTGTCTGACAGAGTGGAGACTGTGTTGAGATATTTGAATTAAGGTGAAATTAAGGTTAAGTACCTTCATATGCATTAAAGTCTTATTACTAAGCTCTCCAGGCCTGAGTTTCACATTGGCAAAATGAGGATAGTAAGACTTACCTACTTCAGGGACTGCTACAAATAAATTATTGAGTTATTATGTACTTAAATAATACAATAATTGAGATAATATAAACTCTCATGGCATAAACATAGCATAGCCATGTGACCTCCTTCACATACGAGTTGGTGTAGAAACCAGTCTGAAACAAAAATGATGTGTCAAGTGTTGCTTGTCTTGCAGATCTTTGCTCCCTGTTTTTCCTTTTCCCCGGATTCTCTGTTTTACTGTAAGATCTATCTGCTTATGTTGCCACATCCTGAATAATCCTTTCTCCACGCGCTTCACGTTGAACTCCAGCAGCCTGGGGCAGCACAGGACCGGAGTTTTCTGCAGAGCTGTTGTCTCCCTAACGAGGGAGGCAATGAAAAACATTTTCCAGTGCATCCATCACTCGGGCTGAGGCAAGAGGACAGGCATCCCGGAGCAGCCTTACACAATGCGTGCCTGCTGCCTGGAAAGGAGGGGCTGTGCTGGGGCTGCTCGGGGGGCACGGCCGGGGCTCCCCTCGGCTCCTGCAGGGTCTCGGCTCGTCCTGCTGTCAGCTCGGGGCAGGAGCGTGTCAGTCACTGCCTGGCTGCGGCACACGGGCCTCAGCTCTGCCTGACCCGCTCTGACAGACACCTCCCCACCCGGCTGTTGTTGCCTGGATCCAATTTTAGCTGCAGAACAGCAAGTGAAAGCCCCTCGAAAGCAGAGTAGGGTGCAGTGTGTGCAGATTGGGGCCGGGAGAACCAAGAGCGACTCTTGTTTCTGTTGTGCCGACCGAGGGTGCTCACAAAGACCAGTAAATGCACAGATTTCCAGAGGCGGTGGTTGTTGTAGATAAGACAAAAAGCAGTGGAAGCATCTGACCTATTTTGGGAAGCTTGCTGGGGCTTTCTACTTTTATTTTGTTCATTTCTTATTTATAAAGATATGCTTGCACCTGAGTCAAAGAGAGTAAATACTTTTAATTTTTTTAACTATGTGCACCACGAAGACAGAAGCAAACCAAAAATATCCTGCTGGATCTTCGAGGCTGTTGCCACCAGTTGCCCTGAGGGCACAGGGTGTTGAGCTGCACTTGAGATGCCTTCTGCCCGCTGCTGGCTGGTCCCGCATAACCTTTGTGCAATGCTTGATGGCATCTGCCACAGTAAGATGATTTGGGGACAATTGACTCAGGGCACATCCCTCAGGCTCCCTCAGTAAAATTCCATGGTGCTCATTCTGGAGCTCAAGCAGTTGTTGCTATGTGACCTTTTCTGTTCCTGTTTCATACCTGTGATGCTTAAAAGATCATGTTTGTCCTGCTGTAACATTAGTGATTTAATTAGAGCTGAATTTGGTCCTACTGTCTCTGAACATGAGCAGCTCCCGTCAAGTCATCTAAAGGATCAGATCTGGTTTCTTCTCTCTCTCAGTATTGGTGGCATCTGGTTTCATTTTCCATCTTTCCTAAAGGAGCTCACTTTTCCCCACATTTCAGCATATGCTTGTTGTATGTCAGCACCCCAGGCTGCCCGTGTGTCTTTGCCAAACCAAGTCCCACTTTTCCAGCCAGCAAGGGACAGCATGAGGCAGAGCCAGAACATCGGACCCATCTGCAATGGGTGTTGTGGACTGTGTGTAGCTTAAAACCAGAACCTGCTTGCAGGCCAAGAAACTGAGCTGGAGCCAGTTCAGTGTGAGGGTTTTCCCCTGTGTGTAGGATGTGTGGAGGTAGCAAGATTTTCGTCCTGTAGGAGCCAGTGTGGCTCCTCTTTGTCAATACAATAACGGGCACCTAAGGGACACCATTGCCAGGGGAAATGCCAGGGTGGGTGCTTCTGATGGAATAGGAGGGCTGGCAGAAGACAATGTTCTCCCAATATCTAACTTCATGTCCAGTGCTGTCTGCAGGACATCCCCATTTTATCTCTAAATATGCTGGTATGAGAAATTTTCTACATGATTGTTTGTCTGCAGGAGATGGTTTGGTTCTTCTAACTTGTTCCAAGTCTTCTCCTTCCCTGTCCCACCTTAACCATTTGGCAAACCAAAACTCCCTCAGCTTTGTTTATGACCTGTGAAGGGACAGCTATTCAATCAATCATTTTTTTATAAGATGTAGGATTTTTAAAAAGCATAAAGTGATGATTTGGAGTGTTTATTAGATTCCTCTAAAACATACATTCAACTTCAGCTCTCAACATTTTCAAGTATATTGCTACACAAATAACACTGTTGCTTGATAAATCAAGTATGCTCTCTATCATTTCTCTATTATTATAATGTTACCCAGTATTGTAAGATCAGCATCTGTGACTCAGATCATAGACATTAACAAAATAATTTTAAAATTATTTTATTTAATTAATTTACTTAAATTATACATACTGAGCTCTATTATTTTTGAGACTTGCAGAGTGCAGGTATTTGTAAGTGTGGGGGCAAGCAGTTTCAGTAATCTTTTAACAGTCTCTTAGTATCAGAGATGGGTGGTGTCATCTTATATTGAAGCTCATATTTTTAATAAAACTGCAGCAGTTTATGACATGGATACAGAACTCCTGCTCCCATTCCCATTCCCTCCTACTCCACCCCATGTTCACCACAGTGACGAGCACAGGGAATTGAAGGACATGCACTAAACCTCAGGTTCAGTTCTTTAGTGCCTTTCACACATTATAGCTTTATAAAGGAGATGATGTTTTGAGGACAGGGTATAAGCAACTTTAGATTAAGTAATGGACTTAAGAACTTCCTATCCAAGCAGACTGTCTTTGTGGCTGTCAGTGCTGTGTAACCATGTCACTGATACCCAGTCTGCTGTTTTCTGTATCATTATTCATAAGCTCCCATCCTGCACAGCAATCAAACTCTTCAGGCTGTGCCAGCTTGGGGATTATCACACTCACAGGGTGGTTAAAGTCACTTCGCCTCGAGTCTTGTGCCTCTGCAGAGTGCCCAAGGCTAATCACTGGAAATGTGATGCCTGTCATGTCTCCTTGTCCAAGTACGTGCAGCAGGCCTGTCATTCACTAAAAGCCTTAACATCTGTTATTACATGGTAATCCTCATGCATCAGGCATCCAAATAAGAAACTGGTGGAGTCCAACAAGGTATGGCTCAGCCTTGGTTTGCATAATTCCCAGAATGCAAGGCAACTTGCTCTCCCTTCTGAAATCATTAATAAGCAATAAGAATATTATATAAGCTGGCATCTTTTTTTAAACCATGATAATTTCAAATGCTATTATAATTAGGATGAAGATGAGAGTTTGAGCTGGGGGAGGGAACAGAGAAAGGATTAAGCTGATCTCCACCATGACGTTAGAAGGTGGCTTTGTCTGTAATATCCTAGTTTGGACAATAATGGATATACTTTAGAAGCATGAAGAGGCAAAATAGACAATTTGTTTAAAAGTATTAATCCTTTTCATCCTAAAATGTTATCTCTTGCCATAAATAGGATCATAGCTTTCCAGTCCACGTGTATTCTGAGTAACTGACCCTGTCAAAAAGCCTGAAAAGCCAAATATGTTTGCGTTGCACCCTGGTGACTATCAACTTCATAGTGGGTCTCATCAAGGGGACAAAAATGTTCTGTGGCTGAGAATATCTTTGTCTAAGCCAGAGTGACTGCTAGCAGATTGTGACTACAGTGCTGTCACATCACAAGAGATGTGGCCTCTCAGGTGGCAGGTCCCAAGCCATGACAGATCAGATGTGATATTTTGATGAAAAAAAGTTTAGTGCCTTGATTGAGAAGGCGGGACTTGCCAGAGAAGGAAAACCAGGGGAAATTATGGCTTATAGATGTAAGTAATAGGGCTGCTTCCTTTGGAATAGAGATGATTTAAAAAGTCACTTGTCAAAATCACTTCCCTCTAAGGCTGCAGCAGCCCTCGGATCTGAGTGTGTTCCTGATGTTCCCCCTCACTCACATGCACGAACACGGGGAGGCAGGCGGGAGGAGGCAGCTGCACTGACACACTATGGGGTTTGCAAGAACACGATGGCAATTTAGGAGAGCGATTAAAAGATTGCAAACATTTATTAATAGCTTTGCTGCTGCAGCAGCTCTACCGGAGAAGCCTCTCACTTCCTCAGGGATGCTCTTACCTCCTCCTGCCTGTTCCCTTCCGGAGCTTTGGAAATTGAGAAGTCAGGTTTGGGCTGGGTTTCAGTTTAAAGCCATCGGGTTGCAGACCACGTTATCCCCAGTACTCAGGACAGGGGACAGGGGGACCTCAGTGTGGGAAAGAAACCAGAGAAGCAAAAAGAAAGGCTTTGTTCTCTCCAGCTGTATCTTGGCCTTTTTTTTTTCTTCCTTGTGCTACTCTCCCTTTCTCTTGTTGTCCCTCTGTACCCAATCCTTCTCCTCTCCCTTGGGACAGAGTGACTTTTTGTTCAGTGCATTGGCACTTGGTTCAGATGTGAGTCCTTTAGATACTGTACCACAAAACCAATGGAAGACAGGTATAAAAGCAGCATTGGAGAGGATGTGCTGAAAGTTCTGCAGAATGATCCAATTTCCTACATGAGCACAGTCAGTTCCCTTGAGAATCTCATGACCGTGTTGTCTCTTCAGAGACATTTGAAAAAGGGAGGAGGTAATGGTTCGATAAAAAAACAACAACAAAAAGAAAAGAACACAAAGAAAAGAAAGAAAGGAAAGAGCAATTGCCTGAGCAAGAAATCACCTTAATCTTAATGGCTGACCCTGCTGTCCAGCAGTAAGCACTGTAAATGAGATGGGCAATTCTGATGTTTGAGTGCACAATATCTGAGACATTTTTATCCCACAGAGCAGCTGATGGTGACTGACTGATACAAGTTTGCAACAGGAGGATATTTATCCTACACATATGGTGACCTCCTCCATATTCCCATCCATAGTGGAATAATCAGTTTCTTTCACATTTTATTTTGTTAAATTGCATCCTAAGAGAAACTGAAATGTCTGGACAGCTTAAAAGGAATATATTTTTTCTGCCAAGCAACAATGACAGCAGATATAAATGCTTGTGTCCCTGTCATGATCTAAAATCCTGCTGTAGTTGAGTTGGATGACAGCACACCCCAACCATGGCTTTTCCCATACAGCATGGCCAAGGGACTGGATGTGCCATTGGGCATCAGTTCCACTGGCATCATTTTTCTTCCATTCATACATACAATTTAATAATTCCATTTTGTAATTTAAGAAAAATCTTGTGGCATAATTACTACATCTCTGCTTAATTCAGTAGAATAGGCAGAGAGGAAAGCAAAGCGGATCCAGTGGATCAGAAAGGAGAAAAAATATGATGTTCAAGGAATGTAGGAATGAAAATAGAGTTGAATTATGAGTCCTGCATTATTCTTACCTGTACCTGCTTTGGGTTGGTTTGAGGGGTTTTTGAGCTGTTCTCCCTGTCCCTTGAAGTTTTCAGTTTAAATACTTCTTTAGTCAGTTTTCAAGGGTGGTGTGCAATTTGGAACTTGGCTAGAGTGGGTTTTTGTCTGTTGCCACAAGATGTGGCTTATGAAAAACACGGGATTATCTCTGTTCACTGTATACCCTGGTCCTTGTGGGAAGCTACACAGGCTGAGAGATAACAAAAAACATCCTCCCTTGGGAAAGTCTGTATAAATTTCTGGAGAATTTGGCAGAAAGCCTGTAGGACCTTAAAAAGGCCTGCTTTTCTAGGGAATGCATATAATACTTTGAGAAATCCCAGTCTAAAAGGTAAAGAACCCACCTGCAATTGTAGCTGATGCCATGGATGCTTTTGAGCTAATTGCTTCTTCACTTTTTGTCATTAGGAGCTGGAATTCCCCGTGTTCAGAGGAGCAAAACAGTGACATGGATGAGGATGAAACAGACCTGGACGTTGGACAGGTACTTGGTCTCAGGTGAGAAAAGCTACAGATAGGATCCTGCAAACACCAGTTTAACAGAAGTAATTACTTGTGGACATGATTTCCCCTTCAATTCTCGTTTGATGCTGGAAAAATTGCAACCCTTTCCAGGTAGTAGCAGCTATATCATTTCAGCTGCTCTGTCAAAATTCTCATCTTTTCCTCTCTAAGTGCTGAGAAGGTGGTAGGAAGCAGGACAGGGGTCTTTTCAAGGTCTAGGTTCTTTTATGAAGTAAGTTTTTTCTGTTTAGAAAAAAAAAATCACCAAAGATAAAATATTCCCAGACACGAATATAGAAACAATGAGGTTGCACATGACAATCTTAAAAATTCTGAAGTAAGTCTGTTTTAAAACTCTATCAGAACAAAGTCATTAACTTTTAACATAATGTACCTTGTTGGCTTGATGATGAATTAAAAACTGGAGGGAAAATGAAGAGGCAGCTCATGTAAAGCTGCATCATCCTCTGCCTCCCTTGAGACAAGTGTATCACCTCAGCTGGTAGCAAAAAGTCTGCCAAGCTTTGTCATTGTTTGCATCACAGCAGCACCTGAAAGCAAACACACCCTCTGCTGTCACACAGGGCAGTGCTGGGGACCACTGGGGAGCTACAGTGGCCACAGGCCTGGGGAATATTGCCTTGCCAGCACCAGCTGGCAAACGGAGAGAACTGAAATACAGTGTTCTTTTTATTCTGTTTGTGTGGATCAGCATCGACCTTACCAGTTTTCAGTTCAAATAGAACAGTGAATTTAAGTTCAAATTGTGGATTTTATTTTTCAGGATTCTACTTGCAAAGGTTTGACGTCAACTGAACTATATGATATTCCTGATTGCCTGTCCTGTTGTCCAGAGCTTATCTTCTCACACAGGGATTGAGTGAGCCACAGGACACAGACATTAAATTTAGTTTATTGAAAACATATCAGAATCACTTCGATCACATTATCTTAAACTCCCCATGTGAAACAAAAGTAGCACTAGAAGGTTTCCTCATGTCCCGTGTCCAAATCTCTCTTTCTGTTTTGTTTTGCTTTGTTTAAGAACAGTCATACTGGCTTACAAACCCTGCTTGTGTTCTAATTTGGGATGGACTTTGTATTTTCCTCCCTACCTGATATTCTTTTCCTTCCTTTTAACACCATATTGGTTTAAATTATTCCCCTCACCACGAGTACTCACATCCAACCCCTCCAGTCTCTGATAACCACAGCAAATCAGTAGGATTTTCTTGGCTAGGACTTTTCTTTTCATACTTACATAGGTGTTTCTCCTAAAATTCATGAAACATCTATCTTTAATATCTTAGTTTTTGAGAAAGCATATGTTTCAAGAGAGTTCAATTTGCCTCTGGATAAAGCCAATGCGAACAAATAATTGCTAGAATTTCTTTACTTTGCTTACATGGTATCCTATGCAGGTTCAAGAAATCACACCAAGGAACACACTCTGATTTCCTTCAACAGCACTAGAAGAGTTACAGCTGTCTATCAGCTGGGTGAATTTCTCTCCCAATGGAATAAGCAAGCTTGACTTTTCTTGTTAAAATTCTCATGTTATTTCATCATAGGAAATACAGAGATGTTCCCAGTAACACATGACCTAGAGGTGAGGGTTTGTCAGCTCACCTGATTGTTGCTGTGCCCATTCGATGAACAATGTCACCAAATCTTGGTAAGGAGAAGTTCTTTGTAAGCAGAATGAGAAGTTCACTCTCCAAGATCTGCTCAGTCATTTCCATAACCAGTCCTTTCCTGGGTTAGAAACTCTAGTTGAAAATGAGGGTGCTGTGGATAACGGCGTGGACAAAGGGGGTTGAAGTGCCAGCACAGGTTTCTAAGCCCTCTTGATGGATTTTACATTATTGACAAAGTGATGTGACTTTTGGGTGCTTATGAGTAATGGGCAGAGCTGGATTGTTGAGTGTCCCTGTCCCCCAAGGCCACTGCCCTTTGAGAGGGAACAGGGTGTACCAGTGTGTTTGGCAGCCACGCTCCCAACCTGACGCAGTCATTTGGGGGGGCACAGAGCTGGCAGAGATGACTCATTCCGCCTCAGTGGCTCATTGAGGAGCTGCAGGGAGAAGCTATTTATAACCAGACCTTTCAGGTTCAGTGCAGCAGCATCTTCAGCAGGAGGGGGACAGGAATGGGAATGGCACATAAGACTCCTCAGATACAGATCAGCTCCCACCTCAATATTGTCCCTAAAGCCACACAGCCACCAGCTGACTTCAGCCAGCATCTTTTCCAAGTCTTTTGCTCAGCTGTCTGGGTATTCTGGTCGTGGTATAAGATTCTACTGATAACTCATCAGCTTCTCAAAGAGCAGGAAGACAACTGTGAATATCATCAATGTGAACAAAAAATAAACTCATTCTACTGCAGCAGCTGACACTTGCTGATTCTTCCTCACCCATGGCCGTAGCACTATCACCTTTATCTTTTCCTTTGTGTTTATCCTGGGCTCTTTCCGTGGGTGTTTTCAAACATTCTTTGTGCTGCCAACAAATCCCATTTAAACCTCCTGAGTTTTCTCTTATATACAAGCTGACACTATAAAACTGCAGTGGGTTTTCTGATCTTGCTGTGGACTCATTTCATCTTTAGGTGCTTCCATGGCTCCGTATGTGAAAGACAGATAAAGATACACACTGGGTTGAGCACAGTGGGATCTACAGTGATGAAACACCACCTAAGTGGTAGTAGTGTTACCAGAGAGTGTCACAGTACAATAGGAAAGCATTTTACACAACAGTAGAGGACAGCATGTGTTAAAGAAAGTATTTACTACAAACACACATGTCTCTGTATCTAGGTAACTGTGGACTTTATCTTGAAGCATATTAGCACACACAAATGTAACTGAGTTTTATGTTAAACTTCTTCAAGTTGTCTGTTCTCTTAACTGGATTTTGAATTCAAAGCCATAAGGCACCAGGGGTCCTGTTGCATGACTTCTTATCTTGTTCTTGTTCTACCTCTGTCCTATTCTTAAACCAATTTATGTGTCTGGAACTGGGCTGAGATTAGGTAGCTCCTTGGCTCCTGTCAGTCTGTTGCTTCTTCCCACAGCTGAAATGCTGGATTTCTGGCCCTTCATCTTCTCTTTTTCTTCTCTTTACTTCTTTCTTCTTCTCCTTTCTTCATTCAGTAGACAATTGTGTGACTGGTGCACAGTTTGATGAGTGTAAAGACTCTGTGTTAAAACTGTTTGCTACATCCATAGTTTCTTTGGTGGTCTCTCTTTTGACTGTCCTACATCCCTGTGCTATGGACCCAGAGCTATACTGGCCTTTTTACAGTGGGTTGTGTTTATTATCTTCCTACAGAAGCTGTACTATAAATAATTCTTGCCTTCAGGTTTGGCAACCAGCTAAAGGGGAAGTCTACCCTGCATAAACCAAACAGTGCTGCAATGGTAATACATTTCTTGAAGTCCAGTTATAAGACTGCAGAGATATGTGAATGTGACACATACCTCATAATTTGGACTTGAGGTTGCCTTTGCACAGGAGCCCAAACTATTTCTAGCTGCCACGTTATTTTACTGAATCTTGGTTTTGTTTTGAGAAAAGTATACATCTGGCTTTTATGGTTACAAATAAAACTCTGAATCATCAACCAAATGTAGCTGGTGCAGAGATATTTGTATTGGTCTTGAGAGAAAGAGGCCGTATTTTGGGGACATGAGGTGTGGTGTTTTGGGTTTTTTGGAACCGATTATAACTGGAATGGCAACTTTGCTCCTCTTCAGCAAATTTTACACAGTAGATAAAATAGTTCTTAGAGCTGTTGGTTTAATCTTTCAGCAGCTGCTCTATCTTCCCTTTGGCACCTCAGGCACCCGTGAGTACAGTGTAGCTGGCTCCCCTGGGTGTCTCACCATCTCCCTTTTGCCTGAGGCCTGCAAAATTCCTGAGCAGACCCCTGGAAGGGGATCCCAAGGATGGTCAATGTGGCCAAAGAGCACACAAGGAGGTGTGTCCAGGTTTGACTTTGTGAACCCAGAACCAAGAGACTTGGGAGGGGAAACCAAGAGAGTGCATACATGTTGGAGACCGAAAGGATTTACTCCCCTGCATTTCCAATTGCTTGTTTTCTATCTGGGGAAAATCCCTTTTGACAGCCCAGGCAGTGAGCTTCTAATTCCTGTCTCCGGCTCATTTTTCACTTCAATCCCTCAGCGAACGGATTTTAATGCTTGATGGATTCAAACAAAATTATTTCCGTTCCTGTGGCTTTGCAAAAGCCTCTAGGGTGTGTGTATGTGTGTGTGCAGGGGGGGGAGGGATGGGGCTTGTTTTTGTTACACTCCAGTAAGCCTCCTCTCCAAGGGAGACCTATTTCGTTTCTTCATTTAGGGCTTCCTTGTTGATGATCCCATGCCTTGCTGTCCTCCTGGCTCTTGGGTCACTAGAGGACCTGTGAAACATTTGCTCTTCCAAGGGGTACAGGATGCAATATTCCAGAGCAGTGTTTCTGTTGCAGGTAGGGATTCAAATAATGTGACCATACTGTGCTTCCAGGGATGGAACTGGATTGAGGGAAATGATGGTGGGAAAACTTGCACACTCCCCAGCTCTTGCTGGAAGTGAGACAACACCATAGGCTGAGAGGGGGGATTAGTGACTGAAGAGTTGTCTGGGTAATCACTGTTTGGCATTGACATCTTGTTTGAACATGTGTACAATCCATCCTACTGCCATTGTAATGGACAAATGTTGCTTTTTATAACAATTTCCAGTCTCTCCTGACAGCAGAAATCACTGTAGGGAACTGTGCAGGGGCTCTGCTTGCATAACATTCAGTAATCAGTCAGAATTTTAGCTGCTCAACCACCATGTGTTTCTGCTGGGCTTCCTCCACAGAGTTCCTGTGTCTGGGAGACTAAACACTATTCAAATACTCAGTATCTCACCATTCTATGCAAGCCAGATCACCTTCAAAATTAATATGTTCTATTGTACACAGCTCTAATAAGGACTTACAACTAATAAATGCTGAATATCTTCATTATTCTCTGAAGGATTTAGCTTGTAGCATAAAGTTGATGATGTCTCTCAATTTATAAAGCCTACTGGTTTAGTAGGCTTATTGTTTTTTCTGTTGTTAGCGTGTGCTAAGCCCACTTGGTGACACCATATCTAGATTAAGTTGTTTCAATTTATTATAACAGCTCCCAAGCTGTCAATTTTGTCAGGCAAGGCAAAAATCTTATCCCTGAACTTGGAAATGTATTCTGTGTTCCTCTTCAGTGGATGCCTGTCTTCTAGGACACCCTCCCATGTCCACAGCCTGCTGTGAATATTTGTTTAGAACTATTGATCATCATAAATGTGTGTTGGGTCACGTTTGTAAAGCTGGTGGATCTGGGGATTGCAAGGTGTAACTTGTGAGTTAGTTCCATTTTATCTATCTCTTTATATTATTTCAAAACCCCAGTTCCTCTCACTTCAGGGTTTTTTTTCAGCACAAGTATTCTAATTCTCATTTTTGATTTTGTTTGATATCTACAGGTCAGAAGCCCTATTTCATTAGTGTGGTTTTCTGATACATTGCATCAGAGACTACTCACTTGCATTATAAATACTCAAAATTATACATGAAGTGTACATTGAAGTTTTAGTTGTAAATACAGTAACAGCATTTCAGGAACTATTTATCTAGTTAATATATTCTTCCTTGTAATTGTATTTTTATATCAACGTTGTCAATAATCCTCATGGTTTCAAGCCAGGGACAGTAAATTGAAGTGTTAATGAACTTTGGAACTTCATTAATAAAATGATGTGAAGTCTGTTAGGTAGAAGAGGACACCAATTTATGACCCAATAGATACCAGTGGCCTGAAACCTTCAGCCAATTGTTACAGCAATGGTACAGACAGCTCTCCTTTTACATGCCTTTAGACTGTAAAAAAATAAATAAATCTAACTTGACAGTTTCCAAAGGGATCAATAAGAAGTGGAATTAATTGAGAGTAAAAAAGGAGTTCTTAAATTACTATCTCATTTTTCTGCTGGAAAATGTGAAGATTTTACTGCAGATGTGATTAATTAACCTTGTTCTTTGCCACCAGAGAAAGGAAGTAGACAAATATTTGGAAATTTTTTTTTAAAATACTCTCATTTCAGCCAATGTTGTGGATTGCTTGTGTGGTACTACTAATGTTTATTAATATTTTGGTTGAACGTTTTCCTAAATCACCAGTGTGAGTTGTGAGTCCAGCTGGATACCCATTGGATTTATTTGCTGTGATATGAAATATCATATTATCTGATATGAAATACATATTAGCATCTGACTGCACCAGTTTTATCAACAGGATTTACCAATAAATGATAAATTATTTTAATACTGGTTTCCACCACATTGTTGGAGCAAGGTTGATGGAGACTGAAAGGGTTTTTTCTGTCATTTGTTGTCTCTTTTACTCAGTTGGTGACTCTGAGACCAATAAGCCTTTCCTGCAATGGTAAGTCTTAGAGATATGACTGACATCTCTCAGCTGAAAAATCAGTATCAAGCTTTTCTTTGCATTCCATGTTGTGCCAGCCTTTCTATGTGTGCTGCCATTTGCTCAAGTCTGGCACCTGCTGTGCTTTGGGCACAGTCAATACTCCCAGCCACTACCCTCAATTGTTTTTCTGTCTCCTATTTACTGATATATCCAGTCTCTATAATCCTTTAATGGTGACAGGCTTATCAGTGTAATCTCTGAATTTCACCTGGATATCCCTTGCTCTCTCTGTTGCTTTATTTTTCTAATTGCACATAACACTGTGTCTAGCATGGTACTCTTGTCCAATTTAATAAATGTTTCATTTCCTTTCAAGCTGGTAGTGTATTCATTTCCCACTGCAATACTGAGCTTTCCCCCATGAACAGGTCACCAGAGGAGGCACTGCAATGGTCTTGTCTCTGCTGCTACTTGCAAAATGTGCAAAGCTGATCTGGAATCTTCTACATATCAACTATTTTCTCAGCCCATTCTGTTTGAAATAGAGCATGTGGCTTTCCATTATTTGATCTTTGAGATAATGTGCTTATATCTCTCAGATCTCTTGTATGATGTATTTTTTGTTTTCATTGTGCTTAGATCTGTCTTGCACTTAATTCTGGACTGAATGATTGCCAGAAGTTGGTTCTTTGACCTTCCATCAGCCTTTAAAATTTTGAGGGAAAACCTATTGAGGGTGCAGATCTTAATTTGAATTTTCAGAAAAAATCTTAGTTCAGAATACTCTTATTAATTTTTGAAAAGGTAGGAATCAACCAGGCACATGCATTTCTTCAGCTCCACTTCCCCTTTTTATGTTTTCCTAAAGAAAATAAATCTTTACATTTCATTTTTATGTGAAGTGCAGTATCTCATAATGTATATAGATTCTAAAGAGTTTTCACTGCCAGAATTGTCTGGAACCTCTTAAACATTTCAAATGCATCCAAACTGAATATAAAATAAAGCTTTTGGTTGTCTTCCTTTTTACTGGCATACATGGCTTTTAGATAAACACAGATTTCTAGCACACACACATGCAATTTATATTTTCCCAGTTGCCTTCCATCTTTTCAGACTTTCAGCTTTTCTGGGCACCTTGGTAGCTTCTTTTCCATTGAAGTTACACTCCTTGGCATCTTTTTATTCGTGATACCATATGGCATTCCTTAATCCCTCTCCACCCAAACTGCTTTCAAAGTTATTCCTCATTAATGACGCATTTCCAGCTGTCTCTGCTTAACCTAATGAAGGCTTTTGCTGTGTCCCTGTTCCCGAGCTCGAGGAACTGAACCACTTACAGTTCCAGTAGCCAGGGCTGGGGCTGGGGAGGGAACATGCTCCTGGCAGAGCCCCTGGAGCAGAAGGCACGGTCTGGGAATGGCCCAGTGGCACAAGAGGTCAGTGCCCGGATTTTTCCAAGAGGAGGCGACCTTGTAAGTAGGACGTGTAATCAAAATGAAGCCAACACTGTTTGCCTGATTACAGTGTGTCACAAATTGAAATTTCTGTAGAAACACAATGAAACTATTGGAGCAATTGTTCCCATGAGAATCACAGGGAAATGGCCTGGGCCCACCTTTAGGGGACTTCTTTGAAAGATTGTTTTTGGGGGAAAAAACTCAATCTCCAGGAAATAAATCTAATAAAGCCCAGTTTGTTTACGTGGCATTGAGCCCTGTGAAGATCCCAGCTAATTCCTCTTGGCTGGTGCTCTGGTGTAAGGAGCTGACATTGCATTGAATGACAAAAGCACAGCGTGAATCCTGTTCTCACACTGTTCTCACACTGTTCTCACACGCTCTTCCCAGGAAAGCCAGGACAGCCACAGGGGTGTAAATGAGCAGATGCTTTCCCCCTCATGTAGGGACACTTGCTGTCAGAGGCACATTGCTGAGCAAGAGAGTCTCTAGACTGCACCCCTAGATTTTTAATTTTGCTCCTATGGATTGCAATCTCTGCACAAGTTGCTGCTATTATTATTATTATTATTACTACTACTACTGCTCTATTATTTATTATTAATTAACATTGTTATGTGATGCTGCAGCTCTGTTCCCTTTCCTCCAAGATGCTGTTTCTGCCACAGCCTTTTTTGCCTTTGATC
Source organism: Serilophus lunatus (assembly GCA_013399895.1). Classification (NCBI taxonomy): domain Eukaryota; kingdom Metazoa; phylum Chordata; class Aves; order Passeriformes; family Eurylaimidae; genus Serilophus; species Serilophus lunatus. The sequence continues at coordinate 45,112 of VXBA01005484.1, forward strand.
ACAGCCAAGAAAATGGCTTTGACATTGTATGTATTCCCCTAGCCCACTGCAAAGTCCTAATCCTTCTAATAGCTGGAGGTTTTCAGTCTAAATCTTTTATTAATATTCAATCTTAATTGTAAAGCACTTCAGTGATATCCAAAAGCCTGTCTTACATAACAGTCTTATCCACATTTGAGTTCTTCAGAGCTGGAGTGTCAGGAAAAACCTCTGTTTGATCTGCCTAGTCTGTCATTAGTCCTCGTGCCTTTAATGCACAAACCCATTAGAAATTAACAATACCTCTCAAATGTCTAAGCTCAGTCAATGTATATTTTTAAATATTTGATATTATTAGAAAGAGTATGACTTGCTGTCATGTACTTATTTAAGTGGTGTCATGAGCAGAGACTCTATACAGTCCCCTGGGAGCCTTGTTTGCAGCTTGCAATCATCTGGAAAGTGAAAGAAGGTAGAGGAAATTGAGACAATTAAGACATTTCATGCAGTGCCAGTGTTGGTAAGATCCTACCTACTATGCATTAGGTTTTTCTCAGCTGGGTAAATAGATGAGAACACCTGAAAACTAGGAACTACTTGTTTCTTCACTGTGGATAGCCCAGAAAGTCACTGGAAAGGAAGAAAGGAGAAGAGGTTTTGGTAATCAATAATAAGTCTTTTTGAATTATGGTTTTTAAGATTTGAATTCATTGCCAGATGATCATTCCCTTTCCTCTTACACTGATTCAGCTACTTCAGGCAATTGCCAGGTCTTCCCAATGTTTAGTAAAGATGAAGAGCAAGCCTTCAAACTAACAAACTAGCATGTTTAGAATATGAACCTCCACGTTTACTTGTCTTAAAGAGGTTGTTTTTTCAGGGGATTGCTTCAGCTCAAACACATATTGTTCAGACTGAACAAAGCCCAGAGTGTAAACTGAGAGCCTTCCCAGTGAACTAATGCAGGAAACACACTGTTTTAATGCAGTTTGATGTTATTAACAAGCAGACAAAGGAGAGATGTGAACTTGGGCTTCAGACAGCAAATATGAACACTCGTTAAGTTCCACCTCAAGAGCCAAGGGACGTAACAGGATGTATCCACAGTCTGCATTTAGAAATCACATCCAGAGATTATTGTTTCCTCCAGCTTCCATATGTGCTTTGTTAAACGACTTTTAGAAGCCCACAACACTTTCTCCTTTGTATCTGAACAGAAATTCTTGAATCCAAAGACCTGAGAACCCCTTTGGAAAGCAGATGTTGCTGTCTGTGCTTCACATGGAAAGAAACTAAGGCATAGTGCAGTAAAGCTGAAATCCCTGTAGGAACTCTTCACTGGGGGAAAGATGTCAGAGTTGATAATTCATGGTTCAAACAAAATCTCAGGCAATCAAGGTGGTCATTAGCTCACCTTTTGACACCAGTTCCCTGCTTACACACCAGTTCATGCTGCCTGCCTGAAAACTGCTGACCTTTGCACTGCACAAGATAGAAGTAAATATGAAACAGAAATGCTTCTCTAGATGTTTGCTGGAATTTCTTGGAAATTACTAGAACCTTAAATTGTTCAGGATAACTTGATAATTGTGCTAATGAGGTGTTGTTAGATTCACTACCAAAACATAACATCCCTCTGAAATGAGGCACGCAAAGAATTTTGCAACTGATGTATTTGTACAATTGGCAAATTATTTTATCTGAAATTGAAAGGCCTAAGGTGTAATTTTTTTCAGGACATTGGGTGTTTTATTAAATTCTTGGGGGAAAAAAAAAAGTTCTCCAAGATTAGGAATTATCAGTGCCCTTGCCTAGTTTTTTTATGCCAACAGCACTGAAAGCAGCATCTTGTCCCTCTCAGTGAGCTCAGCAGGGAGGTGGGCAGCTGCTCAAACGAGATGTCCTTCCTGCACTGGCATCCCAGGGCTATCATTTTTCATCTGGAAGAGACTACTGGCTGATAATAAAATCCTGACCACATTCTGTAACTCATACAGCTTCCTTTCTGGTTACAAGCCAGATGTGCCAAACCCTGTCTTTCCCTGGAGCTACATCCTTCCAGAACTGTGCTAGTTCTGTACCAGTATCAGTGTTGGTTAAATAAAATACTTGAGAGAGATCAGCTCTATGGAGGGAGAACAACTGCCCTGGAGATAATGAGTGATTCACTCCAGCTGATCCCAAATGAATTTCAGTTCACTGTAGTTATTTCATACTCTTGCCTGTTTGTTGTATAACTGAGTTTATGTTGTATAACTGAGTTGTTTCATGACAATAACTCATATTTGAGTTGGTGGTAGGGAAAGGGTCAAAGGATGAAAGCAGCAGCTACTTCTATCCTGATTTCCCAGTTGCATCAATACTGGCAGAACAAAATATGAGGACTGATATAGGATAATCTTGATACACTGTAATACTCTCCCCATTGGAAAATAAGCCTCTCCCAAAATAAATACAAGAGGCTTTCTTTGCCAGGAGACTGGTTAGAGATCAGGCTGCCAGGCAATGAGCAAGCAATAGCAATTTATTCAGCCTTCTCCCTAAACTACTTTCAAGCCAGACTGCAAGTATCTGGCCTTCAATACTGCTCTCTTTCCCTTCCATTCCCTGAACTAATTCTTTAGGCTGTTGATAAATAACCTGTTAAAAAAAAAAAAAACAACTGGCAAAGATTAAATGTTCTTAGTCAGGAAAAAAAAAAAAAAGGAAAAAGCAAGCTTTTACCTGACAATCAGGGATCCTTTTTAATGCAGCTGAAGAGTCCACCTGTCTCTCTAAAAAGCAGCTGTAATCCTGTGGTCCAGATCACATTTCAGAAAGAGATGATTCCATCACATACGTAGTTTATTGTGCTTGTAAAACATCTGCATGGGCATGTGAAAAGCTTTGCTCTTACCAAGGAGAGCTCAGGTCATCTGAAAGTGGAAAATTATGATTTCATTTTCTCCCTTGTATATTAATTGCTGCTGTCAATGTAAGCCAAAGACAAGAGAAGCAATTGAGCATTCCTTTGCTGTTTGCTATTTGGCATATTATGATTTTATGCCTCAGGACTGTGTCAGATGGAGAGAGAGACCACTGTTACTGTTAAAACCACATCAGTTTTGCTTCAGTGATTTTCAGAGATTTGGGTTGGTTTTTTTCTCCTAGAACCTGTACTCAGACCTCTGCTTTAATGTGCTCCCTGCCTGCCTCGTGGTTCACCTCCACTTGCACAGCAGTGCCTTCTACAGAGATGTGACTAAAGTTGGTTGTAGTTTGGCAACAGAGATGTCTGATATGAAAGAAGTGACATTTGCCAGCTGTGAGCTCTACAACTGCAAAGCTGAGCCAGCTATATCAGCTTAATTAATTACATTCCTAATTGTGTGAACTGAGACTGAGACTCAAAAAGGATGTGTGGGAAGGAGGTAGGGCGAGGAGTAATTCCAGGGAAATTATTTACTTTTTTTACATGCCTGGAGCAGAGAAGGTTGAGTCTCTTCATAGGAGTGTGGCTAAAGTTAGGCCACACATGGTAGCTGAGGGAGCTCAGTTGTATCTGTCCCAGTGAGCAGCAGAGTTTCTGTTACATCTTGTTTCATGTTGTTTGATTTTACAAACTAAGAAGGGGTTGAGGCCTCATCTCTGTGTAGAGTGTGGTTTCCTGCTCTGACTGGCCTCTCATGTGCCGACAACATGGAGCTGTGGAGTAAAGCCTAGTCCTGTGCCCTCACAGAGCATCACAGTGGAAAGGTTTGGAAACAATTCCCTTCTTCCACACTGATGATTTGCACTTAGCTGTTTTCCCCACTGCCAGCTTGGTGGGCACAGCCTGGCCCTCTGGCCAGTCCTGTGCATTTACATTAGAATGTGTAGGGAGCTTTGCCTTTATCCCTGTGTTTCTTCTCCCTCTGTCATCTGGCGTTTCCACAACTGTGTTTTTCCTGTCGTTCATCCATTTCTCTCGTGGATTGTTATTTTTGTTCCATTGCCCTTCATCCTGCTTTCCATTCCTGTAGGGCTTATTGCAGGATCACACTTTGGTCTTTCCATCTTCAGTGCTATTTGACCATAGAAAGCAGTGACTTCCAATCTATCTGCCTTGTCCTGCAAATACAAAGGAAGTTCTCTGTTTTCAATCAGAATGCAAGTAACCAGGATGGATTTGAGCACAGGGATTACAGCTGGAACAATAATGCCTTTGTAATACTGTCAGGATTATTCCTCTCCTGTGGAGTAAAACTTGAAGAGCAATACCACATCTTCAAGCAAACAGAATCTCCAGCTGTCAGTGCTTTTGCTTCCTCTGGAGGAGACACATGCCTGTCTAAATATAATATACCAGAAGACCAACACTTGGCATCTATATGACTGTTGAAACATGATGTATTTTTGAAACCTTTTAAAAGCAATGGAGAAATTGTAAAGGGAAAGGAAGGGTCATAAATGGGAAGGGCCATAAATGAGGGCTTGACAGTTCATCTTGTGTTACAGGACAGATTCCTGATTGGTATCCTGATTCTCAGCCCAGTCCAGCTTTGACTTTCATTTGCTTTGGCAAATGGTTTATATGATATTATACTACCTGCCCTAGACAATTATGTTCTTGCAAATGCAGGTGAGAGAAATAATAAAGACTAAGAAACGAGTACCAAGAGAACTGCTGTGAAACATAAGGGATATTTTGTGCCTTCCCATCAATAGCTCGCTGGAGACTTTTTATATAGGCATTTCACTCTCAAACTCCTTTTCTAGGCCTTTAACTGAACTGGAAATACACCCTACTGAGTTCATTGCAGTCTATGAAGCCCCTGTTTGTTTGAACAGTATTCCTATTTTTGTCAAAAATTTTATCTACACAAGTGAAGCCAAAAAGAATTGACCAAACCCTTCCCCCAAAAACGCTCAAGCATTTGCTTGTGGGCATGCTTTTGGATAAGCATTTCTACGGAAAGCCACGATTTTACACTTGCAGGCAGTGCCGTGTTTGTCACTGCACGCTGGAATTGGATCTACCTTCCCCCGCCAGCCTCGGGCTACTCACTTGCTCCAGAATCCCCCAGGTTCGGGGAGGGAAATGCAGCTCCTCTCTAGCTTGGCCTCGGACTGAATCACATGGATAGTTTAACTGAGCTCTGTCTTGGGAAGCAGTGAGCCTGTACATTACATAATATAATCTTCATGTCTTGAGGATTCAGGCCTGTCCTCTTTTGTGCTGCCAGATGGAAGAGGAGCCACGCTCTCTCTGGAGAGATGTCCCTGCACATCTCGCCGCTCAGCCGTGCTGGAATTATGTGCCTCTCTCTGCAGCCGGGCACTGCTGTTCCCTGGCATTTGGCTCCAGAATAGCTGGCTCTTTAGTATGCAGTGGATGCTGTGCAGCCACTGTGATCCCAAGATTAATTTGTCTAGAAAAAGAGATACATAAAGAACCTCCAAGAGGAACTTGTGAGGAGGATGTACTCCAGATTCTCTGAACAGCCAGGATTTGTTCTCAGCTGAAACCCAGACACAGGTGTTGTGGGCAGCCAAGTTTCTGCTTTGTGCTCTCACTCTGTCCCACAGTTTTTTTCAGCTGCTGCTGCTGTTCTGTTACTCGGTTCTGTAACATGGCCCCTGCCTGCATTGTTATTACCTCTGTTAGTCAAGTCGTTTCATGCTCTGATCCCTGACGTGCTCTCCAAAGTGATGAATCACACCTGCACTAGTAAGTCCCTTCTCACTAATGAGGCATACGCTCCAAATTCTGCAGCGCTCAGTAGATTGAGGCAAGAAGCTACAACCCACCTGTAGACAGCAATGTCACTACAGTGCTCAGGAACAGCTCAAAAGACCCCAAGGAGGATGAAGGCAGTGTTAGTCAGACTAGACAAGAGTCTTATCTGTGTGGACTTCCTCACAGCAATGCCTCATCAGCACCAGCTGCCACTCCAAAAACAGCAGCTTCTCTAGAAGCAATGTTACATCCTGATGGAATTAACTTCCCAAGACAGAAAGCTCTTGAGAAACATTCATTTCAGCCTCCTGCTACCTCTGATCTTCCTGGCAGAAGGACCCATGTAGCAGCCACGGCTTCAGCAATGCAGATGCAGTGGGGGAAGCCAGGGCTCATGTTCATCCAGCCATGGGTAGTGATTCTGCATTGCTGATATCAAACAGGACCAGCCTGCTCTGAAATAAAAATTAGCCCACAACAAAACCCCAAAAGGTACCTTGGCTATAATTAGCAGCTGAAATGACAGTGCAGGTTTGAATAGAAAACTGGTGCTTGACAAATGTCCCTGCCATGAACCCCTTCAACAGCTCATTTAGCCACCATGAGATCTATTGCCAAGCTCCAAAGCAAGAAAGGGGCAGAGGACCTCTTCTGTCTGCCATCCTGGGGGTGGATGGAGGGCACCTTGTGCAGGAATTGCTGCATGTTTGGTGCTGATAGCACAGCTGAGGGGACAGAGCACACCCAGCTAGGGCCACGGCATAATTCTCTCTCCATGGCAGCTTTGCCCTGGTCAGCACACTTGTCTGTAGTGGTGGAGGCACAGCAGCACTGGCTGCAGTGGGACCGCAGGCTGCAGAGAAGTTGCATTTGGGTTGTTGCAGAGCAGGCTGTCATCACACAGTAACTGCTGTGCATGTGCCAGCAAGAGCAGAGTGAGCATGAGTAAGCTTATTATGCGATAATCACACCTTCATCTTTCTGGGTAGATAAACTGCTGAGGTATCCAAGTCTGGCAGTGAGGCACAATCACTGTCTGAGGATGAGCAAGAGGCAACTGGGTCCTTTCCTCATTGGAAACATATGTCTTATTTGATGCCATTATCTTTTTCTGTTTTTAAACAGAACATTGTTATTGAACCACCTGTTGCCACTTAATTACCCGTGTTTGATTACAAAGATGTTAAGTAATCGGCTTTTTAGGTACAAACTCTTTCAATTTTATATCCTTTTATGATGTGCCGTAGCAAAGCCTCTATATCCATTTCAAAGGCTGGATCAAAGCTTCCCCTGTGGGCTATGTCAGGCAGGCAGCGGCCGAGTGCCCAGCCTCCTTTCCTGAACTTAGGAAATCTGCATCAAGACTTCGAATCCTTTCAGTTGCAGCGGTAAGACCTATAGGTGCTGACCTACGGGGCCAGTGTCACCGCGGTCCCGTGTCGGTAGGCTCAACATCCAGGTCGGCACTCGGGTGGGCCACGACCCCATACACCGTGTTGGCCACCGGCGCGAAGGGCACGCGTGGGGCAGGTGGGTCACCCCGCGGGGCAGGGGATCTCACCTTCTGCGCTCTGCCCTCGGAGACATTCAGGTCCTTCCCTGGGAGCTGCGGGAGGCTCGGGGGTCAGGCCTCCCCCACCGTCGCCCCCGGGACGCCGCCCCCAATCTCGCGGTCCGCGCCGCCGCCGCCGGGGGCGATGGTCCCGCGGCTCCCGCCCGCCGCCGCACTGGGTGGATGCGGCCCCGCGGTCC
>VXBA01005484.1:52708-83574 GCA_013399895.1 Serilophus lunatus
CCGCAGCCCTGCCCGCAGCGGCAGCGCTCCGCCCGGCCGGGGATGCGGCTCTAGCGGCCCCGCGATGAGCGGCTCCTCCATGGCGAAGAGCGAGTCCCGCACTTCGCTGCTGAAGGCGGCGGGGAGCCGGCGGGCAGCGGGCGGCCAACCCCAGCCCCGCGGCAGCCGCGTCCGGGACGGCAAAGGACAGGGCGGGCAGACGGGGAGGGAGCCGAGCCAGGAGCCGCTCCCCGGGGAGCCCAGTGCCCGCAGGCCGCTCTGCCACCCGGGCGCCCGGGAGGACGGAGCGAGGGGCGCGGGGAAGCTGTCACATGGACGGGGGGAGAGCCAGCCCGAGCCGGCGGAAGGAGGTCCAAGGAAAGGCAGCGGCAAGGAACCAGTGCGGACACCCAGGCAGCACCACCACCACCTCCCGCCGCACGCCAGCCACGGTCACCCCCAGGACCAGCATCAGCTCTCAGATAGGGATGGGGAGGAGGCAGAGGAGGACTTTTTCTTCAGTCACAGGCAGAGGTCCAGCAGAGAGTCCCTGAAGCTCTCGGAAGGCGCTTCACCTCTGTCCAAATCCAGCAGCAAGTGCTCCACGAAGTCCAGCGGCAGCGATCGGTCGGAGGAAGCGGATCCCCTCATCCAGCAGCTGCACCCCATGCTCAGCTCGGTCTTTGGCCAGGTAAGGGGCAAAGTGCCCCTGGCCCCCCATCCCTCCCTCTCTCCCACCCTGTCTTCCCTCCGCGCCCCCTCCTCCTGCTGCTCACGGACCTTCGGCTCCTCGCCCCGGAGCCCTCCGCACCCCCGGGCGCAGCCCGCAGCTGTAAATGCACTGCTTCCTGGCCGCCCCTGCCCAACTTCTCCCGGCGGCTGCGGCACGGCCGGGGCGCTGCGGGCTCGGCCCCGAGGGAGGCTCCGCGCTGGGCACGGGGCGCGGGTCGGAGCCCCCGTTGCCCGCCGGCCCCGCCGGGCGCTGCGGAGGGCGCTCTCGGTGGTGCTGACGGGGGAAGTGCCGGTGCTTTCCCTGTCGCCGGGGGAAGTTCTGGCTCTGCCTGCTGAAGGGTGAGAGTCAGAGAAGCGGATTTTTAAAATCTATTTACTTATTAGATTCCATCTCTCTGGCTCCGCGCCGTGCTTTGCTGTATTTGTTTACATCCCCTTATGGTACATTTCTGTACAATCAGCATATGAATCATTTCTGATGGCAGAAGCTGTCAGGAGAAGGTAGTGGGGAGAACGATAAAAAAAAAAAAAATCCTGACCCAATTCCGAAGCCTTCCCAGTCACTATGTTAGGATGGAACAGATGCTTTCGGTGTTTGCAAGCTCTTTTGGTACAAAGCTGTTGCTTTTAGCTGCTTTTGGTAGTGAAATTACCCAACAGGGTTACCCTCTAAAAATGAAAAGGCAGAGAGAGACTGGCTTGAAATTTTCTTTTAGAGACATTTCGGGATGTTACTGGGAGATGTAATCTCCAGGAAGATTAATGTGACTGCAATCTCCCAGAAGCACAATTATAGGTATAAGCCAGTAGCCTGGGCGGCTAAATTCCAGCCCTGGAAGTGATCGAAGAAATCAAAATTATGATTTTTGGGGTTTGTTTTTGTTGGGTCCTTTTTGTTTTGTTTTGGTTTTTTTTTTTAATACAGGGAGCCCATTCAACCTGAAATTACGGAGACAATTAGAAAAAAATTTTGTAATTTGTTGGAAGGAGGTGATATACCCATATGTTTAATCTGGGAGTGTTGTCTACTTCTGTTCATCTTGACTTCTCCAGATAAAAATCAAAGCACATCTGTTCTCAACAGTTTTCCATCCTCACTGACAATCTGCTATTTATGAATGTTATGGTTGTGTTTAACTCAGAACGAGTATTACCCTCCCTGTGCCAATGGTGCACCAGAAGTCTAGATTAAAATCTTGTAGTAGCAATAAGGAACAGCCTTCTCAGAGGATTGGTGTTCAACCAGGTTACAAAAGGCAATATTCCAGCACCAGGCTTTGAAACCTGTGGACTGGGCTCTGACTTCTGCCAGGTCTGTAGTTCTGAGGGAAGTGAAGATGTATCTGAGAACAGATTTTAAGTCTATGAAACTCTATGTCCCCAAAGTGTTAGAAATACAAACAAATCCATGCCAGGGCCCCCACTCACAGAAACCTCTTTGGTTTTGAACACAATCCTTACCTGAATGGCATCTTTATTTTACCTGCTCTGCTGCTTGCATTCCAGTGTCAAAAAGCACTTCTGAAAATTAAACTTAGCAAAATTTAACTGTGGTGTTGAACAACGCCCTTTACAGAAGTGAGCCAGAAACAATTCTAGTTTTCATTTTTTCACTGGGTATGTTGCACCAGTGCTTACACACACGCACCAGCATCTTTCTTTTAGAGGGTAATGCTATTTATTCCCATTTCTCTCTGTATTCATCTCTGACTTCCTTTCTTTGAAGTAACTATAAGCTAATGACCATTTAGTCAAAATTTTAATACTGACGCTTAGGAGTGAGCTCTACTAGTTCCCCCTGTGCAGGGGACTTGTGGATACAAGATGGGAACTATAATTTAGGATACACAAAAACGTGGTTACAGGAAGAGATATGTGAGGCTTTTCTCGTTTTTTAATATCAAAATCCTGAGATGAATAAAGGCTCAAGGAGATGATGTATGAAAATTCTGTCACGGAATGGAATTATATAAGTTTTGTTTCTCTGCATGAAGAAACAAATGCCCAACATTGTGTAAAAATATGCATGAATGTTTGAGACAGGCAAGGATTTACACCTGCAGGAGCCCAAGCTGCAGCCTGGGCTGAGACAGGGTCATGGGCACAGAAGTGTCCAGGGTTGCAGTCTGGGGCTGCAGACACTGTAATTAGAAGACAGCAACAGCTCAGCAGATAATTTATTTAATACAAGAACTTCTCTCCAGCCCACACAGCCCACTGTGCAACAGTTAAAACGGTAATTTTTGCATACATTGAAGAGGAGCACAGTGATGCATATCTGCAGCAGCAGAGCACTCTGGTCCAGCAGCACCAATATATGCTGTCCCAGCTGTACAGATGTGGAGCATCATCACCCTGTTCCCCAGTGGTGCAGGGATGTGGAGGCAGATGCAGACACACTACAGTGGTACAATCAGATACGCAGAAAAGATTGCAGGGATGACTTCACAGAGGATGTCATTATTGCAGTAACAGCAAAAAGGAGCAGTCCAGGACTACAGGATTGTGTCTGAGGGAGACAGATTTGTAGCTGTGCAGAAAAAAAGACGGAGTGAAGGCAGAAGCACTGTGTTTATATAACCAGCACAGCAATATAGTGCACTGTGGGTGTGTACTCCAGGAGAATGCTAAGATACTGCCAGGATACAGGATGCAGCAATATTTTATTAATTAGTCTTATGCTATATTGGTGCAGTGATGTTCTAATGTAATTAAGCAATAATACTCTTTCAGGATATTTTACCATTTTGCAACTGAGTGGTACATGAATTAACAAAAGTAGGGTAGTGTAATGATGTATTAAGCATAAGCCAGGATGTCATCTTAGTCTAATGACATGTTTTCACACTGGCTCGGCACGGCAGTCGCAGAAAAGCACTCTGCTGTGGAGTTTATAACCGGGTTAGCATGCAGTGCGTGCAGCTGCGAGTGCCTGGAGAGCACGGCGCTGCCAATGCGGCGGTGTGGTAACGCAATCCCGGGGCAGAGCAGAGATGTGATACTGGTGCCATGCGGTAGGAGTTTGGCAGTGCACGGGTGTGATAATTGTGTAGCGTTGTAGCCTGACAGAAGAGTTTAGCGGTTTGCTGGTGTAGTAATACAATATTCCAGATGGGAGCCATTCTATACAGCAGCGATCACTTCTGGTGTGATATTAGCAAAGGGCTGTGCTGATCTGGCAGCACCATCCCGCGTGGACCAGGAGGCAGCGAGTGAGGTGTTACCACCGTGCCGTAGTTCTGGGAGCCCCGCTGTGACTTAGCACGAGGACAACGCCACAGACTTTACCTGGCGACAGAGTGCAGTGTGAGTACGGGTTGGTTATAATATGTGGGACTGCGGGACAGCGGTGTTTTAAACTGGCCCTGCACTGGTAGGAGCTCCGTGCAGTGCAAGAGCAGTGCAGTTGCCTCATGGGTGTAGTTGGCAAGGGATGTGTGAGTGATAATGCAGCAAAGTGGGAAAGTGGCAAGGAAAGGGAGTGTGGGGAGGATGTTTCGTAGAATTTTGGCCTGATAGCTGGAAAGTGTTGGAGTGGCCGAGTGGTAAAGGAGTGTTGTGGAGCACAAAGCAGCACGCAGAGCAGGATAGCGTGCGGGTCCTGTAATGTCTGTAGCATGGCTACAGATCACAGTTTAGCAAGAGCGCAGCATCGAGCAGTGCTGAATCCACAGCAGCAGAGGAGCAGTGATTCCTCGGCAGCTGGGGTGGCGGGGAGGTGACAGCCTGGCATCAGGACGCCGTTCATTAATGTGACAACAGCAGCGACAGCAGCACAGAGTCTGGGACAGCAGTGCGGGAGGGACCGCAGCGCAAGTTTTGTGGCGTTCCCGGGGCAGCGGTGAAGTGGCCGCAGCGCCTGCGGGGCAGCAGCAGCCCGGCCCCGGGCTCACCGTGCGGAGACTGCGGCACTGACACCCGCCGGTTCTCCTCACTCCGTTCCTCCCGTGCCACAGCGCTGGCCTAGATGGCACCTTTAAGAAGAGTTTTTTTCCGGGCCTTTGCTATGCAATATTAATTTGTAAGCGATCCTGCCGTTTGAGACCTGAACGTTTTCAGAGCCGTTTAGCTTTCACACCCTGTCTGACTCTTAAATTTTTCAGTGAAGTGATTCCCCAACAGTTTTCTGTCAATTGCCTCTGGTAGCATGGGGATCAAAGGGGTCAAACAATGCTGTAGAGAATAATGAAATATTCACAGGGTTCTGCTGTTAGCACTGTGGCCAAAGGGACTTTTGTATTTCTATTTGTGCAGGGAGTTTAAAGCCTCTCCTGTCTACACCATCTCTCATTCCTGCTTTAATGTCAGCGTCCACATTACCATTAAAATAGGGAAGGAATCTTTATTTCCTGTAAAATTTTCCTTTTCTTGTCCTGCTCCATCTTCAGCTTTAGTTCTTCCTAAGAGGTCTTAATGGACCTTACAGCAAACCAGGATGACAGAAGTGGCCCCGTTTAGGGGCAGGAGATGTCCTTAGGCTGCCTTTGTGGAAAGCAGGCGTCGAGAACATTCTCCTTTAACCAGCCGGGCGTGAGTAGGGAAAAAATGCCTTGTCCAGCCTTTCACCTTTCAGATCTCCTCATCTGCAGGATGACTGTGTTCCCTTCAATGACTTTGACTTCGGCTGATTCTAACAGGAGTTTTGCCCAAGAGCAGGGACCACTCTTGGAACTCCATCCATGGAGAGCCGGGAAGCCCCAGCAAGCCCCGCCGAGGGAGAGTGGATCGTGACCCCATAATGGGAGTTTGCAGTTTCCCCCGTGTATTAGCAAGGGAGGCTGCAGCGTGTTGGACAAAGCTGGACTGATGACACCAGCAATAAAAACTTTCACGTGAGGACAGAAAGGTGAAGGTGAAAGGTCTGGGTTTGCAGGTGCTCGTGTGCTGTGTTGTACCTGTGAGGTGAAGGTGAAGGAGTGGTGTGACAGGGCTTGTGGCAAACTGAGGCAGTCTCTAACAGCTGCTCATTTACCCTGTTAAATTAGCAGAGTAATTTGGGGTGAACAGACTTCTGTCTCAATATGACCGACCACCGTAGTGATGCTGGTCCCGTGGCGCAGTCTTGGCTCGACGGGACGGCGCGTGGGCGCACAGGTTAGGAGGCAAAACAATCCCGGAGAAATGCCGTATCCTGCCCAGACTTTTCCTCCGTGTTTTGAAGCCTTGTACCGGTCCCTAAAGGGAGCGGGAAGGGTGTCCTTGGGGTCACTCCCCGCCGCTCGGCTCCGGGACCGGGGGGGGGGGNAGCCGTTCCGCCGGCCCGGGGAGTGTCGGACCCGGGGAGAGCCCCGTGGGTGCCGTGATGTAGGCGAGAGCCGGTTCCGGGTGTGGGTGCTGCGTTGGGGTCGTACAGCTTCCGTGCCTCCATCCCTGCATGAGATGCCACAGCCCATGTCCATGCATGTAGCCTGACATAAAAAGCCTTCGTATACATGTCTTGTCTGTGTACACGCAGCCTACTGGTGCAGCCTCTGCTAACTCTTCTGTGTGGCTATACAACCACCTCTGTACACGCTTATGCATCCCTGTGCTTAAAACATCGACCGGCCTGTGTGTACCCCCCTGCTGCTGCCACCCGCCACACCTTCCAAGGTATGTCTCATGTTTTCTATGTGTAACAAACTCAAACGCAGAGAAACGTTGTTCCACTTGAGGACATCTACTGAGCTCCCCCCCCCCATTCTCAGCTCGGAGAAAAATTTATCACGTTTATTGCTTGTAAAGAGCTTGAGGGATGCGAGCCAGACGTACAGAATCACTGAGGGGCAATGGATATGTCTCCTGCCTGCAGTGGGTCTGCCAGCAAACATTAATCTTTGTCAGTGGTTTACTTTTTAAACAAATCTGTTTTAAAAGGCTATAGAAAGACATCAAAACAAAACCAAGGGAAAAGAACATTCATTAAATATTCCATTAATGAAATATACAGCAGCATGATCTAATGCACTGAAATACAGAAACCTTCTGGTTAGATTCAGCTTATTTTTGGAGAGAAGAAAAGCTTTCAATTATAAATTAATCATCGTTTAAATCAGTCCACTGTCTATTCCATCAACCTTTACCACCTTGATTTTTTTTTCATGCAATTCTGGGTATCAACACAATGTCAGGGAAGTTTATCTTTAGCTGTAGCGTCTGGATTGCAGGTTTGCAGCTGTGGTTCTTTGTAGCACTCCAGCTTCTGTAACTGTTTTTCCCTGACGAGTTCATGAGTGGTATTGATTTCCAATAACAAGCAGCTATATGGTGTGCATCCAGTAAAAGACGCCTAGCTAACTTTGGGCTCCCTTTCAATAATCCTCTGACATTCCTGTGACCTTAGAGAGCAACAGCAGTGCCAATGAACTTGAGTAATCCTCCAATTTCAATCAAATTCCCTGCTTAAAAATAAAGACAAAGAGCTGTGCTAGTTTGTATGGTCTTAATCAGGTTTTTTTAATAGCTTTCTGCATCAACATAAGACCATGAACTCAACGCTATCCATGAACACAGTCATGAGCAATATTCTAATTTTTCTTCCACCCATTCCTCCCCTAAAGTACTTTGCATCTTGCAACCATCTTTGAAAAGAGTACACGGCGTTGCTTCATTCCACACAGATGAAAGAAATTCTCTGCTCTTGAAAGGAAACAGGCAATCGTGTAACGTTGTGAAGCATCGTGTCACAACAGTTGAAGGCAGGAAGTAGCAAACCACCAGCAATTCCCTGCGTTCTAGAATAATGTACAAAGGGTTTAGTTAGTTTGAGACCATCTGTGTTGAGACACAGCCAGAGGGCTCATCGTGGGGTGCATAGTTTGGTCCTTCTAGAGGTGCTGTCAGATCCTGACTTGAAATACAAGTGAGGCAGATCTCAGTTTCAGGGTGGTGTATCTCACATAGTGCTGCAGGGTTGTTTTGGAGTATTTGGTTTTGCTTCTGAGACCTCTGCTCATCTGATGATCAGCCACACTTTCAGTAGCACCTCAGTGTTCCAGCTGAACACCAATCCCTTGTCCCTCTTATTCTGAGAGAGGTGAGGGTGCCAGGCAGAATGAACTACTTTTGTGGTGGTCCCAGTTGGACAGAGCGACACACAATTCTCATATTCCAGAGCAACGAGGAGCAACCATGCAAGGTTTGTTTTAAACAAGCTCTGTAGTGCATACACATGACAAATTCTCACAGCAGCTTCTGAGCTGTCAAGATTGTACTTGTCTTTTTGTAGGCTACTGATGATCTTCAGGATCATCGGCAGAAAATATCCACAGCACATTGTGTTCTGGCCAACACATCTCCCCTGTAAGGACTTGGAAGTTGGGCTAATGCAAAATACATGGACCAGATCTGCAGGGAAGGTGTCAGGAGAAAGCACATTCCCATCTATTTTCATCTAATGCAGAATGAAGCCAGCTATTTACAGACAGAGCTGTTCTAAACAGAAGTTGACAGACAGTCCAGGCTTTGTTACCTTGAGACAAATGGAAAATATCCTTTGTCTTTTTAATAACCTTTCTGTTGTTTGTGATTGAATATGATCCAATTGCTCTAATGGAGGAGAATATTATGCACAGCATGAGTCAGCAACACTTTCTTCCCGGAACAGCTGACAGGAAAGAAAGTTCCCAAACTCTCTGCAGAAATATTCCTCCCTGTAGATAAGAATCTGGGCTGTGTCCACCAATACCTGCTGGTGCCTCCCCTTGAGATGGACCTGTGTGTGTCTGACTGGAATATGGAACCATCCAAGGTTCATTTGAGGTTAGAAGACACAACTTGATGTGCAGGAAAAGCACTTGGGAGCTGACGCAGAAGAAGAGAGGGAAGTCACTCCCAGAAGTTTGGAGTGCCAGTGCGTGTTCCAGCAATCAGGAGCTTTGAAATGAGGTCCTCGACAGCACTGGCAACAAGAGGATGTTACCTATTCCAAATGTTTAGTTTCATCTGAGGTCACCCACTAAACAAGACTGGGTTGTTTCTTGTAAAATACAAATCTACAGCTGACAGCTAAAGGGTAATAGGGAGCAGATCTGAAAGCCATTAATCAATATATGCACTCTCCATTCTGGGATAGGGAAAAATATACCAAGAATTCCTACCCCATTAGAATAAATTAAATAAGGTGGTGTATTTTAAAATACTAAATGTTTGAAGCATGCAATGGGCTGTTAGTAGAACTATGGGCTCTACTACATAACTGTCTATCCCCACTACCTACTGACATTGCCCTGTTGCAGTGTCTGTGTTGTGCTGAGAACAACCATTTGACATAATGTTCCAGCAAGCGAAGGACTGTGCATTGAAAGAGGCCTGGTGTCTGAACAGTCTCCTGGTACAAATCCGTGTTTCCACTGAAAATTTTTGCCAAGCAAAGCTACAGTTTGATAAGCAATCCCAAGTTTTGTGTTGAGTTTTGTTCTTTCTGTTGTGTCTGTTGGATATTTGCTGCCACTGGATAAAGTTTCTGGCAACCGCCAAGTGATTAGCTATGGTGGGATCCAACATTTTCCTATGAAGTGAGCATTTCTGCCAAAGGTGCCAGCCCAAAGCACAGCACTGCTGCTTTTTAAAGAATCCAGACATATTAAACCACCTAAATCATTCCTTGTTCAATGCCAAGTTGCTTAGCCTTCTCCCTCCCCTGTTCTCAGGTCAATCACTGTGCCAAATGCTTCTTTCCTGCGAGCCGGGACCTTGCTCTGTGCCAAGCTGCATCCCCTGAGGTCTCTGCTCTCCACCTTGGAACCTCAGGGGAGAGGAAGGGATGCACAAACATCAGCAAGGCTCACATTTCACAAAGTTCCTACTGATTTTTGGAAAGTTTACAACAGAGCCCCAGACCTTAAAAGAACAGTGTGATTGCCACAAAGAACAGTGTGGGAAAGCCAGTACACATGCATGTGCAGCCCTCCCACACGCATACTGACTACCCCAGATATAGGCATGCCCACAGATCAGCACCTACACACAAATGTTTTTGACACACTTATTCTCAGCATCCTGTTCTCTTACAGAAGCCTCAGTTGGAGGAAGGGAGAAAATGTTCCTTCTAACCTGATCTTCTAATGACCTTTCTGCCAACTCCATTTTTCTGCCTATCTCTAAGTTGCCCATGGTAGTGATGGGAACAAGATCCCACTGTAGAGAGTGATATTCCTCCTCAGAGCTCAGCAGGGTCTGTTTACTAAATTGTGGTGTCCAGCCTAATTGCTCTTAAGAGATTCAGGGTAAATAAGAAGATAAGAAAAATGTTGATGATCCAACCTCTCGGGGCCCTTGCAGCTCCTCTAGAGTTCTTGCAGAGTTGGAGAGTTTCGCTTTAGACCTGGTGCAAGTGGACTCCCATTGCCTCTTCCCTTCCTGGATTGTAAAATCCCTGCCAAGCCTGGCAGCAGGTCTCAGCCCTTTCACCCTGCCCTGCACAATTCCTACAGTTGCCTGTAACTGCAGGGAAGAAAAGCTGGAGCGCAGGCAAACGCGGCAGCGTGCCATGGTGGCTGGCTCAGAGTGCTGGGGTACAGGCTCATAATTAGAGGGTGACCATCTCAACTTTCATCGAGAGGCTTTTAGAGCTCTGTAAGATACTCTACAGCTTTCTCCCAGGGCTGTCCTGCAGCAGTCCGGGAGCTGTGATGGATTCTTCTGGCAGGAGATGTCTGACTCCCTTGCTCCTCCAGTCCCAGTCTCTAGGAGAATGGGGGAGACGGGCACTTCTCAATAGCGGGGCGTTCCTGGCCTCAGTGCTGCCTGTCACGGGGAGATTCATTAGCAGCAGGGAGGCAATTCTCTCTCCTCTCTGTTGCGGAATTGAAGTCGTTTGTCTCGGGAAGGAGCCCAGGCGCCTCACTCGCTGTGTGGCAGCTTCTGCTCAAGGGAGACAAGCCCTTCGTCAATAAACAAGGAGCCTGGGGAACGGCTCCAGCTGACAGAGGACATTATTAATGACCGGCACTTTGAGGGTACATCAGCCTCTTATTAGCTGCTTTAAGAGGGGAAGGAGAAATGGGACTAAACACGGCAGTCTTTGGGGAGCTGGGAGTTTCAGCATCGTCCTGAAAAGTCCCCCACCGCGAGGCCCAGGGCTGGCACAGCCCCCAAGGGGTGACTGTGCATTTCCCCAGTGTCGAGAGCAGGAGACAGGCCCAGCTCAGGAACAATTTTGCTTCCCATCCTACCATGGGTGGCCTCTATGGAGGTCTTCCAGACCAGTTTCCCCATCCCCTCTGTCCCTCTCAGTGTCTTTCAGCATCTGCTTCTGCAGCTTCTTTGTGTAGCTCCTACCCGGGCCATGTGATGAAAAAGGCATTGAGGGGATCTGAGACGAGGCTGCTCCACTGCCTTCACTCTTGGGAAATGGTTAGTACAAGGAAGAGCAAGAAATGCTATCCCCTATGGCCATGCACTTCTATCTGTGGCTGCAACTGGAAAAGCTGCTGACTTTTGTCATAATTGGACTCCTAATATCATCTCCTGAGGTGGAAGAAGCTTCTAAGCTCTAAAGCCACTGTTGATTCACCTTACAATCATATTTGATTTGCCACAGCACCATCAGGATGGAAGGAGAAATCCCTGCTTTGTTGTGACATTGACAGTTCATCCTTCTTTGTCCTACAGCCCTAGAGCTGCCAGGAGCATGAGTCCTTGGCTCCTGCACAAAAAGCATGTGGTGCAAATACTCAGTGGCTTAGGTCTTTGTTGAAGCTTTTGTTTGGGACCACACTCACAAAGAAAGTTGTGAAATCTCTCAGCTGAACACCTGAGTGTCCAAACAGCCTGTTTCATAACAGGGTGTAAGATCACTTGGTCTTCATAATTCTGGAAGGAGATAGCTCTTCGTGCCATGCTTCTTATTGCTGTGGAGCTGCAGCTGTCATGGCTTCATAGCTGAGGGTGCATTCACTGTCCTGCTCAGATCCTGTTGCCTGAGTGATGATGAGTTTCTTATGCAGTTTAAATCTCTTTTCAGACTGAATGCTCTTATGCTCAGCCTGAGATCAGAGGAACGTGTATTGGGGACACATTAACTTGAGGCTGTTCAGATTTAGGATTCAGGATTCAGGTGTGAGCCCATCTTTGGCAGACTTATGCAGGTTAAACTGCCAATTGATTTTATTTGCAGAAAGCTGGAAAAACTTTATTGCCAGACAGGCTCAAGGTCTCTCCCTTGTGGTTAAAAATTACCCTCCTGGGGCTGAGAGTGTTGTAGGGTCCTGGGACTTCTGTCTCCAGGCTTGCTTCCACTATTGAGGAAAAAAAATCAATAACTTCTAGGTTTATAAGCTGAAACAGGTCCCACCTAGATAAATGGTCCATTTCTGCTCCAAAATGAGCTCTGGACTCTGCCTCCAAGCCCCTAAGTGGATTGCCTTCTGGCCAGCCTAGTGCTCTGGTGATTGAAAACATGAGAGGAGTTAGGAGGGGGGTGGGTAGGGATGTGATGTTCAGAGGCTGTGTGGACCCAAACTAGCTGGATTCACTGAACTCGTCACTGAAATCACTTCTTGCATTGCCTATGTTTTAATTCTCTCTGAACAGCCCTCTCCTGTGAGTGAAACAATCTTGTCTGCAGATTGAGGGGGGTGGGAGGGATTTCAGCATTAATCTGATGTAGATTATACATCCGCCTCCCTCTCTCTCCCCTTCTCACTCACTCTCTCTCTCCCTCTCTTTCTGTCTGTTTCTCTCCCCTCCCTCTCCTTCCTGCTTCATCTCTTCAAGAAAGTGAACATAAAGTAAAATACGGAGAGAGAGAGGCAGAGAGAGAAAAAGCTCCCTGAAGAGGGAAAGCCCCAGCAGCCAGTAGCTGTTTGGATTTGCCTGGTGCTGCCTTTCTTGCTTTGCTCCCAAGGAATTCCTTTAATGGGATCAATTGCTTCAGTTCCTTTATAACCAAGTCCAACGGAAAGGCAGCCTCAACATATTATGGGCAACTGTGTGAAGTCTCCACTGAGAAACCTCTCTAAAAAGGTATGTTCTCTGAATCCAAGTGCACTATGCATTTCCAGCCCTGTTTCTTGGGATGGGTGACCTCGTGGGCAGATGGGAATGGGAGGTGGGAGAAACGCAGAGATGTCTACAAAGGCTTCAGCTCTCTTCACCATACCTTTTCTGTAAGAGCTGCTCATGCAAGTGCAGCCGTTAGAGCCCAGGATGCTGAGAGCCATAACTTGTGTAAACATCTGTGTGTGTAGGCTCGTGTCCTGCTCGGTGTGTGTGTGTACAGCTGCCCTCTGGGTATGTGCAAGCATGTGCTTGTCGATGTGCACAGTGTGCTGGCACGTTTGTGTACTGGCATGTTGAGGTATAAACGTGAGTTTGTACGTGTGCACGTGCTTCAGTTGAGAGGTACCTGTGTGAGAAATAGGCACAGGGACATATATCCATGTATGTGTGAAGGGGCACGTGTCTGTGTGTGTTCCCGTTGGTGTGAGAGTGCACACCTGTGAGCCCATGTGAAGTGTGTGTGTGTGCTCAGCTCTTTACATCTCTACATACACACCCTGAGGTGCTGTGAGTGCAGAAGGGGGGAGTTCCTGTATCACGTGCAGATATAGCAGTGTGTGCTCACCTGCCAGTGGGTGACCTCACAGAAGCCTGTATGGAGTCATGTGTGTGTTTTTATGTCTATCCATCCTTTTGCATGCACACATCTAGTTTTGTTGGTGTGTGTTTGGGTACAAAGGCATGGTTTTCTCTGTGCTCTGCTGGCCCACGTATCTATTTGGGAGTGGATACATTTGGCCCTGGCTGTGTGTTTGTGCATCATGTTGCACGTTGCATGGGCCCATGTGTCTACATGCTTGGGCCCAGCTGGACTTCATCTGTGAGCTGCCACATGTATCTGTTAGGCTTGAGCCCACAGTCTGCTCTGTGCTGAGGTTTTACAGTGATCCCAGGATGAATTAGGTTCAGGAATGACTCTTCTGCTAGGGACTGGATTGAAACAGGAATGAGGTGCCCCAGAAACATTTCTTGTTTGACTGAGGAAGATCTTACAGGACTGTGTGTACCTGTCAGCCACACAGTTCTCACTTGGTATTGCTGCAAATATAATAGCTCAGCAAAAAGCTATGCAGATCACTCCTTGTACATGAAAAAGTTATTCTAAGCATCCAAAGTATTGCAATGAAGAGCTGCCTCTGTGGGGACCTTGAGAACAGTGAAATGCCACTGCCATCGAGATGCTCCACCCAAGAGACCTTGCCACCCAGGAAAGCTCCTCTGGGAGGGAGCTGCTGGGGAGAGGACCTCCCTAGCAGAGAGTTTCTTCTGCCTGGACATTTGCCTCTTCTGTGGAGAAACACAAGTTGCTTGTTATCTCAGATGCTGTAAACAAAGCCAGTAATGGCACAGTGGTGCTGCGGGGGAGCTGGGATACTTGAGCAGGGAATTCATCACCAAGCACTTAGGCAATGCTGAGAGCAGCCCCTAGGTCAGGGTGACCTTCATGAGAGGCAAAAGTAGTTGAGGTTCACCTAAATGTTGCATATATGAAAAACCAACTTGGTTGCTTGTAGGTCGCCTTCAATTTGCTAAGAAAGGGATTGGCTGCAGCTGTGCTCAACATGATCAAGGCAGTTGCAATTAAAGTCTGACATGTGGCCAGGATACTTGAATCAAAATGGATTAAAGAACTTGTAAGCTCTCTGCCATCAGTCTTTTAGGTAATTTATGTTTTCTTTCCTAAAAGGTGCTTTGAATAATGCATTTTGTGCCTAGTCCTGGGATGTTAGGACTAAAGAGAGAAAGTTGCAAAGCCGAATTAGAGAATTTCTCAGACATCACTCCAGCGAGCATTGAATTAATAAGGCCTTGGGCACTCATCCTGACAGGTCCTGGGACTCTGACATTCTTTTGATCATGACACACATGATTATAGTGGAGATTTTGCAGATCAGTCTTTAACATTGCACAACTTCACTTGGATGTCTTATAATCCTGCTCATTTTTCTCAGATGCTACCTTGGGCAAACTCGTTTTGCTGAAATGTTAAAGAGGAGTGACCGTAGCCAACACGTGGGAAAGCTATTCTTGGGTGACAGTCTGAACTCTTGAATACATGATTTCACATCAAATTTGGGGATTCACTCTCAGGCACCAGCTTGCCATGGTCTGAGACTGACTTATGCCAGGGTACCTTACTTGGTTCAGGTGGCAATGACCAGGCTTTGACTCCATGCTTGTTGTTGACAGCTTCAGTGTCACAGTGTCCCCCCAGTGATCCCAACAGCAATCCTGGCTGCCTTTCCCTCTTGAGGGACACTGCACTCAGGATGGAGGCCCCTCTTGACTCGCTGCTCTGCAAAGTCCCTCTGACATGCAGTCAGGAAAGTGAAGTGAATCCTGTGGTGCTTCTGCCATGCAGAAATGAAAAGCTTTGGCATTCAGGTCCCTTGCTCTCCAGCCCTCTCCATCACTTTGGCCACCTCTGAATCAGACTGGTCCCTTCCTTCTCCACAATCCGCTTGTCTGACACGGCCAAGGGCCTGACTCAGCCAGGAGGGGTAGTGGTCCTTCACTCAGGAAAAGCACAAGGAAAGCCTGATCTCCCAGTCATAACCTTGCAGCTTCCTTGTCATGCATGCTGCTGTTTCCTCTGTAATGGGCAGCTGATGTTGCTTTGCCCCATGCCCATATCACAGCTCCTTTCCTCGCTCTGCTGGGATGTAGGAGGAATGTGTGGACAGGACTTGTGGGGGTACTTGCAGGAGAACCTGTGAGACTGCTGGCAGAGGAAACATCAGCTGCCATAAATCCTGCCTGCAGTGGCAGAGCAGGGCAGGGAGCCCCTGTTGGGATCTTGCTGAGCTGTGCACCTTGGTGTCCTGGCACTGCAGCAGGTTGTCTGGTCACGATCCTGAGTGGCTCTTGGCAGCTGTTTTGTCAAACTGGCAATCTCTGTGACTTGGCAATAAACTCTATTGACTGGAAGGGTCAGCAAACAAGGATTTGGGGCTGTGGGGCTTTGCACCTTCCACGTGGCTTCACTGGAATTAAACATAGAACTGATGTGGGCTATTTAAGTGATTCATATTATTTGGTGTATTAAACTGAAAAATGTGTCAGGAAATAAAGCTGATAATTTTGGTAATACATTGTACTGATACCACAAAGCTGTGCAGTTCAACACAGATGCTTTGACATTTAGCTGAGCTAGTAATATGCCATTCGTGGATGGATGCTCATCTTTCTTTTTTTTTAAGGACAAGTGTCCTATGTGTCTGATTTGATCAGAGACAGATTCCTTCCACATTCGTGACTACAACAAAAACGCTTTTCTGCTTCATTATTTTCTTTCTCCATGGCTTGCTTTTGAGTTGTTTTTGTTTTGATGCTTGATATTCACATGACATTATACACGAGCAGATTGGTGTAAGACTGTGTACAAGAGAACGAAGTACAAACCATGCGTGCAATGGAACAGCACATGGCAGGCACAGCAAGTAGACACAATAGTCTCAGACAAGTGTGAATGAGGCGTGTGTGTGTTTCTGGCCTTTTAGCCTGAAAAAACACCTCAGGCTTTAAGGAAAGGGTTAATGGAGACAATGACAATTGACAGAGCTTCTCTGATCACCCCTGGGAACATCAGCTGTAAAAGTAGAATCATTCCTGAAGAGGAATCTGATGTATGATTAATGTTTATTCTGTAAAACCAAGGGTCCTGTGGGTTGTGTTGGCTTTTTATAGCT
Organism: Serilophus lunatus; assembly: GCA_013399895.1. Classification (NCBI taxonomy): domain Eukaryota; kingdom Metazoa; phylum Chordata; class Aves; order Passeriformes; family Eurylaimidae; genus Serilophus; species Serilophus lunatus. Next base: position 69,091 of record VXBA01005484.1, read on the forward strand.
GCATGGGAATATCAGGATAAGGGTTTTTTTGCAGAGCCAGGGAAATGCACTTCTATAAAAGGAAAGCAGTGCCTCCTTATAAAATCCAGTGCTGGATTCTGCTCTGGAGCCCTAGCTTAGCAGGATGCATGCACTTAGGAAAATGTGCAAATGCAAACATACAAAAATTCTGTGCCCATGCCTGATCTCCACTTTAGGACTGTCAGTGAATAGAAGAGGGCAGGACAGTAACTGCCTGAGACCCTGAGGATGTAACTAATTGGTGGCAGCATAGGGAGTGTGAGCCTGCAACTGGCAGAGCCATCCGATACTGTAAATGGTCTTCTGATAATATGATAAAGCCTGTGATGCTGTGTTGCTCAACTGTAATGTGGAGCCTCATGCAGTGGCTTTGTGCAGACCCTGCCTGGTCTCCTGGGGACGCTTTGCCTGGCAGCTCTGCCCCGGGCACGGGCTGGCACACGTACTGTGAGGTTGGGGTGTGCTTATCCTTTGCAGCTCATTCAAAGGATCATTAACTCTGGGGATGATTGCGGGAGCATGGAGCTTTGGGCTGTGTCTGGGTAGATGTGAGTAGTGCTGAGAGTTTGATGTCATTTCAAAGCGAAATTCTCCTGGTTGGTTGTACTTGTATCAGCTTTTGAAAGCGAACTCCTGGACTTATTGCTTCTGTACAAATCCTAATAGGCCGGTGGGGGGGGACGCAGCGTGGAGCAGATGAAGGCGATTTAGCAATAATATCTCTGCGAGGCGGTTCAGTAAAACTTCAGAGGAACGAGATGGGGAGGTAACATCCTCTGTTGTGTTGTTTGCTTGCTGCTGGTTGGCTGGGAAGATCCGGCATGACGAGAAGACGTGCTATAAGGCTGTCCAGACGAGCGAAGAGGGGTCGTCGGCTTGCGAGCACCAGGGTCCGCTCATGGTGCTGGCCCAGAACTGCGCCGTCATGCACAACCTGCTGGGGCCAGCCTGCATCTTCCTGAGGAAGGGCTTCGCAGAAAACAGGCTGCCTGTACGTAAGTTACACCCAGCCGGGCGAGACACGCTCCAGGCGAGGCGGAGCGTCCCGTGCGCTCCGTCTGCGTGGAGCTCTGAAACCCCCGGCCCTGCGCCTCGAGCATCCCGGCTCCAAGTGCAGATACAGTCACAGGCAGGTGTCTGACCCGGAGGATGTGCAGGTACCCCTGTGCCCAGACACCGATAAAGGAGGATCTAACAATGCAGTTATGGAAGATAGAGCCAAGCCTACACTCAAGTAGCCGTAATCATACGGACTCAGGAGAAGGTCTTAGGACTTCAGGACTTACACAATCATATGGACTCAAGAAGAGTCCAGCGCTAAAAGCTGTCATTTCAGCAGGACATCCACCTCTCGTTTCCAGAGGCTCAGATTAGCATTTAAAGCCTAAATAGCCACTTAAAAGCAAATCAGGGTTTCCATGTTGGGAACAAGCTGTCCATATTTGACACTATCCTATCAGTTCACAGTGAGTGCCCTAGTACCAGCAGAAATAAGCAGGCATCTGCCTCCTCATAGACACCCAAACACAATCTCTTTTGCACTGTCATACCCAGCCTGACACTGCAGCAATCCCAGCCAATTAACCAAGGAACATCAGGCTGTCCTCATATTTGCAAATAATGCCAGGCTACCAAATGCTATTACCCTCCCACACACATAGAAATAAATAGCAAAACCACAACTACCCATTCAGTCACACCTATAGTAACTGTGTGCTCATATGCATCTAATGTGTGCATTTATACACAAACAATAAAAATACATGCTTCTATGTAAATTCAAATGGATACACCTGGACATGTTAAATATGCAGAAATATGTAGCCCTGTATTGTGTCTTTACAAGAACTAAACCATATTTTTGCACCCAAACATTCTACTCCTACAGTAACATGAATTTAAAGACATACAGAAACATGTGATTAACACATCTGTCATGGATATGTATGAGTGAATATGTGCATTGTCAGATATTCACAGTGCCTTCCATGTTCCTGTGGTGAAACAAATCTCACTCCAATTACCTGAGAAGCAGAGTTTTCTTGCCTCTGTTGAGAAAGCTCTGTCTTACCTGTGTGTGGATAGGGTCATCTACAGCTGTAGGAGACATTTAGGTCTTTATTTCTGAAACCTCTTCTTCAACCAAGACAAAAAAGGGTCGTTATGTGTCATTATTGATCAGAAGGCTTTTGTTCTTCCTAACCTTCAGCCACTAAGTGATCACACAGTCCCTCTGCCAGGTCACTAAAACACAAACCCTATTTTCACACAAGCAAACTTGATGGCATGCACAGAGCTACCTGTCACAAGAGACAGGTCCAGTTTCCTAGTGAAAGGCTCACAGGTATCCACCTTCCTTAGGCCATGGAAGCTCATTGTACCCTAAGAAGTCCTCACAGTAGGAGTAGTGGTGTCTCTAGGTGCCCTGATGTAGAATAAGTGCATCTGATAAGCAACTTCACTTTTATTGACTATCTAGATAAACAGGATTTATTGTGCATAGAACAGAAATTAATGAGGGTGAGATCGTTATGTGCAATTGACTCTCTGGGGGTCACCTCTGCTCATATCTAGGATCTAAACTCTTGGAACAGTTTTACTCCTCTTCCCATATGCTCTCCAAAAGCTTTAGAGTGATTCAGCCCATTTCATTCCAAGCAATTTTACTCCTTTATCATTTTTGGGGATCTTTCAAATTTAAAGCAGAAAACCTCTTCACGACATTAGCTATTGCTTGAGTCAGATTTTTGGAGGGTCATAAACCCTCCCCCTGCTTCTGCATTCGCAGCCTGTGGCTCTCTGATGGCAGAATCTGCATGTGCAAAGACAGGCTCAGAGCTCTGCAAACACAAGTGCCTTGGTGTGCAAAATTAGAGCTGGTGCTGAAACCCCCACTTGTGACATGTCGGTTGCAACGTGGTCTTCAGTGAGTGAGGAGGAGGATGGTCTTGTGACAACTGTACCGGAGGAAGGCCGGGGTCCCACCCCAGCCACTGTCATGACACAGGAGGTACCGTGGGTGAGTCACAGCACCCTTTGCACCGTGGCACGGGTGATCACAGCCCTGCACCTGCTGTGTGCCCAGCCCCTATCTCTGGGGAGGAGTGATAACAGTCTCTGCATAAAGTGCACAAGGTGTTGGAACAGATCATGAGTGGGTTTTATCTGCTATTTTATCTAAGGCAGGAAGGCAATTATGCCTCCTGCATCCGGTACAAGGAATTTGAATTGTTTTATTACTTGGTCTTGATGAAAGCAGAACAAATGGGATGACATGTTTGAAAATACCAGGTCTGTGAAGGATGAAGTGGCAGAGCCAGCATGTTCCAACAGTTCCATCCAGCACAGAGATGCCTCTGGGAAGGTTATGAGTGGCAAGCTGGTCATTCCTCTGGCACGGCCCACTCTTGCACAGACGAAAACCAGTGTGTGTCCTAGTTTGCTCTGCACTCTGAGCAGCTGCCATTAGAATTTCCAAGAGAGCCTGTGGTTAAATAGCAAAGGATCATCTTTCTCCAGCTGATCAAAGGCACAGTCTCCAGGGACGTATGGTGAGGCTGGAGGACACCTGGAAGGCAAGGAGAAACTCCCCACGGTTGAGGGGAAAGCCAAGAGTGAGACAACAAAAGAAACTGCGTTTCTCTGTTTCCAAATTCTCAGATGTTTTGGATTTGCTGGGGAGCCATGAGAGGAATTAGAAAGGGCATTTAAACCAGAAAGCAGTGCATTTCCATGCTCATCTCTTCTTCCTGGTGCAGTGTTGGAATTTTCCTATGCTCTTTCATATCTTCCCCCCTTCTTCCAAGAAATTCAAATTGGATGTTTGAAGTTGCAGTGTTTCCTGAACATGGTGAATTCTTGTCCTGTTTTGTTTGTAGATAACCTCGTTGATGTATACGTTGTGTGTCCGCCTTCATGCCTGGTTTCAAAATGCTTGGATACGGAGTTGAGGCTGGAGGGAAGGGGGGCATTTCCTACCTTTTTGTGGGGACAGAAGGTAGGAGATGTCACTAGGACATTGTCTGTAAGAGAGCTCATGTCCTGCCAGAAGGACAGAGATTAAGCAGTGCTCTGAGGAGGTGACAGTATAGACCTGCTGGTTACAGGGACTGCTTCCAGCTGTTTTGATCTGGCTGTATCAGCAGGATCTGCAGTAGAAATACCATCAGAGCTCTAGAGGAGATCATAACTGCTGCAGGGATGGTCTCTGCTCCAGAACTTGGTGCTGGAGAATGATGTAGGAGCTTCATGAAGGTGCAAAGAGATCATCAGATGGGGAGGCCACATATATTGTTGTGTTGGCCCAGGTCTCCTCTGTCATCCCCCTGTCCAGCAGATGAGAGGGAGAGGGGCTTCCACAGAAAAGTGTGCAGGTTCACCCCTCCCATTGTGGAGGAGAGCTGGGAAGCCTTCCGAAGTAGATGGTATTAAACATGTCATCACCTTCTTGTTTCTTCTCTCACTTTATGGCTTGTCCCAGAATTGTTTGTACCCACAAGTGCTATTTTTGAAATTATGTTTGTGGCAGGCAAATGGCTTTAACATAATATGTTGTCTTTTTGCAGGATAGAGAACTGCGTCCGGAAGAAATCGAAGGTAAAACCTTTTGCTCCTTTTGTGTCCCCTTTCTCCCTGTCCAGTGAATACCTACTGGCTGGCCCTTCCAAGCTGGTTCCATGGGGTAAAAGAACTTGGGGCAAACCAAGGGAGATGTTTACCAGTATAATTCCTGGAAATGCCAGCAAAAGAAATAGTATGTAAAACTGTAAGAGTGCTGACTGTGAAGGAATTTGCATCCATTCCAGCTTCTTCAGGGTGGGAGGATAAGTCAATAATGGGATATTGGCTATCAGGGAACTGCTTTCCCCCCCAGCTCCCACACAAAGTGTTGTAGAGCATGGCACTACTGTATGGCTCCAGGGAAGCTATTTTACTTGCTAATCCCTACAGTGAGGGTTATATAATATAGTGCAGGGGTAAAAGTTGTAAAAATTTATGAGTTTCAGTTTTTTTATGAAGCACAGTTTAGCAAAGAACAGTTTATGACACTTACAGTCCAAGCAAACTTTTCTTTTGGGTAAGCAGTGCTGCTGACAGAAAAGCTTAACATTGCTCCAGCCATTGCCTCTCTGCAGGGAGATGTACTGGGAAACCAGAGAGTATCTGAGGGAGTCTGGCCTCATAAAGTGCTGCTGATTCTTGTGAGGTCTCTTGGAAAACATATTTAAAGCTGTCACTGACAATACTGTTCTTTTTGGATCCATTCCCACAGAATTAAGAGAAGCCTTTAAGGAGTTTGATAAAGACAAGGATGGGTTTATTAACTGCAGGGACTTGGGGAACTGCATGCGGACCATGGGCTACATGCCCACTGAGATGGAGCTCATAGAGCTCTCCCAGCAGATCAACATGAACTGTGAGTAGCACTCACCTGGCTGTCCCTGCCTCTTGCTGCCGTGCCCTGCATCATTGCCTCAGTCTCCTGCTGCCTCTATTCCTTTGGATTTTTCCTCCTTCTTCTTTGGTTCTCATTTTCACTCCCTATCATTTCACCTGTTTGTGATCCCTAGAGTTGATGCCTTTGTTTTTGCTCATCAAAGGGACTATGTGGACTGTGCTGTATATGGGAACAGAGAGCTTATGCTGTCAGGTATAAAACTGCCCTTCATGCAGGCAGTCAGACACTGGTGCACAGATTCTGTGTGTTGTCATATTGAAGCTGTTGTCAGATGGTGTCACACTGAAGAAAAGCCTGGGAAGATGGAGATGCTTTGGCCAGATGGGTGATGTATGGGCTGCTCGCTCTGCAGTGGTTGTTTGTGGGTCTGCTGCATGCCTGGGGATGGGCTGTGAGCAAGCTGTGCTGGCAGTGTCAGATGGGAGCATCTGCTGCAGTCATGGAAAGTTGTGACAAACGCATCCAATTCACTGTAAATGTGTCTGTGCCCCATGTCTTTCACCATCATTTTTGGTCACCTCTCATCTGTGGCACTGCAGGGCATCACCCTCAGCAAGGTGGGGAAAAGAATATTTCGTGCATGTTATTTCTGAAACAGGATGATGTTAAAAGGATAAGTTACTTGGTCAAGGGAAGGAATACAGCTAGGTGACATATGCACCCAGTCACATGTAAAAGCAGCTGATAACCCTGCCACACAAGTGCTTGGGAATTTGAGAGTGTTCATGACAGCTTTCAGATAGGGCACTAACAAGTAAAAGAACTAATACGATGAATAAACATTTGGACATGCATTAGCTGCTGTAACAGAGCAGGACTCCACTGCTTCAGGGCACTGCCTGGGCCATGCAGGAACATCATGCTGTGCCCTTGCCATGCCCTTTGGCACAGGCACAGCAGAATTGCTGTAAGCACCAAACGATCAAGCCTGTAATACGTAGTATGGGATGCCATAAGGATGTGACAGTCCTTGGCTGCCTAATATGGAATAGCTTGGGCTCATTCTGCCTAGCCCATAATCCAGCAAATACAGGGTAATACCTGTGCTTTTCCTTGTGCTGTCCCACACCTTCTGTGCTTGGCTTCCCGAGAGCTCTCTGGAGCACACAGAAGTGCAAAGTGAGTGCTGGGAACAGAATTCTTACACACAATCTTTCATCTTGTCCCAAGTGGGTGGCCATGTGGATTTTGAAGACTTTGTTGAGCTGATGGGACCAAAGCTGCTAGCAGAGACTGCAGACATGATTGGTGTAAAAGAGCTCCGCGATGCCTTCAGAGAGGTGAGTGCTCCCTCCCATGTGCCCCCCACGGGGTGAGCAACAGCAGGCAGGAAAGAGAGGAGACCCACCGGGGAAGAGAAGAGGAGGAGGAGAGAGCGGCACAGTGGAAAGACAGGGAAAGAGCCAAGCCAGGCATGGAGTAAGGGAGGAGCAGAGAAAGGCACTAGGATAAGGGAATCCTTGAGGCAAGGAAGAGAAAAGCTGGTGCAGACACAGCAGCGAGACAGACTGCATCCAAAGGGCACCCAAAGGAGGAAAAGCAGGGACACAGAAGGAATGCAGGAGACACACAGGTCACTCAGGAGCGGGACAGTGCCAAATCCAAACCAGAGCAAGATCTGCGCCCATTAACTTTATTTCCCCCGCTGGTATTTTTCATGTACTTGCAGTTTGACACCAATGGTGATGGGGAGATCAGCACCAGTGAACTGAGAGAAGCTATGAAGAAGCTTCTAGGGCAGCAGGTGGGCCATCGGGATATCGAGGAGATCATCCGAGACGTGGATCTGAACGGAGACGGGCGTGTTGACTTTGAAGGTGAGAAGGGATCAGCGCTCACTGCCCATCTGCTCTGGTGTGAGTCAGAGTTTCAGCTCAGAAGCTGAAGTGGAAGGAAAGATTTGCATGCTCAGGCCCAAGGTATCTGAAATATGGAGCAAAAGTCAAAACAGGATTTATTTTTTTTTTACCTCGTCAGCTGAATTGTTAATTTGTGTATCATCTCTTGCTGCATCTCAGTTTCAGTTGTGTCACCACAATTCTAGCACGGTAAGAGATACATCCTGTCACAGAGAGGCAGATTCTGGTGCACATATGCTGTGCTAGCCTTCCTTTTATAAGGCATTTTCCTTTCTGTTAAATCTCTTGCGAGAGCCGTGAGGTGGCTGAATTGCTTTGGAGGCTGCATTACACCTTCCATTTCCTCTGGCTCACCTTGTTACCTGGGTTCATACAGAACTTGTTTCTGTGCCTTTATACTAGAAGATCTTGGTGTGCCAGGTGTGCTCAGTAAGAGTGCAGACACGTCATCTAGAGGTGTCATGTTATGTCCTGTAGATAATTCATTTCTTCTCATAGTTTTCATGCCAGAAGAGCTTGGAGAAATAAGAGTGGTTAGGCCACTATCCTAGCCCTTAGCTATGGCAGAAGCAATATAAATAGTGCTCAGGATTTCTGGCAAGGAAACGGTTGATATCAGACAGCTAAGAAGATATAAGAGCTGGAAGGTGTGAGAGCATGGCATGCTGCTTGCTTCCCTGGTGCAAATCCAGATGTCCCTTTGCAGTAAGAGTGAAGCACAGGGAATACAGAAATCAAGTAAAATTGATGCAATGTTTTTAGCTCAGAGGCATTCCTGGGTCTCCTCCATTACAAAGCTTCTCAGTCCTCAGGATTACTGAGCCTCTGAGGGCTTTAAAAACGCTAAAAAAATCGAAATGTCTCCCCAGAAATTATCTGTTAGCTGTAGTTGTTCTAATGCACTGGCTGATTACATGACAGTAGCTCTCCTTGTTTCCAACAGCTGAATTATGTTAGACAGCTAAAATACATGAAATGCTATCCCAGTATCATTTTCTTCTTGAGTTACTGCTTTAGTTGTCAAAGGACAGCTCCATCAATGGAAAAGGAGAAGTCAAGGGGGTAATTTCCACTGCCCTCCTCTTTGCAGAGTCATTAGTTCCTCAACAATTGCAGTGCAGAATGAAAACACATTTATATTTGATGGCATTTACACTCAATTTGAACAATTGTAATTGACTTCACAAGCTGCAGGGTGGTCAAGAAATACATCCAGTGTGTCCTTACAGTTAACTTGTATCTCTAAAAGAACAAGAAGTCCATCAGAGTAAACTTTTTCTGTACAAAAATGCTGGTACCTGCCAAACCTCTTGTGCTTTCCCACACTGGATTCTCTGTGAAGTGACAAGCTTACTGAAAAATCATACAGTGTTCCCAAGACTGTAAATCAAGATTCCCTGAAGTTGCAGTGAAGGGAGACAATGCTTGCCATAGTGTCTCACAAAGAGTTTCTTGTGCAAACAAGACTGTATGTGGCTGGGAAGGAGTCCAAGGCAATTAATTGACCTGCTAGTGGGATCTTAGCACCATATCTAATGCAAGGCTTAAAGCCCATTTTGTGTGAGCTCTCAGGGCCAACCATGGAACACACAGACCTGCTGGCAGTGTGGGGACTCTTGCCCTCCCCCTGGCTGCCTGCTGTCCCCAAGGAATGAGAGCTGGACTGGGGACTTTTGGGACCTTCTGCTTCAGGGCTGTCTTGTGTTGTTGGTTGCAGAGTTTGTTCGCATGATGTCCCGTTGAAGATTACTCTCAGCTAAAGAAGAATCAGCACCTTAGAGAGGGCAGAAGAGGACCTAGATGGAGCATCTAGCCCCGATGTTCCTACACGAAGGTTTATCGGCTGGCTGCAATCGGGACATTGCAAGATGACCTGCTGCTCCTCCCTCATGGTGGTCCCCCATGCCCCTCCACCCTTTCACACTGTGAAAGACTTGCAACTTCCTACAACTGGAACCATTCCTTGGAGACGATTGCAGGAAACTGCAGAGCCAGGACTTGCCATGATGCTTTCATGGAATATTTGCAACTTTAGACTCCTCCTCCCCAGCTTTATTCTCCCACCAGCTGCTACAAAGCAAAAGCAGGAGAAATCCTCTTGGCTTGGTGGATGAGAATAAAGCCATTGGGACTGGTGGAAGCCTCAGGGCGTGCTCTGCACTTCTTGGTTTCCCTTGGTGAACCGTGTCTGTGTTTGCTGTCTCTGTGTGTGTGTCTACCTGTGTGGAGTTATTTATGCTTCCCCAGCACTTATTTGCATCTCCTGTGGTTATGTTTACTAAGAGTAAATTCAAATACCTGTCTCGCGGGGGGAAAGCGATAAATATGCACGTTGAAATTATGTGGAGCCTGGATGTCCCTGTGGGAGGTGGTGGCCGGGCTGGGGAAGAAGGGCTTGGGCATGTGCACACCCCAGTGTCTGCACCGGGGTCCAGAGGCAAGTCCTTGACGCAGGAAGGGCAGTCACTGCTGGCCACTAAGCCCATGTGAGGACTTTTGGCCTCTCTCCCACTGTCCCCATGGCCAAGGGGCTTGGAGGTGCCTCATGGTAAGGGCAGTGTGGAGGGTCCTCATCCCTGCATCCACTCCACTGGCACAGAGGCAGGTGAGACCTCCTGTGGTTTGGTGGCAAAGGACCCCATGTGGTTTGGTGGGAGAGAAGGCTCAGGGGGGAGCTGGGTGGGAGGGGGGATAGGCAGCAACAGCCACCCCCCTACACTTTCAGGCCATTTCAAACACAACTGTGAGCACATGTACAGTGGGGCCGTGCTGTGGAAGCTGAGCTGTATCTCGACTGGTGCTGGGGATCGGCTGGGAGCCTCCTGGTGTGGCAGTGCCCTGCTCTCCAGCCTGTTCACACCCAGAAAATGCTGCACATGTCTGCAGTGGGACCACGACAGCAGCCTCCAGGCCCTACCAGCAGCTTCCAGACACACAGATGCTTATCCTCCCTCCCCTTTCCCCAAGAGGCTCCCAACTTACCACTCCCTCCCCCTATTCTACCAGACCTACAGGTGTCCCTTTTTTCTATGCAGAGACTCAGTCACAAGTTGCCAGCACTGATTTCTGCTTGGCTTCAAAGGGCAACATCATTGCTTTGTGTTCTTCAGAGAGACTGGGAGCTGTTTTCCTTTCTGTATCTATTTCTCTATTCCAACTAGAAGGTAAAGGACCAATATCCTCCTGCTTCCTCCATCTCAAATCTTTCACTTCCCAGTTCTCTTTCAAACTCTTGGGAGTCCACAAATCCATGTCCCAAAGGAGGATTTTCTCTTCTGCTTTCATGTTGCTGTGCCAACCAGCATAGCAGTAGAGATGGTTGATATTCCAGCAGTGGAAAAATTGCGTATCTTCTTAAATTTCTGTGTGTGTGTACTTGTGTTTGCACAGAGGTGTGCACTGGGAAAGGTTTGTGTGTGTGCATGGAGTGCAGATAGGCACTGGGAGTGCAGGAGCAGAAGAGTTTGTGTACAATTGGGTGTATGCAAACTGTGTGTGTATACCCCATCTTAGAAATGTGTGTGTAAGACAAGAAATTTGAAAATGGGTATTTACAGATCTCCACATTTATTGGCACAGCAGCTGTATTGTGATTAGTCCTGGTAAGTTATAAATGTGTTTAGGGTAATACTGGGGTGGGAGACACTTGTGCAGGCTGGTGTCTGCTGAAGGGAGTGCTGGTACACAACTGTGCTTCACTTAACAGTAGAGCCCGTGGGAAGGAACTGCTTGTGCATGCAGAGCAGGAGGAGAGTTGTGCTGCAGAGCTGTGCCTGCCTGCAGGGACCAGTGACACTCAGGGCACATGCCTTGTGCCACAGCCAGACTGCACCAGCCTTTCAGATAGTCAGAGGCCACAAGTGTGGTGGCTGCCCCTGCCTGCTCCTTCCTAGACCCTGCCCTGAGCAGATGCATCTTTTGCCCACAGCGTCAGATGGCAGGACGTGGTCTTGATTTCTTTTAAATGGTAACCCCATTTCTGGAGGCTGCACTGTCCCACAGTGCAGCATCACAGTGGGTGGGGATGTTCTCTGCAAACTACAGCCATTTGCACTTAGGCAAGTCCCCGTGTTTGTACCAGTTGTACAGCAGTGCTGCATTTGTCATCCCAAGAACCACAGAGACATCAGTACCAGGGGAAGGGTGGTGTCAGGACACCTTTGTGTCATTGCAGAGGCAGTCCTGGAGCCACAGCTACTTCCGAGGAAAGCTGAGTCTGCCAAATCACCCGCAGCTTTGTTCTGCCAGGTCTCACCATCACACAGGGAACAGGTCAGACAGGGCAGGTCTCACAAGCCTTCACATATTTTTCTTCCAGCAGAATCTTTGGCTGCCAGCCTGATTTTACTTTCACAACAAACCCCAAATAATCCCAGGGAGTTTTACTATTTTCTTGTGCAGACGGGAGCAGAGATTAAAGCTCCAATCTAAATAATCTAATTCCAGAGATAATCCTTTTGCTCTCATCTCCACTTTAGTCCAGGGAGGCTTCCAAAGAGCTCCACATGGCAGGGCACAGCTGGTCCCCACTGGGCACCTGAGTCCTGTAGCCCCAAGCTATTCAGGAGGTGGCCCAGGCAGTGGGGCTGGCTCACACTGACTTCTTAGTTGTCTCATTAGCCATGAGGTCTTCTTCTGACACACACACACACATCTATATTAATCATTTTGGACATTTCAAATCCTGATCCCATTTTCCAGCAGGAAATGGCTAATACCCAAAACATGCCCCACACTGCTTGTGAATGATCAAGGCTGTAGGTAGACCAGACAGGACTGAGCCAAGACTGAGTCATTTTGGCACAGCCGCCAGGGGACAGGGAGAGATGAAGGGATTGAGAAGACAACCCTGAGCCTTTCACTTGTAGGTTACTGGTGTAAATCCAGCTTGCATCAAGGGACTGACTGATGGCTCAATGGATTAGTAACAGGATAGAGCCTTTGACATCTGGGGCACAAGCTGGCATCAGGTTGTTGGTGGCTGCAAGTACCGATTTGGGGCAGCAGTGTAGGACGTGACAAACACAGGCCACGAGGCATGTCTGCCATCCTGTGCCACTGGCCATGCCCAGCCCGTGAGCCAGGGCTCCTGTCCCTGCATGGGCACAGCCACTCTCCCTCCTCACTGACTGCTGCTCAGTTAATCCCTCTCGCTTCACGACAGACTGCTGATTCTCTGGAAACAATCATGCAGGCCTGGTGCCTTGCCTTCTAAAAAGGCTGAGTCCTCAGATGGAAAGGACTGAGAGGGGTTTTCCCCCTCTGTTCAAGGAGGCAACTCTTTCTTTTCAAGGAAAGATTGCTACTATTTTTCTGTGAGATGTACAGGAGCCCCAGAGCCCTCAACAGGATGCCTGGGCTTGGCACATCCACAGAAGTCCGTGGTGACACCTCCAAGGTGGAGGAATAGCAAGGTTAGCTCCCAGCTGCCCTGGTACACATCTGGGAGCATCCTTCAGCTGAGGAACCTGTCTTGGTTATACCTAAACATTATCTAGTAAATCCCTTCATGTCTGAATTCCTGCTGATGAGCATGTTTGGTCTGGGCTGAGCAGTTTGATGGTGGGTTTGTCACTGGGTACACAGCATCAGTTTGTGTGGGGACCTGTGGAAGCCCTGCTGAACTGGGGGCCATTGGGCCCATCTGCCTCAGCCCACCTTGGCCACACACGGGGATGTGTGGGGCATTCAGTGGAACCTTTGCTACCCTGGAGGGTTTCAGGACTGCAAATACAAGGATTTGCACCCATTGCTGTTTGTAGCCTCTGGCCCAGCCAGCCCCTCAGCCTGCTGATGATCCACACCATCCCTCTTCCCACTTCACTTTTACAGCTCGTGTCAGTCACTTGGTGACACACAAAGCATTTATGTGCTTTGAAGTTGTGCTCCTGACCCAAGCTCATCGCAGTTTAAGCGGAGAGATTAGAGATGATCGTCTTTAATCAGTACAAATGAGCTCTAACAAGGCCTCCCTCAGCCTCACCAACTGGACAGCATTGTCCTGGCCACGGCTGTTTGCACTCCTTTGGTAACAGAACTTGGGGGACGCCCAACAGGTCACAAACACAGCAGGGATACGGGGGATTAGCCTGGATTTGATCAGATGCTGCCAGGGCTGGGGTGTGTAACGCTGAGATGATTTGCCAGGACCCAGCATGAGGTGGCTGAATTTGGAGAGGTGCAAAGCGCGCGCGTTTCACGCCGCTTCTCTGGATGCTGTGTCCTAAGGCACCTCGTAATTCCAGGAACCCCTTTCCTGGCAGCAGTGCCACGTCTGCCCTGGCCCAGTTAGATGATGAGCACAAGAGCTGCCGTGACAGCAGCAGGAATGTGCACTGGGGCCGGCTCTGACCTGGGCGCAGCAGCCTGGGGGAGCGGGAGGTGGATGTCACACCACAGTTCACTTCTCCAAGGCTGTGCCTGGTTAAGAGGCTCCCAAATGCATTACAAAAGCAACAAACCCGTTTAATTCTCAATCCGCAGCACTTCTAAAAGCAAATGCTTTGTGGCAGGCTCAAATTAATAAAACGCCGCTGGGACTCAGGAGCAGCCGCCGCCTGGAGCACAGACCCGAGGCTCGGACCGTGCCCGACGCCTCGGGGCGCATCGTGATCAGACAGAAGGGCAAACACAGAGGCGAACACGGCGATATTTGCTCACCCGCTGTGTAGGGATTGAGCTTCATTCAACCACCATCTGGGATGTCTCACACTCCAGCCCTCCCAAGACCTTGCCAAAGTCCTCCAGAAAAAAAAAACAACAAACCAAGCCAGGCTCCTTCGTTCCTATAAAGCGCAACCCAGGGACACAGCGCGGTGGCAGCGTCACGGTCACCTCCCCGCCCTCCACCTCAGCGCCCGCTTTGCTTCTCAGGCACGTTCTTTGTTGCCCAGGGCTCGCACGCCACCGGGCTCCTTACCGGGCGGGCGGCGGCTGCCTTCCCCCACGCTCCACGGCAGGGCCGAACGGGACAACCGGCGCGTTCCGCCGAGGCAGCGAGCCTGGCCCGGGAGCACAGCGGGCACGGAGCTACCGGGAGGCGGCCCCGAGCCGCCGCCAGCCCGTGCCCCGAGCACGCCGGGACCGCTCCGCTCCGCTCCGCGCGTTGCCCCGGCAACCCGCCGGCTGCGCTTCCCGCCGCCGCCC
>VXBA01005484.1:83970-96590 GCA_013399895.1 Serilophus lunatus
GGCGCGGCGGGGGCCCGCGGGGAGCGCCGGCACTTGTCCCCCGCGGGGCTGCGGCCACCCCCTGTCCTGCGGCCGGGCCCGCATCTCCCGTCCACGGGAGCCTCGGCCTTGCGGGATGGTGTTCGCGGTTGTGCAATGCCCGGGGGAACGGGGCTGTGCGGGGGCTGGAGAGGCGGCAGGAGCGGTCAGGCTGCCGACCCGGCCGCGCGTGGCCACCGGGGATCCTTTTTTGTCCGTTCTGCACTGAAGAGCCCGGGTTCCACAGCAGGATGCGCTCAGCCCGCAGTGAGAACACGCTTTGCCTCGTCCTCCGCAGCCGGACCGGGGCCGCTCGCGGGGGGGTTGGTGCTTGCAGCACTCGGGTCCCGACGGCGAGGGGCACGGGCGGCTCCCCTGAGCCCGGGCAGCAGGAAGGTGCAGCTGCCCCTTGCCCCAGTCCTTGCAGGGTGTTCAAGGGCAGAAGCGGAGGCAGATAGGATGTTATCAGCTGCTCTAGCTCCCGAGCTGAGGACAGGATGTACAATTCATGTCGCACTTGGGTCACCTTTTTCGTGCTTCCTGCGAAACCGTTCCACTTGTTTGAAATGTGCGTGTTCCTGATGACTGATGCACCAAAACTGGGTTGATTCACAAAGGGATCAAACAGTTAGCTGCGCTGAGCTGCTCTGCAGCCACTTCCAGGCCAGTGGTGCAGTGTGGAGAAGATGAGCTGTTGACTTTCGAGTCTAGGCTTCATTGTTTCCATGTAGCATGATGAGGATTTTCCTGTGCTCTCTGGCTGGAACTGCCTTTGCTTGTCCTACGTGAGTGCCATCCCCACTGGGGGAGGCTTTTGGGCACAGTGGATACAGGGGAGGTCACGTTTAAATTCTAATATGGTTTGCTTTTCACATCCCGTGGAAGCTGCTGCCCCAGTCACACAAAGTGCTCTGACATGTGTGATTTGAACGTCCTTGTGGACTTGAATAATTTATCTGTGAGTTGAAGAGAAAGAAGTGTCTTTTTCAAGCACATTGTGACGTGCTTTTCCTTTGGGGAAAGCCTGTGGTGTCTCCTCTGCACAGCAAGCTATTGCAGTAATCTTGCTTCAGCCAGTGGTGCCAGGCACGGTGGAGACTTTACCCCTTTGAGCTCTCAGCTGCCTTTCCCTCAATGGCTTTTTATTGCACTATTGTGTTGCTCTGTGCTTCTCTGTGTTGTTAGGCATGGAATGGCTCCAGCAGAAATATATGGCTGACTGGGAGGAAATGACCTAGGGATGGTAGTTCTGGGCTGTCTCGCCTCTGGGCAAATTAAACCCTTTTTTTCAAGCCTCAGTTCAGCTGCTGTGCCCTGTAGGACTGACTGCTGATGGCAATTACAGAATCAGGCAGGTGCCAAGCACAGTTACAGCTTGATGGGTATTGCTTGCTCCCAGGGAGCACCAAGTGTGCTGCAAAACCCAGCTGGCCTCTGCAGCTCTGTCAGCAGAGCTCTGACACACAGGTGACAGATCTCCCTCTCCAGTTACCTTCTTGGCTATTAAAGGACTTTCTTCCTGTGCAGGCTTTCCTCTAATAGGAACTGACTTCTGTGGAGTCCTGGGTTCACTATCAGTGTAATCTGTAGCTGGCCAGAAATACCTGTGTGGGAGGACAGGTTAAACTTTTCACCCTCTGTGTTTCTGGTGATTAAAGTGTTCAGTCCTTGCACCCAGGAGTGGTAAAGAGAAGCAGAAGATTGCCTGAGCAGCTCTGTGTGAAACAGGAGACTTAAAAACTG
The DNA here is from genome assembly GCA_013399895.1 of Serilophus lunatus. NCBI lineage: Eukaryota > Metazoa > Chordata > Aves > Passeriformes > Eurylaimidae > Serilophus > Serilophus lunatus. Next base: position 85,732 of record VXBA01005484.1, read on the forward strand.
GCATTAATTTCCTCTCCCTCGTTTGCATTGGCCCTGTCTTTGGCAACGTGCTCTGGGTTAGGAGGTTTTGCTTTGTCTTGGCCAATGCAGTGTCTGTTCCCATGGAAATGGGGGTGGAAGTGGTGTCAGCAGAGAACTTCATCTGAATCAACTTCTCCTGCCTGAAGCACCAATGGGCAGATGGTGTCCACAGTCCTCCTCTCCTGCCCCTGCTTCTCTGGGGAATCCCTTGATTTGCAGCTCTGGAGGCATTGCATCAGTTTGCATTTGTACAGTAACCCTGACACAACAAAATGCCAAGTCAGGTTAAAGTCTTTTGGGGGCTGCTCTAGATGTGGTGAAACAGTGACTGAGAAGAGGCAAATTTTATGATTTCTGTTACTTTTGCAGTTACTGTCCTGTTTTGGAATGTTGTTCAGGCCCTTGCCAGGGGGCTGTTGAGATGGCACCCATTTCAGCTGGGTGGCTGTGAGAGCAGCAGCTGATGGAGCTGTTGGTGCTCTTGAAACCCTGTGTGTCTTGCTTCCTTCTTCCTGTCTGTCTGACAGGTGTTGCGGGGCTGTGATGAGAAGAAAGGGTGTTGTAGGATGCCTGTTGCTTTTCACACTTCTGCCACTCCAAGGTTTTCACTTGAGGGGGATGAGTCTATAAAACCTGATGCCATCAACTGCTACCTTCAAATCTCTTTAATCAGTGAGTCAAGTCAGTCCTGTGCCCACTGTTTTTTGTTTTGCCCTTAAAGTTTGAAATTTGAAAATGCCATAAAAATATTCTGGGTGTTTTTCCTCTGAATCAGGAGCCAGTGGCCAGGTCCTTTGGCTTTGTTCACTGCTTGTGAAATGGGCTCTTTCTGAAATGGTGCAGGTGAATTTACTGTGTCAGCCTGCAGCAGGTCCACACCTGTTTCCCTGCAGGTCCCAGGTTCTGGGGCTGTGCCTACCCCAGCTTCTGCTCCAGCAGTGGTGCCACCTGGTCAGAGCAAGGAGGGGAGACAGGTCTGACAGGCCACTTGTGGAGTTAAGCACTTCAAGAGCATATGAAGTGTTTCTTCCTCAGAAATTAACCCATCTTCTCACCCTTTTGTGCTTGAAATTCAGCTTCTGACTATGGTATGAAGCTGCCAATCTTGAGGTCCAACGCAGAAGACCAGATTCTGTACCAGACCGAGCGTTACAATGAGGAGACCTTTGGCTATGAAGTTCCCATCAAAGAGGAAGGTGACTATGTGCTGGTGTTGAAGTTTGCAGAGGTCTATTTTGCACAGTCTCAACAGAAGGTAAGCAACAGCTCCTTGTGTGTCTCTGATGTGAGCTCCTGGCTAAGACTCTGTGTGCTCAGGTCGCCTCTGCTGCTTTGCATGCTGGAGGAAGGAGTGAAGGGAGACATTAATGGTTAACTTAGTTCCTAGACCTCTCATGTGCTCTGAAACTTCAGAGCTCTCCCCCACATTCCAGCTAGACAGTCAGACTAGGAAACTACATTTCAAAGCATTCAAAAAAATATATGCAACTAAACATAACCAGCAAATAAGGGGTTTGTGACCTGTTTAGACCGTGCTGCCTTTGGGGAGTTTTTTTACCTCTTTCCTGAACACTTATTCCTGACTTGACAGCATGGTTGTGCTGGTGGAAGTGTTGCACAGATTGAAGTAAGGAGGTGATCTGTGTTAAATAACCTACTCAAACTGATTTATTACAGTTGAAATAAGGCTTTGAGACTGGTTCAGTCTGTTCCTGAAAGCACAAAATTAAATTCACCCTCTTGTCCCCCTTTTGGAATACCTCGTGTACAGAGGTGGAAACAGAAGCACAAAGAACTCAAAGCCCTGTGATAAACTGGGGGAGAAGTGGTTTGTGTAATAGTGTGTCTGTCCCCTGACTCCATCAGCTTCTTTAGAGCTGATCTCCTTAAGCACTGTGCTGCTTTCCTGCCAGGGAAGTATTTCAGGGAACAGGACTGCTGGGGCTGGCTTACAGAACGGATGCAAAAAGCAGCCTCAGATTAAACTGAAGGGCTGAGGCATCTCTGGTTCCTCTTCCTTCATGTGGTTCTGCTGGGATTCCCCAGGTGCTGAGTGAAGTTTGAGTCATTGCAGCCCTGAGGAGGACTTTCACTCTGAATTCACAGATGTGGTTAGCAGTTAAACATTTTACCTCCTTCAAACCCTGTGTTCTTCACCAGCTTGTTTCCTCTTCTCTGTTCTGCTGCAGGCTGTTAGTTAAAAATGGGTTCACTCCCTAGGGTGTGGTGTGCCACAGCCACCCTGGGATGGTTAGGAGCAGGTTCTCAGTCAGGAGCTGTGGGGAAAAAAACCCATGAATAAACCAGAATTAATTTTGAAAGCAACATTAATTCTTCAGTGTCCTTACCTGGCTGCTTTGGGCTCTGAATCCTTCCCAAGGGAGTGAGTCAGTGCATGTGACAATGCTTTCTGGTCCTGGGTGCATAGCATGCAAAGACCTTTCCTTTTCTGTTTCCATTTCAACCTTCATGTGCCTGAATCTGTTTTGACTCTGTCATTTCTTCCACCCTGAAGGTATTTGATGTTCGCCTGAATGGCCACGTGGTGGTGAAAGACTTGGACATTTTTGACAGAGTTGGACACAGCACAGCTCACGATGAGATCATTCCCATGAGTATCAAAAAGGGGAAACTAAGTGTTCAAGGGGAGGTTTCCACGTTCACTGGGAAGCTGCACATTGAATTTGTAAAGGTAATAAGCTTTTCTGGGCAGAGCCCTGATCTTCCCTTTCCCCTTCTTCCCCAGTCGAGTGCTGGAGGAGGAGAGGGGGTGGAAGGTGGGGAGATCATTCCTTGCCTCTGATTGCTGCCTTTGCTTTCTCTAGGGCTACTATGACAATCCAAAAATCTGTGCCCTGTACATCCTGCAAGGAACAGTGGAAGGTAAGCACAGTTTTTGAGAAGAGCCAGAAGGCTCTTCCCCCTTGGAGAGCAGCCTGTTGCTTCTCAGACTATGAGATCATAGCTCTTGGTGACCCACATCTGCCAAAACTGTTTCTCTCTCAGTGAGTTCCCACAGCATGTGGTTTCAGAATGAAGTAGGTGTGTAATGTCCTCATTCCCCTCCAAGTCACAAATTGTGTGTCATTTTGGAATAAGAAAAATCAGGTTGTTTTGGAACTTCTTGTATGTGGGGGAGAGGAGAAGGGAACAGCAGCATGTCTGGTCAGGCTCAGCTTATAGCTACAGATAAATTCCTTCTGGCCTTGGATGCCAGCAGCAGCCCTGCAGACAAGTACTTCACAGAGTTCTTTTAGCAAGTAGTTGCAGGTTTCATACCTGGAGCTTTGTTTTGCCTCCTCAGCTTGAGGACAAGGCAGTGTTTTCTTCCTAGATATCAGTTCCTCTGAGTAGCAGTGGGGAATGCTAGAAAAATTCTCATTCTTTTATCACTCTCTTTGTAAGTGTGCTGGAGTTGAAGCTCCTTGAGGGTTAGGATCCCTCTCTGACCAAAGCATCGATTTGCTTTACTGTTAGTCAGGGATTGCCAAGCCCTGCTGGAGAATCTTGGGGCCAGATGACACCTCAAGTTCAGACCTTGGGCTTAGAGGGCTGGGTTTGACTGGGGTTGGGCCATGGTGCTCTGACAGCTCTGGGATTGGGGGTGCAGTGACGTGGGGTGGGACTGTTCATGGAAAGAGTTGTTCCCATTCCTGTTTGCACCTGTATCTGCTGGTTCTGCAGGCAGCAGGTGCTTGTTCTTGCTTAGATCTCACTGAGCAGATCTGACTGTGTGCTTTAAATGTGCTTTTGTGCAGTAACTTCTCCGTGTGACACGTAGATGGGGTGTAAGGGTGTAGGTTTTTTGCAGAGGGGATCCTTGGGTGCATTTACCTCATGGAGGAAAGAAATAGTGGTAGGATTCTCTGTGAAGAAGGATGTTCCTCTCTTCTGGGGTGTTGTGGTTTTGATGTGGTGTCAGGTGCCCTCTTGCCTAGCTTTGTGTTGGATCAGGGAAAGGGGAAGGAAGGGAGTGTCTCGAGTGCTCCCCCAATTTACATCCTGCCTCCTTGCAACCTTTTGTCCAACAGATGTTCCAAAGCTGCAGCCACACCCCGGTCTGGAGAAAAAAGAGGAAGAAGATGATGAAGATGAATATGATGATGGCTCCAGTGTCAAGAAACAGGCAAATAAGAACCGAGTTCAGTCAGGCCCACGCACACCAAACCCCTATGCCTCGGACAACAGCAGCCTCATGTTCCCTATATTGGTGGCCTTTGGTGTCTTCATCCCTACCCTCTTCTGCCTCTGCCGGTTGTGAGAGCAAGCCCCACAGTGCATCAGCCCAGGGGCTGGCAGGGAAGGAGTTGGACCAGACACAGTTGCTTTCAATTTCTCCATATTGTTCATAATTTAAGGAAAACAAAAAAAAAAAAAAAGATTCATTTGGAATGAATAGCAGGTGCAGGTAAGAGGGAGCTCACCTTCCCTCTGCCAGCAAGCAGCAAGGGCCTCGCCTTCCCCTTGGCACCATGTGCAGCCTCCGATTCTCCCTGGGGCATCCAAGAGTGAACTGAGTCCTGGCTGCCTGTGTATTGGGCTGTTGAAAGCTGATGCTACCAGTCCTGGGCCACTTCCCACACTGGGGGGATAGCCATATGCTTCGAGATCTCTGCCTTCACTGGGTAGAACGTGGTTCCTTCATCAGGGGAAGTAGCTCTTGAAACGAGGCCTGAGTGCACATCCAGAGGCGTGGCAGTGTTGTGGCGCTGTTGGAGGACAGAGCCTGGCTCAGCATCTCCCCGAATGTGTGCAACACAATGTGTGGCACTCAGCCTGCGTGGAGACACCGAGACTCCAGCTGCCTGCCTGGAGACAGGCCCTGCTAGGACTGCGAGCAGAGGGATTTATCCAGCCTGATGTGCTGCACCACTCGGGAGAGACTTTGCTGGTTGGCACTGGCACTGTTGGTTCCACCACGGAGGGATTGGGCTGTAGCCTGCGAGAGGCTGACATTGGGAGCGTCTGACCAGATGCACTCGTTCTTCTGTATTGATTTTGGCTTTTGTTTCCTTGAATATGCTTTTATTTTCGAAGGTTTCCTTTTAAGCCCAGTCCCTTGTTTTGCCCTTTCTAGCAAGTGACCTCTCCTTTGGAAGAAGCTGAGAATGGGGTGACCTAGATGGGAGGTTCAGGACTTGTTCCTTGACCTTCTCCATGACTGAACAACCTGTGCTGTAGGACAGGGGGGGTGGAGCAGCCTGGGGGGTGGTCCCTGTGAGCTCTTATTCCCTGTGTGGGGACCCAGCCTGGCTGCAGCCACGAGAACTGGAGCTGGTCAGTGTTTACAGTGAGCTTGGCCCCCTGCATATCCAGGCAGTGTAGCAAAGGGGCAGATGTCCAACCCTTCAGTCCTGCAGAGCAAGGTGGTGTGTTACCATCCAGAGATCTGAAAGGGAGCAGAACACCGGAGAAAAGGTCACCTGCCTTCCCCAGGGATATTTCTGCAAGAGGTTTTTGTTTCCACATGCAGAGCCTGTGCCTGCCTGACAGAGGCTGAGCAGGGCCTGATCCAGACCTGCAGGCCCTGAGGAGCTGCCTTCCCATGGCCTTGGCCTCCAACATATTGAGCATTTCTGGCTGGCAGGAGGGAGATGTTCTGTGCTGGAGCAGGATCTGTCCCAAGCAGGGTTGGGTCCTTGCAGGTCAGCTGTGATGCTGCTGAGCTCTGGGCTCACAGAATGCTTTACCTCACGCTCTCTCTGTTGTTCTCAGAAGTGTTCTCTCTCTTTGCCCAGAGCAGTGGCACTGAGCAGTGACCTCTGTGCTGCTCTGCCTCTCTGGGCCTGCATTTTTCTGGCAGTTGTTCCCTGGGTTTTACCCGCTGTGGTGGCTCAGCCTTTCTTTGAGCTGAGCAGGGTCAACAGAATTACATCCTTTCTGGAAAGGGACCTGGAGGAGCAGCCTTTTCTGTTCTGCTGGGCCCAGGCAGCTGAAGCCTTTGCCTCCTCCTAACCCTCAAGCTGTGATAGGAGCTGTCAGCTTGGGCTCCAGGGAGGGAGCTGGGGGAGGTGACCAAGTGCTGCTCTCTGCAGCAGTGCCACTGAACCTTTTCTGATCACACACAGCGCTGCAATAGGCCTGACCCTAATTCTGTGTCTGTGAGCTGAAAAGCAAAACCTCAATTATCCCCTCTCCAACTGCACAAGTGGTAACAGCCAGTTTGGGAGAAGCAGGTGGGTTCCTGCCCCAGTTAAGGGAGAAGACAGGCTTTAGAAAAAGCAGATCTTGAAGAACAAACCTTACAATGAAAGGATGGTAAGCTTGGAGTTGTTTACTTCATTTTCTAGCTGCTCTTAAAACCCTAATACTCATAAAACTCATAAGATATGAGTTCTGTTTTGTTCAGTGACAGTGCCTGCAGGGATTCTCCAGCGTTTTGGGGTTTGCTGTAAATGGAGCACAGAGACATTTAGATCTTTATCAGTTTTGAGAAGCATGAACTGTGCTGATTTGTTAAGCAAAGAACCCGGAGTTGAAAACGGGCATCTCTCTAAGGAGCTGCTCTCCTCCAGGCCTTTTAGGTTGTGTTTGATTCCTTGCTTCAAGGAATGCTCAAATAATTCAGCTTCTTGTGGCTCATCCAGTAATTCTCTGCACCTTGCCTAGCATGGGAAAAGGAGTGTGCATTTGGATGTGCAAAAATCAGAGACAAGTCTCGTGGGATAGTTTATTCCTGCCTCTCCTGGCAGCCAGGGCAGCACCCATTTGGTGCCACCAGCTGCCCCAAGGCAGAGCTGTGGGGTGTGATGTTGGGTTCCAGTTGCTCTGTTCAAATGAATGTCTTATTTGAATAAGAATAGGGAGGAGGAATAGTTCGTGGGTTCCATGTAGCTGTTTTGACTCTGGGTTTATGCATCTTTGTCACGAGGAACTGGTGATTGGGTGGTTCCTGACCCTGTTAAGGTGCTATGAGCACTTTCCTTGTTGGTCCATCCCCTCCTGACATGTTTGCCTCAAAGTAGCCTTCAAACAAAACCTGTGGGAGCACAGGAGGGATGGTAGGGTTTCCCTTTGCCATCTCTGTCTTGTGGCTGCAAGCCAGACAGATGGGTCCTGGCCAGGGAAAGAAAAAGTTTGGGCTGGCTGTAGCTTTGCAATATGAGTTTTTAAGGAAGTATCCCAAGACCTTGTTTAACTTGAGGTTAAAAACAAGCCTGTTTGTGCTGATTCTTCCTGCCAGCTGCAGGCACATGGTGCATAGCAGAGTGGGGAGCTGGGGCAGAACAGACCCTGGTTTGATTCACAGAGCAGTTGTGTAGAGAGGTAAGGCAATTTTATTAAAACTTCCTCTTAGTTTTGGGAAAATGACACTGTTGGTCATGTTTCAGGCCTGGATCCAGCCTCAGCATTGTGGTTTCAAAGCCTGTTTTAATTGCCCCGTCAGCCCTTTCTTTAAGCCAGGCTATTTTCCCCTTCTGTGTGTGTGACTAAATGTCTCTGACCCTTTTGAGTGTCCCAGGTGGCAGTGATCACAAAGCCAAATGAATTCCCTTCTCTTTTTGGTGCCTTTGTCTCAGGCTTTGAATAAAAGTCTATTTGAAGGAGCTTCTCTTTTTTTTAAGGAGCTTCTGAGTTTTGTTCTTTTTCCCCAAGGGACAGGTATTCCCTGCCCTTGAGATCAGCCAGGGACTGTCTCCCTGTCCCTGGATGCCAGGTCACAGCTGAAGCAGAGAACTGGGAACAAGTGTCTTTGTTTCCAGCCCTTGAGGTCAGTGGAAGAAAAGCCTAGCAGGGATTAGAAGAACTGGAAGAGCTCCTTCAGGTCTGGTCTCCCCCAAAATCTCTCAAAGGCAGGATGGAGAACTTCCAGACAGTCTGGTGCCTGTGTGTCTGTGCAGTTCAGAGCTGAGTGAGTCATGGCTGGGTCATGGTGCTCACAGCTTCTGGGTGCAGAGTGGGGCTTAGGGGTCCTGCACCCCAAATTTATTTGCTGAGGGCTTTCCCTGTATGGTTTAGGTCTGAACAGAGAGCAGAGCCCCATGCTTTGTCCCTTGGCCTTCCTTTTGGTTGAAATGGGATTCAGTGGCCAGGGAAGTGTCTTGATGTGGCAACTCTGGGCTGCACAGGCCTGTGGCTGATCAAAAGCCAGGAGGAGGGAGAGGACCATCAAAGCAGCTTCAGCCCTTGATGTGAGACAGATACAGAGCAGCTGCAAGGTACCAAATGTTTCAGGCTCTGCTTGGTGCTCAAATGTGGGAGAGATCCGTCTGCTTCTTGCACTTACATCGAGGAGGGAAACACCCTTGCTGGGAATCCAAGGGAAATGGGAGCTGGGCCAGCACTGAGCTAATTTACCTACTAGCACTTCTGCATCTCCACAACAAATGCCAAAGCCTAATACAATTCAAGGATGCTATTTTACCATCAGCCTGGTTCCACCAGTCTGTCTTCACTGGCTGGTCCCAAATAGGCTCACACAAGTGTCAAGGGCACAAACACACCAGGCTGGAGCTGGGAAGGCTCAGAAATGTGATCACACAGATGGGCCTCCTGTGCTGCTCCTCTGCTTCATGCTGCCCAGCAGGTCTGGGGCACGTGTGTTCCTCTTGGATCCAAAGGATTTTGTCCCAGGAGTACAGTAGCATTGCAAGGTGCTGGGTTGGATGGGAGAGGTGAAAGCAGGTCCATGTCTTCCTGGCCTCTGGCTTGCTCAGAGTTTATTGCTGTATATTAAATACTATTTTTGGAGATTGAGGGGAAGATGAGGGAGGGGGAGGGGTGTGACGATGCTGTCCCCAGTCTGATCAGTGGGATGCTACTGCAGGTTATTAATAGGTTTTGAATTTTTTCCCCCCCAAAAAAAAAGTGCTTTATTGAAAAAAAGGAAAAAAAATATTAACAAAACACGTGCTTTCCTCCCTCCTAGAAATGAGTGCTGGCTGATTAGAAGATGTGAATAATCTCTTGCAAACATCAAAGGTCTCTGCTAAAGAGTTTGTGTGATGGAAATTTGAAGGCAAGGGGCAAAGTACAGCTTGAACCCGTTTTTAACTGGAGTGTGAATCCAGGAAATGCAGGATCTCTGCCCTGGAGTTGTTCCCAGTCACATGGAAGGGAGATGTGTTTTCCTGTGCTACCGTGGCTGTTCTGTCACACCATGGCAGCTCCAGAGCCTGGGGCACTGGAAGCAGTGGCTGGAAATGTGCTGGCAACGTGAGCTTGAATTTTTTGTGGCTTCTACGAGAGCTTTGTATGTTCAGGGCTTTTCCACTCGAGAAGCAACTGGGTTGGTAAAGCAGCCCCAGAGCCTGTGGGAGCCAAGGCAGGATTTGTCCTCGTTCCAGGAGGCAGGAGCCAGGACAGTGAGGGGTGGCAGTGGTGGTTGAGGCCCATCCATGTAGCAGCTTTCAGCATTGGCAGATGGTCCCACCACTCCACCGTGCCTGCCTGGGGATGTGTGCAAGAGACCTGTGCCCTTGGCATTAAGGACACATCACAAATGACTTAAAGCTTCAGGTCTAAGTTACCTGTAAAGGCTAAAGCAGTGTGGGGAGACATCCCCATCTGTATGTGTCACCAGTACTAAGGGGTTTTAAGGAGGAGTTTTTATTTTCCTGTCCATTGCTTTGTGTTATAACAACTTGCAGTGACATTTTTTTTTTTAGTTTCTTTTGCAGCGAGCTTGGGCCCTGGGTGTAAAGCACAGATAATTGATTTCTGATTGCATCAGCTTTGCAGGGACTAGTTTGGGGGAAAAGACGAGGGGTGGGTTATTTTATTTTTGGTACACGGTAGCAGTTTTTTTAATTCCCCCAGGACGTTTGGTTTGAGGGAATGTTCCGAAATCTACTGTCTGGCAGTTTAACCAGCAGTGTGCTAAAAGAAAATAAACAGAATTATATTGTCACTTGGATGAGGTGGTCCTGCTTTCCTGGAGGCCCCCGCGCAGCTCCCACCCACCGGAGGGAGGTCGAGGCTGGCTGGGAGCTGTGACATCCCAGAGCCTCTGCCCGCTGCACAGCCCTGGTGATCTCTGGGCGCTCGCTTTGGGCGATAAGTGCGAGCAGAATGGTTCAGCATCCTCGGCAAAGTGCTGATGCAGTTTGTTCCTCCCTGCTCGGATGAGGAGCGCCGAGGGTGGAATCTGCCTCGTGGGGCTTTGCGAGCTGCGAGCTGTTTCGGTTTGCATCGAGCCGATGCAGCGAGGCTTTAGGTCTGCAGGAGCCTGTTCAGCGCTGGCTGGAGTCCGAGAAGGGCGTGCACGTGTTGCTTGTTCTTGCCTCAGTTTTCCAGAGGGCTGCGGGGGACTCTTAGCAGCTCGTGCGTGCCCTTGCTCTGCGGGAGGGAGCGCATCCTGCCCTCCGAGCTCCCGGGAATCGCTCCACGTGGGGGCCTCTCCAGTCCCTCCCATCAGGCTCAGGAGCCCTGGTGTCTCCTCTGTCCCCCCTCCGCTGTGTCCTCACGGGGGGCCTGGGGCCGCAGAGCCTTGCAGGGGCACATGGAACTGTCGCTGTCCCCCTTCCCCAGGGCAACACCCGCTCTTCCCCGGCTGCGCTGCGGGGTTCAGGCCGCGCGCTCAGTGATGCCCGGCTGCCCGGACGGCAGAGGGGCGGGGGTTGGCAGCTGTGTTTTTATTCTTGTGCGTTTTTCCTCGGGTGACTCCTCTTTTCCCACCCCGCGGTGGCGGTGCTGCCGGGTCACCCATCCGGGCGCGGCCGCGGCGGGCCCTGCTGAGCTTCGGGCGCGGCGTTGCCGCGCAACAGCCCCCGCCCCGCCCCGCCCCGCCCGCGCTCCCATAGCTACCGAGGCGGGCGGCGGCCATCTTGGCGGCGGCCATGAGCGGCTCCAGGGCGCGGGCGGCGGCCGCGGCGGCGGGGCCGGACAAGAAGCCGCCG
>VXBA01005484.1:103486-165145 GCA_013399895.1 Serilophus lunatus
GGAAAAATGTGCTTCCAGCTCGGGCTTAGCAGAAAAATGAAGTTGAGACAACCCGTAGGAGAGTTCTCCGAGTGTAGAGGTAGTAATGATACCATAAGACATTTTGAGCTCCTTCACTTTATGCCCTTCTGTATCTGGCTTTAGTACTGCTGAATTTTCAGTTCTCTTACCAATTTGCCTTTGGGCTGTAATAAAACTGCTTAAAAATCAATTAAATACTTTTACAGACTACACATTACCATAAAAATGGTTTATAGTGAGGAAGCAGAGGTGACCTGAGTGCATTTCAGATGGTGGAATGAAGTTATTAGCAGATGAGAGATGGATGTTGGTCATCTGAGGCTGTGAACAACTTGAGATTGCAGCCAAACCTGTGATTTCTCTTGTGGAAAGACAACAATGTATTCTGTGCATGCTGAAATCTGAGTGTCAGGAAAAACACCAGGAGCCTAAATAACAGGGACTGAGCTCCTGGGGACACTTACCAGTCTGTACAGTCAGATTCCCATTTCACCTCGAGTCGTGTCCTCTGGGTGTAGCCCTCCCCTCTGGGTGTAGCCCTCCCGTGGCCCACCTGTCTGTGTGTATTTGCTGGCACACTGGTGGTGCAGAGGGGCTGAGCTCTCACTTCCCTGTGTGCAGGTGAAGAAGATGGGTGGCTTGGGGCTGCTGGCCATGGATGTGCCAGAGAAGTACAAGGGAGCAGGCCTGGACTACCTGGCCTATTCCATTGCCGTGGAGGAGATCAGCAGGGGCTGCGCCTCCACGGGCGTCATCGTCAGCGTCAACAACGTGAGTGGGGGCACAGGCTCCTGGGAGAAGGGCACCTGTCCTGGGGTGGTTTGTGGTGTGTTGGAGAGCTCGTGGGCATTAGGGAGTTACTGGATGGGTTGTACCTTCAGGAGGCACTAACGACACTCAATTGTTGAAGTCCCTGTATTTAGGGCCAATACTCAAGTTTGGCTCTGAAGAGCAGAAGCACAAGTGGATTGCTCCTTTCACCAGTGGAGAGAAAATTGGATGCTTTGCCCTCAGTGAACCAGGTGATGTGACTCTTACCATCCCTGCTGCAAGGAATGTGGTGTAGCTTCTTTCGTTGGTCAGGTTTCGGATGGGCTTTAGGTCTGTGAAATGTTAAGAGTTTGCAGAAAGGTGATTTACAGCAGTGGTGTGTAAGTGCAGTCCCAGAGCCCAAGGTGTGCACTGCCATCCCGTGGTCCCTGCTGAAAATGCTCCTCTCTGTGAGCAGAGCTCTGGACACGTCTTGTCTGGGTCCTGGGGGAGGGACAGTGGTCACAGTACAGAGCTCAGGAGGTGCCATGAGCTGTCGGGGGGTGTGGGCAGGGGGTGGGTTTGCCCCCCGCTGGCACCTGAGGTTGGTTTGCTGGTGCTTTGCTCAGGAAACGGCAGCGACGCGGGCGCAGCCTCCACCGTGGCCCGGCTGGAGGGGGACGAGTGGGTTCTGAATGGCACCAAGGCCTGGATCACCAATGCCTGGGACGCCTCGGCCACTGTGGTGTTTGCAACCACGGATAAATCCCTAAAGCACAAGGTGTGTCTGCTTGGATCTCTCGGGGAAAAGGGGCGGGAGTGAAGGAGTTGTGCAGAAGCACTTTGCAAGGGCTCAAGTGTTGAGCAGAGGAGGGGCTGGTGTGCACTGGCTTTGTTCTGTCTCAGTTCTCCTCTCCCTTCTCCTGGTTACTTTGACATGTGGCTTATATGAGAATGGAGGAAACCTGTTGACCGCCAGGTAAGTAGGAAGGTGGCACCATTCCTCAGTTTGGGTCTTGTTGCAGGGCATTAGTGCATTCCTGGTACCCATGCCAACGCCTGGGCTGTCACTGGGGAAGAAAGAAGACAAGCTGGGAATCCGAGCCTCTTCCACTGCCAACCTGATATTTGAGGACTGCAGGATACCCAAGGCCAACCTCCTGGGGCAGCCAGGAATGGGCTTCAAAATTGCCATGGTAAGAGAGGGATTGGGATGCAGCTGTGGCTGTGCACGGCCATAGGGCCCAAGCTTTACCATTTTGTAAACCATTTCCAGAGTCACAATCACTAAAGCTTGCATAAGCTGTTCCGTGTCATGTTAAGCTGTTGACCCGTCTTGCCAAAACAGGAGGAATCATTCCCAGAGCTTGATGAATGGTTAATTTACCACAGATCCTTCACAGCACTTTGTGGCAGCTCTCAGATAAGGAATGCTGATACCACTGAGCTGCTGTGTCAGCAGGGGTGGTGTGTTTTAATTGTTCTCCTTTCCCTACACTCTGTTGCTCCAGTTTGTACCCAGTTTGTACAGATAAAGGGAAAAATGACATTTTTCCAAAATACTGTGGCAGAGGAAAGTTAGCCTGGAGGCCCAGGACAACCTCTGGATAGTGTCTCAAGGTGGATGACAGCTGAGTTATGGCATGTGTGTGACTTGCAAGGAAGAGCCAGGCAGCTGGGAACAGCACGTTCCCTGCAGTGAGGCACTGCCCCTTGGAAGTGGTTGTTGGTGTCTCTGTAGGGGCAAAATACCCTTTGCTGTTAGAGATGGCCAAGCTCCCTGGAGCACAGTCCAGTCCATTATGTCCTAAACTAAAAGAACACTCCAGTCCCCAAGGATTTCTGAAGACCCTCAACCCTGTGCTGCAGTTTCTTCCTTTGCATAGAGAGGCGGGGAGGGCACCAGTTGGAAGCCAAATGGGCAGGTGTTTGAGCTAAGTCAGGTTATTTATTGACTGGAGTCACTCATCAGTTTGAAAAACACTCCAGTGTTTGTCCTAATGATGAGGGCAAAAGAGGAAGACCGACCAGATTTCAAGTATTTTTCAGTTAAACTCAGCTGCACAGTGAGCCAGTGGTCTGGCTGAAGGGTTCTTTCCAGCCACTTTCAGAGCAGATGCTGCTTCTTGTGCTGTTTCTCTTATTTTGCACTGGTATGTAAGCGGCCACACCTCTCCTTTCTGCTTCCCTTCTTGTACTCCTGCCTTCTCTCCACAGTCCCCAGTCCCCAGCATAACTGGGATTATTCTGGATGCAGGAGGTGTGTGACTAGAGCATTCTGAGGCTACAGTAGCTTCCCAGCAACAGAAATCTGAATCTGCTATTTTTGATGAAGATTTCACACACAGATTTATTTTTTTTTGTGCCACTTCTCAGCAAACTCTGGATGGAGGAAGGATTGGTATTGCCTCACAGGCGCTTGGAATAGCACAGGCAGCCCTGGACTGTGCTGTGGATTATGCTGAGAAGAGAATGGCCTTTGGGTCACCCATCACAAAGCTCCAGGCAGTGCAGGTACGAGCTGGGCACACAGGGCAGTTCCACATGGGCTGGGGCTGGTAGAAAGTCCATGGGTGCCCTCAGGCACACAGTGCACTTTGCACTGTCTGGGACAAACAGGGTAATAGTTTCTGTTTTCAAACACTGTTGAAATAGTTTGGATGGAGAGTCCTTTTCCAGCAATATCGGCCTCAGGGTGGGAGAATTTACTTGTCATTGCAGTTCAAGCTGGCAGACATGGCTGTGGCCTTGGAGGGTGCACGCCTGCTGACCTGGAGAGCTGCGATGCTCAAGGACAACGGGAAGCCCTTCACTAAGGTACTTGCAGCCCTGCCTTTGCCCAGCAGTGACAGCACAGGCACCGGCTCAAGGCCAGGGCCCTGCACTCTGTACAGTGTCACTGAGCTCAGCACTGCTCGTAGCTGAGGAGAAAGGGGTGGCTGCTCTCAGCTGGCACCAACATCAGGCCTGTCTCTCTGCACAGCTGGTCTCTGGCCATTCAAGCAGGTGAGGGGTTCTTTTTGCAATAGCTACACCCTCAGAAATGTTTTCCTTCCCCCAAGGAAGCGGCGATGGCCAAGCTGGCTGCATCAGAAGCTGCAACGGCCATTGCTCATCAAGTAAGTCTGTCAACTACCACAGCATGTGGAAAGGGACTCTGGGTTCAACACAAGCGCTTTGGGAATGTGAGATGGAAGTTGCTAATCTGTTTTTTAAACAAACCAACCCCTGTGGTTGAAGCTGGTTAGCACAGCCATCTTCCTGGGTTGTGGGGGAGGATTTATACTGGCCCGTGGCAGTGGTATTACTGAAGTGATCTGTGCCTGCTGCTGTCCTGGGCAGTGGCAAAGTTTTGAGCAGAATCAGCACTGTGGGAGAGAGTGAACACTGGGGCACCAAGTCAGCACCACTGCACCTGGAGCAGACCCTCTGTGTCTCATTTAGTGTTCCCTGTCCTTAATAAAAGCATCTTAGCGGAACATGGATCACTAACAGATACTTCTGAAGTGATTAATTCTCTGTTTGGGACATCAGTATTGCTTCTACCCATCTCAAATCCTGTTTATTCCTCTGACTGCAAATGAGCTGCCACCATCCCACCCTGTCCCAGCCCTCACAGATATGCCTGCAGTGCCTCCCTGAAAGCGGCTGTGTTTGTGTCCTGTAGAAAACAAATTCCTTGGCTCTGCTTCCTTCCTAACTTGCCTTTGTTTCAGGCCATCCAGATCCTGGGTGGGATGGGGTACGTGACAGAGATGCCAGCGGAGCGCCACTACCGGGACGCTCGGATCACCGAGATCTACGAGGGCACCAGTGAGATCCAGAGACTGGTGATTGCAGGCCAACTGCTCAAGGCCTACCGCGGCTGAGGAGCCCACCCACAGCAACACTGCCCCAAGTGGCTCGGAATGGTGCTCAGCAGTGACCGAGTCTGGCCCTCTCGGAGGAGGTTAATGATGGAGGTTTTCCTCACCAATGAGTAACTGACCCTCTAGTTAAAATGTGGTGATTCTTCTTTGGACAAAGCGTGGCACACAGAGGCTGCATTTGGGTTTGTACATGTTGGCTGTGAGTACAGGGCAACCTGCACTGCTAGGTAGGGCAGTGTGGGGCTTTTCCTGAAGCATTGGATTGGTTTGGTAGTGGCAAAATGGTTTTGCTGCTCAGCAAAGTCAGCAGCTCTCCTTGTGCACTTCCCAGCCACTGCCTGTTGTGCAAAATTTGTCACTACATGGCACCGGATAACCAGTGCCTGAGTTAGAGGTGCTGAGACCTGGGACCCTGAGGCTGCAGGTCACAAGTGCCTTGAATTTCAGGTGTGGGAAGCAACTGTTTGTGAGCTCCTAATTGAACACAGGCTGTGTGGAGGCAATCCTGCAGCAGGGCACTTCCCTCCTCCAGCAGGAGACAGGACAACATGCACGTATTACACGTGCACAGAGGGTCTGAACATAGGCTGTGCTTGCTGCCTGTGGAGAAGTGAAAACACAGATCTGACAGTCACTTGATCTGGGCCAGCAATGCCCAGTACCTGCTCCTTCAGCTGCTCTGGGATATAGGGACAGGAAAGCTGCAGTGCCCGAGACTGATTTTTTTAGAGGAAAAAATAAAAAAGCCAAAGAAACCTCTGCTCCCAAATCTGCTTCTGCAATATCAACAGGAAAGGAAGTGCATGAAGGGGCAGTAATCCCTATGTGTTTTGGGCAAAAAGGAGGAAAAGAGAGAACACACAGACCTTACCTGAAAGCTTTAGCAGTAGCACATACCCTCAATCAGTGACGTTTGGCAAGACACGACCTTTTAGAAGATTCAGCAGCCAAAGGAAAAGCTCTAAACTCTGGCAAACACGGAGAGGTTTAAGACTACAGCCTGTAAGTGCAGTCTGGTCCCTTGTCCAAATGAGTACAGTTGAGGTAAATGGTTGTTTTCCTGTGGTGCCATTTCTTTAGACTTGTGTGGAGAGAAGAAGAGCAGGATTCTTGCTATACATGAGAGAGCAGAGAAGATAAATAAAACCTGATTTTTAAAGGGCCACCAGTCCCTCCACCCTTTTTTTAATGCAAATGTGAATTAATTTAGAATATTTTTTCCAGTCAGAAGACACAGGAGCAGAAACCAGCAGGGCCTGCTTGTACCAGTGAGACCAGCTCTCAGTGATGTCAGTCAGCCCTTTGCATGGTGCTGGAGGGCAGTGGCCTGTTGAGGCAAGGTCCTTGTGCTGAGTTTCTCCTTGCTGCTCTCACAGACATACAGATTGACAGAAACAGTCAGGCAGTGCACTCAACAGGAGTATTCCTACTGGAAAGCCATTCCAATGACTGGGATTGTGTTGTACATTATGGAGGGCTTCTAGGAGAGAGAGACTTTTCTAGTTTGATTTCAGCCAGTGTCACCACTTGGATTGCTGAAGGCTCGCTGCTGTGGCTGTGCAGGAGGAAGCAGGATAATATTTTACACTAATTTCTCCTTGCAGCCACTCAGCTAGAACAGGAGCTGCAGGGATGTGAGGACTTTAAGAATGCAGAGTTGCTGTTCAGTGCTCATCTGACCTCATGTGCTGAGCTCTGCCTGAATCCTCAGTGACCCGGAGCAGTCACACTTCTGCCAACCTGCTGCCCTGTTCCCCTCCCATTCAGCTGCTTCTCTCAGATCTGCTTTGCCATCTGTCAGCACTTGCTGACTGCTCCTCTTGCCCATCACACCTCCCTCATTACCAGCTCTAATTGGCTGCAGCTTCTCTCCAGTGCAGAGTGAGACTGGCCCCGTACACAGAACCTACATCCCTTTTGGGCAGAGGATATTGAGGTGGGGCAGCATCAAGTAACAGCCTGTTCCTGGGGGAGCCCTGCAGCTGTGCCTGTGACCAGAACCTGCTTTTGGGAACGCCTGGATCAATGCCTTGAGAACAAGCTCCTTGCTTGCTCTGACCTCAGCAGCCCAGCTGCCCTGGCTCACACCTGCACACAAACCTGCAAGTCCTGCACCTCTGCCAGAGTCCCTGTCAAACCACAAACAGGGTGGAGCTGTAAAAATCACTATTAAAAATCACTACTGAAGGCACAGCATATCAGTCGGGTTCTTGAGCCTGGGAACGCCTCAAGACACTCTTAATATTTTTATTACCTAAAAATGGGCTTTAAGGCTGCAAAGTCAAACAAAAGCTTTCCAACACCTTTCCTGCTTCCCCAAGTTCAGGGAGAGCTCAGTGACCTGTGACACTGCACTGGTCCCAGCAGTGCTTTGGGTTATGCACAAGGGCCCAGAGCTCCCACAGCAAAGCAGTGGCTTTTCTCAAAGCAAGATACTACAAGCTTACTCCTCACTGCTGCTGGCTGAGAGAACTTTGTGTGCTGCGTGTGCCTCTGCTCCTCAGAGCTGTTGCAAAGGAACTGCTGAAAGTGCAAAACATGAACAAGTTCTGCAGGATTAAAGCAGGAGCTCTTACCCAGCCACCCCCAGACAGCACAAACATGGCCAGGAGTGGGCAGGGCCAGGCTCTCCTCGGAGAAAAGGGCCCAAGATGGGAAATCAGGTCATACATAAATTAGAAACAAGTGGGGAAGGAGAAAAGCCACTTTTCAAGGACAAAACCTACATTTTCAAGGACACTGGGGTTTGCCCCACAATGCTCCAAGTGTACAGAAACTAGTTAGGAGGCTGATAGCTGGGAAGGAAGCAGGGAGAGCCTAAACTAGAATCGTTTCTTAGGAAACACAATAACAAGGAGTTTCTTCCTGCTCCCCCTTAGAATGTATAGATTTTATATTGCATACAGAGCTCACACACCTCTCATATCAACAGTTCCCAATGGACTAAAGGAAGAGACAAGCTGAAATGAGCTGTCACAATTAAATACACAGGGGTGAGAAATACTTTACCTGGGGAGCACAGACATGAGCTACATCCTTTTTGTCCCATCCATCACCAAGAATGAGGAGCTGCTGCAGTCTGGCTCCCCTTTGGAAGCATCTCTCCATTTCAATTTCAAAAAAGAGCTGCCATTTCAGCCTTCCATGTTTAAGCAAGCGAGTTCTACAGGACTCAGCTGAACCTGCTGCAGAATTGCTGTCACATCAGAACAGTCTCCTCTACCAGTCTATTCTGACAGTGTTAGCTATAAGAAAAAAAGGACAAATGTACTTTGATTTTAAATTAAAACTTCATTTTGCCCAAGTTGAGAGCCCTCATCAACACAGACTTGGCAAAAGCCACACATTCAGGTTAAGTCAGGAATTTGGGAAGACCCTGAAGTAAAAAAGCAAGGTGCCTGTAAGAGTAACAGGAAGAAGACATGGAACAGAGGTAAGAAAATGTGACAGCGTGTAACTTGAATGAAGAAAGGTCACTTACAGCATTTACCTTAAAACTTCATTTCAAATTCTACTCAGTACTTTAAGGAAAAATACTTGTGAGCCTTCCCTCCACTTCCCTCTCCGAGGTCATTCTAGGCAAGGGAAGCCACCCAACCATCAGTATTTGTTTCCTCATTGCCTCAGTGAGTGCTTCCCCTTCTCTCACCGACCATCCTGTGCTCCCAGGCAGCACCCTGTGCTGAGGGTTTGACAACTTCCCCACTTGCTCCCAACAGGCCAAAACTGACACAGGAGGACCAGCTTGTACTTCTCACATACTTTACCCACAGACAGACAGACAACCCCAGGTCTATCTGGAACTCGTCATGTTTGCAAGGTTAATTGTGACTTTAGGGAAATGTCAGCATACAAACAGTACCATAGTCCCAAAGATGTGGCAGAAAACCAACCCCAGACCTGTCAGCAGGTTCGTACAGTACAGTTCTGGCCCCTGTTCTGACAACTGTGCTATAAACACCCTCTACTCTTGCCATTTTTTTGCCAGCCCTTTACCTGCAAGAAGGCTTATGTGAGTCAAACAATTATTAAAATAGCTCTTTCTGACAACTTTTCAGCAGAAAGGGCAGGTGGTTTGGCAATCTCACTGCAGGACTTCGTGTCAAGTAGTTTATTAAGGAGTTCAACAAACTGTTAAACCAAGAAAGCATCAGCAACTGCCCCAGACCCAACAGGGACAGAAACCCAGGCCCTACGTGGCCTCCCGAAATCCAGAGGCCCCAAAGCAGCCTGTACAGTTTGATCCCCAAGCAGAGGAGCAGCACAGACTGGAGGGCCAAGCACAAAAGGTCCAGGCAGGATCCCTACAGAATCCCCCTGAGTGCTGAGGTGGTTCTGGGTGGGAGAACTGTGGGACAAAGCTTTGCAGCTTTAACTTACCCAAGCCCCTGGCACAGTGTTTTCCTTAGGACCAGTTATGCTTCACTGAATCCTTTTCCTGCCAGTTGAGGGGCAGCAAACACCTTTCAGCCAGTCTGTGCTCACCTGGGCAGTGCCAGCAGAACCTGTGGGGCAGAGACAAAGGGCTCAGTTGCAACACTCTGCCCTCCTCCTGCAGGAGGGCAGTACAGCTTAACAAGGAAGGCCAAGGATTTTCTGGAAAGCTAAATTAATTCTCATTTAGCATTTATCAATTAGCATTTCTAGAACTTTCTTCAGAACTCTTCTAAGTGTAGAAATCATTGACAGAGGTGCTTTCCAGGTAGGGAGTAGAAATGTCACTGCAAAACAGAGAAAGACCTTTTATTCCAAAGGCTGGAGGGAACTGCTGCCAAGCTGATGGTACCTGAGCTGTGTGTAACTGTCAGGTGGGTGTAAGGGCTGGGCAGGTAAAGCAAACTAGATCTGAAGTCGTTATTCTACTGCTTGAAACCTCTGGGCAAAGAAAAGACACCCAAAAAGTGTCTTGTCATTCTCTGAATACCCTCCTCAGTATTCCATTCACCTTAGGTTTGAAGTATGGTCCTGAAAACTGATGCCTTTCTGTTGTCCCAAGCTCTGGGATCTAACACCTGCTACGGACAGAAAAATCAGATTTAAAAACTTTTTCATTTAAAAGTGACAGTTGCCTGACAGCACTGCAGGCACTCCCTGGAGGGAGTGCTTTCAGCAAAGTGACACACAGGGACTCTGGGTATGTGTGAGATCATAAATAAAGTCACCACGTTCCCCCTGACACACCCACCCATCCACCCACCCTTGCTAAATCTCAGGGCCCCCCAAAGGGCTGAGCTCCTTCTTACACTTTCCTGGGACTCTCCAGCTCTCTGAGGTGTGTCCCAGCCAGCAGTGCCAGACCTGCCTGAGAACAGAGGAAGGTGTTAATTAATGACATTAATTAATGACTGCACACATGTGGCTGGACAGAATTTCCTGCCATGCCCAAAATGCTGCTCTTGTACCACCAGACAGGGCCCAGCATCAGGTGTTTCACCAAACTCTCACCTGCTGTAAAGGAACCAGATCCAAAATCATGTCACTGCTCAGAGTCATTCTTGAACATTCCTCTTCCCCAAGCCCCCAGCAATTCACAGCTTCTCTCAACAAGAGCTGTGAGCTTTTTGGGAGAGTTCCCCAAGCCCAGCTTTGCCCAGTGCTTTAAAGGAAAAAAGTTTAGTTACCTCAGGGAAGCCTTTCAGTCAATAATAAAATAACAACTGGAACTGCTGGTTTAAAGAAAAAAGAATAAAATCCACATTTTAACAGGGTACAGGTACAAAGCAGTCAACACACAAACTCCAACCAGTCACAACAGTAAAGGACAGTTTTTCTTTTTTCCTTTTTTTTTTTTTTGTTGTCTTTAAGGGGCAGGGGCATGGAAAAATACAGCACACTAATGAAACAAAATGCAAAAATACAAAAAAATAGAAAATAGAAAAAATGTATTTACAAGTGATACATTACTATGATCAGAAAGCACAAAGACAATTGCTGCTATAATACATGCACTGGGTCAAGAAGGAACTACTAAAAACCTGCAAGGGAGCTGTTTGTAAAAAAAAATAAAATAAAAAAAAGGAGGGGAAAAAAAGAAAAAAAGACACCCCCACCTCCTCCCCCCTCAGACACACAGGGCTGGGTTTGAACTTTTTTCTTCCCTAGTTTGCTACATTGATCAAACCAAATATCCCCTAAAGTCCATGGAACAACCAGTACAAATACTACACTTGGTTTTAAACTGCAGGTTCAGTTGTAGGAGGGGGAAGAGAACAGCAGCTCATTGTAGATCCATATACATAAAGCCAGAGTAACTGTGCTACATGCTAAAAATTACAGCAAGCCCCTGTCTGCTACACAGCATGATCTTAGCAGTTTTCCTTTTTATTTATTCATATATATATCTATATGTGTGTATATATATATGTATAAAAATCGTGCCCTTTTTCACTGCAACATGACATCTGGGTGGAAATGTAACTTGTTACAACAAATTTTTATATGTATACTGCAAGAAGTCACTCAATGTCTGTGGATTTAATAAGTAACCTCACACCACAGGAAATATTTAATAAATCAAAAAAACCCAATATTGTGACAGAAGACCTTCTGTCTCAGTTCTTCTCAAAACCGAAGTCCTGCAGGAAACTGGTCCCAATGTCCACGAGGGTTCTCTGAAGAAGCTTCAGTTTGCTTGACCGTTTTTGCTTTTAGTGTTCACGAGTTTCTGAACGACTTCAAGCCGTTTTCAGTTTCAAGTCTGTCCCTTCCTCTCTCACAAAGGTAATAGTCTGGTACCAATCCATGCGAGTGAGGAAAAGAGGAAAGTGGCTGCAGCTGCACAAAGGGTCCCCAATTCCACATCTGCAGGGAGAGACGGAGCCACGCCGAGCCCCGGGATCTTCGCTTCTGCTCCTTCCCCTCCTTTAATGCAAAGTCCTTTCATACGAGTCCCGTCATTGGTACCTTCCCAAGTACCAGCCAGTCCAGCTTTAGGAGACAAAAGCCACAAGTTTAAGTGAAAAGGACCAAGGCAGAAGTTCAGGTCACTTCTTGTCTGTTCCATCATACTTCCAGGAAACGGGAGCTGCTGGACTTGGAGTGGAAAGGCTCAGACCACATGCGACGTAGATCGCCCTGGGCAGGGAAACAGCACAAGGACCATGCCCTCAGAAACTCTGAGCTCTGCACACAATCACATTTTAGAATGCATATAGAGTTGCAAACGTGTCTTAAAGCAAATCTATCCTTCACCTGTTCTGCAAATTACAATAAATTAGACAGTAAAAATAAATCCTTTCCCTGGCAGGCCAGAACGACTTATTTTGGCAGCAGATCTACCCAAAACAGGTTTCTGATGGGAAGGAAATAATTATGCAAGTGGAAAATCCTGCCCTTTCTTATGTTCTGCTCTGTAGAGTGCCAGATGTGTGTTTCAGCAACAGCCCTTGAACAGGAATGCTGCACTTGAAAATTTCTGTTCAGAAGAGGTGACTGGGAAGAAGCAAACAAGGCTCTGCCTCTCCAATCCCTGCTCAGCCTTTGTGCACAGAGTATTTCATGAGCTGAACAAGGGCAAAGTTTTAATTA
Organism: Serilophus lunatus; assembly: GCA_013399895.1. NCBI lineage: Eukaryota > Metazoa > Chordata > Aves > Passeriformes > Eurylaimidae > Serilophus > Serilophus lunatus. The sequence continues at coordinate 115,654 of VXBA01005484.1, forward strand.
AGCCAGAATTTATTACTTCAGAAATTAGTAAAGGTTCTAATTATTAGTACTTTATGTAAATAAATTATCTTCTATTTCAGGAACTCATCTCCGAGTTGCTCGGTGCTGTGAAATGACAGGGACAGCACCACCCTCCCGAGAGCTGCTGCCACTGCAAGGCCACTGCCCGTGCTGCCCCCTTACCTTTAAATAGGCCATGGTGAGCAGCGGCAACAAAGTGAACGGCACCAAGTAGAGCAGGGCCGGCTGGGCCGCCCGGTGGATACGAGAAGCTACTGTTGCAGTTAATAGACCTGCAGGAGGAAAGAGGCACTATCAGTATCTTCGGGTTGCACGTGGATTCTCAGTGTTTCATCCACTGTGGATTCCTTCCCCACCGTTGTGAACTGGTGGGGAAAAGTCACTGCTCTGTGCTTTGCTCCCCCTGAATGCAACTGGAACAAAACAGTGGGAAGTTACTCTATCTTAATTTTAGGCTGCGTTAAGCAGCTTGTTCCAGTTTTGAATCTCAGCCTAAGCAAAGAATAACTCAAAACAAAATGCAACAAAAGGCAGAGGGAGAAGCTGATTGCACCACACTGAAGTGCTGCTCCAGGGCTGGCACCTCCTGAGACTGTCAGTGAGAGGCCCCTGGCCTGGGCAGGGGGGCTCTGAGGAAGGGCTGTGCACACCAGGAAAGCCAGAACGGAATGTAAGGGGAAAAGGAAGGCTGTTGGTAAGAAATTATCTTTCCTTTTCACCCTAAGAAGGACTGCAGGAAGTCAGGATATGCACATCCATGTCCTGACCTGAAGGAAAAGCCTATTTTGTGTTAGGGAGCAAAGGACTGGCCACAGCAAATTATAACCAGCATTCCACTTGTGACCATTGATGATTTTCTCCATCACAATGTCACAGGATCATTAACAGCAGAATATAAAAATGCAGGTTTATCTAGAAGAATTACATAATGTACTCTTGCACAGCTTGATTTATCTCAAAACTCACTTATTTTTCCCATAACCCAGGTATGAGCTGTAACACCTATGCTACTGAGGCAAAAATGTAACAAAAACACACTGATAATCTCTCTCATTCTCTAAATAAAACAACAGAAAAGTCTTAAAAGCAAGACTGTAGGAGGATTTTTCTCCCTAGATCATGCCAATAAACCCAAATAGAGGATTAAAAGAGAACATAACCAAGCATCCTCTTAAAGCCTCTTTACACTTGCTTTCATCATCTTTTAAACCTACTACAATAATCCCCCGTCTGCTCACTAGGCAGCTCTCCATGTTGCACTAATTACTCACCTACAAAATAGCCAATAAGTGTGCAGTGAAAGTATGAAACCTTCTGCATTCGCCCAGAGATGTTCCCTGGTCCTGGGGCACCACAGGAGTCACTGTTGGCTTGTTTTTTGTAGTTATCGTAACGCAGGACGAAGCAGAGCAGCAGCCCTGGCATCACAATATCTCCAATCCCCAGCATGGAGAAGTGGCTGCCTGTGGAACTAGAGAGCAACTGGAGTTGGGTTCGTGCCCAAAACACAGAGTGACAAGTTCTAGATTCCTCCACTTTGATCCTGAGCTTCATTGGCCACATCCCCTCTTTCTACCTGCAAACTTGGATGTAGCAGGAGCCACGTGCTGGCCACGGAAGTTTTCCAAAGGGATTTTTTCACCACCTCAGCTCAACCCATTTTGGCAGGGATGGTACTGCTCCAAACCATTTCCCTTCTCCCAGGAGTGTTTAAGTTGCTTTTGCCTTTAACTCAATGAACAGATCCATTCACTCAGGGTTTCAGTCCTCTCTCCTCAGTGCTGGCCCTTTTACCTGACTGATGAACACTGACAGGCCCTGGGCATACAGATCTAATAAAAGGCAGCACACTTGTTTCTGGCCTCATTTGGACAAAACAGAAAACTACACTCTTGCCAGATTCCCATAAAAGAGCCAATTGTGAGGTAGATTAAGAACTAAAATCATCCATTATCTTAAATCCAAGGTATTTTTCATGAAAATCATTTTCATGAAAAGGCAGATTAAGTTATCACAAAGTTGACCAAGTGAGCAATTTATCATTGCAGACAATCAACTTCTAATTTCTCTAATTTCAGCATCACAACATCTGAAGAAACATGAACAGAGTAAATAACACCAACACAACTCACTGCCTGACTGCTGCTGGACTGAGCTGCCCAACCAGGCCTGCACCTGCCTGGTTACAGATCTGGGCCACCCAGGAACCCCTGAGGCAGGAAAATGTGGAATCGTCTCCCCCAGCACAGCTCCTGCCCTGCACGGTGTCCTTGCTTAGAGGTCAGTTTCTCACCCCTTCCCAATCACCTGCCATTATTCAGGGATCAGTTACAATAAACCTCAGATCTTTGGCTCTGCAGTGTGAGGTCATAAATCCCACACAATCAGTTATCAGATGTGGAACCCACACGTGTGTTGAAAAGAGTATCACGTTATGAACATGTTATGTTTGGCCACCTTTTACCCACATCAGGGCCATTCCTGCAGGCTGGGAGTCAGCAAAGTGCCCAATCCTCACTCCCCCTTCAGCATGAAAAGGCAGTGACTGAAGAGGGAACTAAGCTGGTAACTTTATTAGTACTACCAAGTACAGGGAAGGGAAATGTTTCTGATATAATACAGCAAAAGAACTGCAGCTTTTACCTTGGGAATACAAGTTTCCCAGGCAGTGACAGACGGGGAACGTCCCTGCCCACATTTGGTCCCAGGTGAAGCTTCCGGGATAACACGTCCAGGGGGTTATCAGCTGGTTGTGTGGCCACTTTCACCATGACATTGCTGTTAAAGATGTAGGCAGAAAAAAACACCTACGGAGCAAGGAAACCACCAGAAATTACAAACTGCAATTACACAGCAACTCCAGCTGTATTTTTGCTTTGCTTATTTAAGAAAAGAGATTGTCCAAATTTTCCATGTACATACGTTGAGGATAAAAGCCAAAATGTGTTTCAAAAGTTCAGAGAGAGATTTCTGTCCTATTAATCATCAAGAATTACTGGGATATACTTTCTGATATCAGGATACTGGTTCATGTCTTGAAATCCTTTGGCAGAGGGTCTGCCTGGACTACAAGCAGGTAGTGTGGGATGACAAAGGCAGGGAACACGATGGTGACAACAGGAGAGAGCTGGAGAGCAGAGGGGAGGGGAGCGTGGTGCTCACTGAAATGGAATGAGGCAACCCTTGTCTCCCACAGGCTCTTACACTGCAGCTCCTCCCCCTGGAAAACTGCCTGGATCACTGCTCTGTGTTATGCAAAGGTAAAATAAGCCCCTTCTGCTATTACAAAATATGTTCTGTCATGTTTCTTGTAGAAGTGTGCTAAGGTTTTATGCCAACCTTTCTGGCTATAAATCCATCTGCATTCCTCTTCTGCAGATTTCACTGCTAATCAGCAGCTGGCACACGTGCCCTGTGCACACGTGGATATGGCTTTGTGTGTCCCTGGAAATGCTGCTTCTGATCTACAGCCAGCTTTCAAAATTTGAGGTCCAATTTCTTTTTTTAAATAATATGCCAAAGTTGAAATACAACATCCCAGAATAGAGCAATGAAGCTGATCTGGCTTTGCCCAGATTTCATGAACTTCGTAACAGTGCAATTGATGGAAAACTGGCCCAAGGCCAATTGCAAATCCAAAGGATAAAAACAGTTTTAGCGAAACCAAACCAAACACTTACCCAAAAGACATCATAAATTAGTAGCCCAGAGAGCAGCAGGCAGGAAACCTTCAGGCTGGGCAGCCGAACAAAGGCTATCATTGCAACACACAGGCCCATGGCCAGAGCTACAAAATGCAACACATCGTTAGTTCACTGGAAATGGCAAAACAAACCAAAAAAACACCAACCCCAAGCCAGTACCTTCCCTCCCCCAAACCCCAAAGCAGCCTCTGTTTGCACCTGTGCAGCTCTGAGTGCACTAGAAGACTGCCCACTGCTTCCAGACAGTGCAATTATTCTTAACAGGGTAAAGAAAACTCAAAATACATTCAGTAGCCACTGCAAACGTCCCCATGGAAGCAGAGATCCCTCTGCAGGCACAACCACCTGTTCCACTTGACTTCCTCCACTCTCCACAAAGAAATGTTTCCATGTCCTGTGTCCCAGAAATTCCATCTCCCCTGTACAGCCCTGACTACCCTCAAAGACAGAAGCAACAAAACAACTCTGAATTCTTTCCTCTGCTTTTACTCTATTAGAAGATTTTTTAGTAAACGCCCAAAATAAAAAAAGTCTTTGACTCTTAATTCAGAAGTAGCACAGTAATGTGACATGTTAGAACTTGGTCTGACAAAAACCCCACAAACCAACCTTCTGCTTGGGCAAGATTGTACAAGATCTGCCTGGACACCAGGAAACATCATCATACAGATATCCAGGGATTTCCCAAGGACCTGTGTGAAAGCCTAGCTACTAACAGGGGAAAAAACAGAGGGAAGCCTTTCCCTAACCCTTCTCCCAAGGGTGAGTTTCCAGCCAGATCAATGAGCTGAACAACATGACACAGCTCAGGTGTTCATTTTAAACTAAAACAAAAAGCCCATCACATGTGTGTCATTTCCTGCTTATTTAAGCCCAGCCTCAGCTCCCAAAGATACTCCACTGACAATTGAATATATTTCAGCTGGTTACAAGTAAATCCCTAAAGAGATACTTAGAATAAAAAAAATAAATTAAAAAAACCCTTAAAAAGCAAATCAGCTTTCATCTGTGATATCAGTCTATTCACAAGGAATAATGGAGCCCTGTTGGGACCAGATTACACTCAATCGTGCAGACATCTGTAAACAAAATGTCTTTGTCTAACATGACACAGAATTTGTAAGAAGTTACAATCCCACTTTGGCCAACTGGAACTGCAGGGAAAGCTGAGCCATTCTGTACATGCCCAGCAGTGGGACAACTGGGACTGGCCAAAATGTACAAGTCAGCCTTTGGATTCTCACACTGTCACTGTGGGACTGTGAAACCACTTCACACTTGCATTTTACTGAGAGCTGGGGAGTTCTTCCATCAAAACACTAAGGACACACAGCCCTGCAGATTCAAGGGGGAAACAGGCCCCCAGCCCCCTGCCAGGGTGGCATCCCAGCAATGCCAAACCCACCTGAGCTTGGGGGAACTGACAACCTTTGCACAACACCCACAGTCACAGCTGCCAGTCTGGGATTACTAAGATAAAAACGTACCTTAAATCACATTGCACAACTGAAACTAGCTACAAAATGTAAGCAAATTATTGAGGTTTAAAGAATTTGACACAGCAAAGCAGCAAGAAAAAGAACTGCATTGAGTAATTCAACACAGCCCTCACTTACAGACTTCCTCTGGCAGAAGAACAAATGCAAGGGAACAGACTGTCTTAAATCAAAGAGATTCTCTAAAGCCAATGTTAATAATAGCTCAAGCAAGCCTGTATTTAAGGAGAGGATTTCCAGGTTATAATTAACCAGAAGTTGAAATATTTTAACCAGTGTGGAGGTTTATCTATTGTTCACACTCTATTTCTCTGTCACACACACAAGGCACTTCCATCAAACGAAGCAAACACTGCGTAGAAAAGGAGAAGGGGGAAAAATCCCTCAGTGACAGTGAAATACTCAAGGTAATAATTACACAGTTTTGCAAGTGCTTTAAGAAATACTGGTAAATTTAAAAACCAAGGAAAGCAGGAATGCCTGAGAGCAAGTACAGGGAATATGGGCCAAAGTGCAGTCAAACCACCAACAGGCTTCTCTAAATGGAGAGCAGCCTCCTTTTCCACTGGGAAAATCCAGAGATCATGAGACACAAACCCCTACCCCAGCCCTACCCCACTGACGGTGCTGACAAACAATGTAAGGCAGATCTTCACTGAAAAATACTCCAAATCATTAAAAAAAAAAACTAAACAAAGAGGAGAGAAAGAGAGGGAGAGTAACCACACAATGGCAGCTCTGATTTGGAAGTGCTGGGCATTGGGTTAATAAAGCTGAGTTAAGAAAGAACTGACTGAAAGAGTTAATGTTCAATTAACAGAACAAATTAACTCCAGTCCCTGCAAGCACACTCCTTCTGGAATAGGGATATTCTGAGGATTTAGAAGACTCTTGCATATGTGATCAGAGTCTCTGGCAGCTACCCTGCCCTCCTGCACACAGAGCAGATGAATGCTGGTGGTGGGGAGGAGGGGTCTGGTTTACAAAGCTCCACGCGAGCTGGGCAGGATTTAATTTCCCCCACAGGCCACCAGCTGACCTTTGAAAGACACAGGCACTGAGGTTCTGATCTGATCACAGTGTGTTTTAAAAGGAGGGAATAAGAACACAGGCCATGACTGTGCCTGATTGCTGCAGCAGTTCCTGGGGTGTCTGTGACTGTGCAGTTCACTCTGTAGCTACAGACACTCCCCTGCCTGTACCAGGAGTCAGGGACCATCCTCACTAATTCTGTCATCAAACAATCTGCTCTGAGAAATAAGCATTTCAAGACCTATAAAGGCACCTCATCACATGCCAGAACAACCCCCTGCAGACAACATCTGCTTAATCTACCCTGTCACACATCCCTGCTTCCAGAAGCAGCTCCACTCATGGCTGCACAGGCAGGGGCAGGGAAGGCTGCTCTGGCAGGACTGAAAAGCACCATGGAATATTCCTCCTGTGTTTTCCTCAGCTCTCAAGCAGCAAAGCTCTCTCACACAAAGAGAATCAACTGCACAGCCACGAGCTGCACACCCAGAAGGAACACCCACCCCACTCCTCCCCCAGCCCCGGCCAGGCACGTTCACAACATCTGGCTCATTCTCTGCCAGGCAGAGGATCCTCTCAGCCCTGCACACCCAGCAGCTGCAGGCACTGCCCCGAGGACAGGAGGGCCCCACTTGGGTGGGTGTGTGTCCCTGCACAGGAGTCACTGGGGGCTCCACACTCGGGCACACAGAAGCAGAGGGCAGAGGCAGAGCTGATGGGATCTCACTTGCAGCAGCACAGCACGAGGGAGTAAAACTGCAGTGCCTGACAAAGGCCAATAAACACTGTGCCCTGTTCAATGTCACTGGCAAACACTGACTTCATTGGACTTGAACAAATGACAGGAGGATCCTTGTATCATTCGAGCTCCTTTAATATAAACGACATAAAATACTTCAAAGCAAGACACCAGCATCAGCATTCAGTAAATCACAGGCAACCTCCAGGAGAAACAAGAGCCAGGAACCACTCTGGACCAGCAGCTCAGAGCTCTGCAGATGAATTACCTCAAAGCCCACAGTGTCAGACTTAAGCAGTCACAAAAATAACTATTTTGAACTAAATGCTTCTGCTGATATCTCAGTGTAGACAACTGTTCAGATTCTGACAAAATCCACGCCTGACATTCCATTTGGCTTTGCAGCTACTGCAGATCAAAAGTCACCCTTGATGTCATGGTGGGCTACTCTACTTATCACAAAACAAACTTTGTCTGCATTTTTTCATTTACTATCAGGTACTTTAAAGGGTATTTCCCTTCCCTACAACAGGTTGGACTTCTAAAGCAGCAAAAAGCATGAATGGAGCACAGTGCCTTTGTACAAAAGGAAGAATGAAGGTGCCACGAGGTCTCAGTGCTGAGGACTTGCCTCTGCTGCTGCTTCATTCAGGAGGAGCTGGAAGCTGATGGGATGAATGTTTTCTATTGTAATAAACCATTTCAAGGGCAGGTGATGTTGTTCCAGCAATTCTTCTTTGAGCAGTCACAACCTCAGGGTGCCATTATATGATGTCTTAAGCCTGACACTGCAGAGGAGCAGAGGTCCTGCTCTTGGCTACCCCTTCCTGCCTTTGCCATCACATCCACTCCATGCCCTCAGATTCCATCATGCTGCCACGTACCTTTTGCCAAATTTAGCACATACCTGACTGCACAAAAATCCAATTCATCTCACTGCAGCAGCAGAAAAATAGGCTGGCAAAACCCGAGCATGCTGCCATTCTAGTGAGCTGAATCAGTTCCCCATGTGACTGAGTGAGTGCCAGAACCAGCACAAGAGATTTGGGAGGCAGGGGGGAGGAGGAGAGCTCCTTTTTGGAACAGTGAGCTGTGAATTCAGTTCAACCAGCTCAAATAAAACCCCAATAACTCACACCTTCAAGCCAACTGGCTGCCTTCCAGTTTCACCCATCTCACCAGCCCTGGCAAAGCACAGAGATCAAAGACAACTGGATACTGTGAGCTGCCTCACTACAAATTATTTGATCATCTGAACCAATAAACAACAAGATGCACAGCAAAAATTAACCAGATTGTTTAATTTAAGCTGTGAGTCATTAACAACCACTGTCTCCACACATCTTTAAGTCAATCTGGCGACTCACCAGGTGCAGAGTATCTTTTATGAGTGTTCTGACACTTCCTTGGAAGCTTTTGCAAACCAGAAAAACAGGTGTCCCAAGCACTCCCCTGGCTGTTTTCAGGGAGTCTGCCACACACCTCAGCAAGCCATTCATATTAGCACATTTCACCCATCATCACCAGGTGACTGATGTGTCAGAACAGGCACCGACCAGCAGTAAAACCCCTTAATTCACATACTCACCATCCATAAGGAGCCAGTGGCCAGTCAGGACCCAGATAAGGACAAGCATCACAGACAGAGAAAAGGAGAGCAGCTCAGCAGCAGTGAAACGGCCACAGCAGCCAAAGGAAATCCTGGGAGCAACACACAAACATCAGCCACAGGACTTGATGTTTCCATTTAAAGAACAGAAAATGGACACTGTTGGAACAAGCTTCAACTCCTGATGAAAGGTGCCAAGAACAACTGAAGGGAAGTTCCTCTGCCACAAATAGGTACCAAAACAGCAACAAAATAAAAGCTTTCCTCACGTTCAGATGCTGTGTGCAGAGCATGAACTGCAGGGATGGAAAAAAAGCCCTGTAAATCTTGGCACCTCTCTTGAAATTGTTACCATGCTATTTCCTAGCACCACCTAAGATAGTGCTTTCAGCAATGTGAACTCCAGTCACGAGGTTAAAGAACAAAATTAGTTTCAAAACATGGCATTAACAACTGTAATTTTCACTGGTGTAACTCCAGTCTCTGAAAGAGCCAGATTTGAAATCCAGTGTTAACAAACACTAAAATCCACCAAATCCCCAGACTCTGAGATCTCAGCCAAAATAAGCCAAATTTGTTACAAACCCCTGCTGGGGAATTGAGTCCCCTGCAATGCTATCACATTTCCAAGGCTGGCAAGTGCCTTGGAGAAATTGTGCTTCCTACTTTTAAGATGGAAACAAGGTGTTGGCACAAAAAATAGGCACAAACACCAGCCTTGAAGCCCTGAGGTTAATGCTTGTTGAAGAATTCTCATTAAAAGAAATACAACACAAGAAGAGGAGCAAAGGATTGCTCAAGTCCTTACTTGTTTTGAGGTGAGCAAGGCCGTGTTAAGTACTGGCACATTGGGAGCAGAAGGAAAGCAAAAGCTATTGTTGCAAGGACTGCAAAAAGAAGAAAAGGTAATATTAGGACATTCAGCTCCAATTTCCACAGTACACAAACAGGCTTCTCCAATTGGAAAAAGCTCTTGCAACAATGTCCTATTATCATATGCTCAGTGTTATTTCAGCAAGAGCAGCTCAGGGCTCTGAGGGTTTCTACAGAACAGTGGCTTTCAGACTTCCATGAAATGAAAGCTCTCCAAGGAATGCAGTGCCCCATCCCCAAACCTTAAAAAAAAGTCTTAAATCTATTTGTGATCAAATAGTTTTCACACATTCTGAGAGTTAAAAAACCCTCCCATATTACAAACTGGTTGTGAGATTCTTTTAAATTCCCAGACTAACTCAGCATAATAAAGGGGTTGTTTTCCCCCCTTTTAACTCAGTAATTTTCCCCCCATCTCACCCAAAATTCTTAATTCATTCCTGAAATATAGTACAACTCAACTAAGTTATAGCCAGGAACTGGCAACTTCACTTTTTTAAAATACAAAGTGCTGTAAGTTTTCGAAAACAGGAAGATAAAAATACATAAATATCCAAACAGACTATTTCCATAAACACTTTCTTTTTCAAGCAGCATACTTATCCCACCCACACATTTGTAAAAACGTTTAGTAACTGCTGGTATTTATAATCATTTTTCCTTGCAGTTTTTTAAAGGGCTGGAGCCTGAGGGTGTGGAGACACAGACATGCCAACAGCACATCCCAAACTGCTGCTGCAAGGGCAGACCAAGGAAAATGAAAGGTGCTCAAAACTTTTTGCATCTGCAAATCCAATCTTTGTGCTGTCCTCTACTCGTTCCTTAAAAAAATTGGGATGGCTGTTGCTGGTTTTAAAAGGGATTTTTTTCTTTCTCTTCTCAACTTAAGATGATGGGAAGGAATCAAACACTCTTTTTAGAACTGGAGAAAAGGAATTGGTTTGGCCAAACCACATCTCTCCCTTCTGGTGGAAGATTTAAAACAAAAAAAAGATCAAATAATTTAAGAAAAGTTAAGAAGTGCTTGCATGCAAACAGTAACATGCAAACTCACAGTTCTATAAATATTTCAGAGAAGGGGAAAAAAACAGAATGGGGAGAGAAGAATGAAGATTGTGGCAAATGTCAAGGTCATTCTGGAAACAAATAGATCAAAAACCATGACATAGATCTTCCCTTATATCTTGTGTATCTGTGTGTGAAAATTCCCCTAATATCTAGCATGTAGTAGAATTTAACAGAAGCATTTTTTTTAATTGGAAAGAACATTATGTGTCATAGGTCAAAGTTAGAAAAGCAGAATTCAACAGGCCTCTACAGGAGGCAGAATGAGACAGGAGTCTCAAGAGCAGAGATTTAGATTTCATCCAGAAACATCAGCCCTGTTTAGGAGGCTGGAGAGGATGCAGAGCTCAGGAGTTAAATCACAGAGGAAAAGCCTGCAATGCAAATACATGAGGAGGTAGGAGAGGATGAAAGGTACTTAGGGGTTTAAAAATCTTCACAGACTCAGTACGTGGACTGAGTACAATTTTTGGAAGCTGCTGCATATCTGGAGCAGAAGAAAGAATCTCGCTACTCTCAACAACAGCTGGTCTCTTAAAAAATTGCAAGAAGATCAAAAGGCCAAAATTTTCCAAAAAACCAAAGCCCTGGTATTTATTTAAATGACAAAATGTAACTAGTAAAGAGGATTGGAGGATTTGCAGTTTATTTGCAGATAACAGTTTCAATTTTGCTCTAAATTCAAGCAGTGCAAAAGACTAATACTCAAAGGCTCGTGAGACCAGAAGTACTCTTGAAACAGAAAAACTGCATGAAAGCAAAATTGAACTAGGAAAAGAAGTCTCTGGGCAGGATCCCCAGAGTTATCTCCCATAAAGTACCTGAATTATGAAATACCATGTACAGTTCTGAGCTCTGATTTATATACAAGTGAACTTCACACAAAGTAATACATCTGGCATCTTTAAAGCTCTGACAATTTATAGTTCAGTAGGTTTAGCAAATCTCTAAGTGGAAAATACTTCTCAAATAATACTTGTCACTTTATTTATAGCTATGGAATCATGAAAATACAAGTGTGAAATCTGATGATTCTTTTTTAATGTACTGTGACTTGTATTGTAATTCTTATCCACAATATTTAATTATATCAACACTCTGTTTTATTCTAATTCTTAGAGAGAAAAACCACTTAGTTACCTGCTGTGCATATTGTAAAGACGACTTGAACTGAGTCAAAGAAGAAGAACATAACGAGGAGAGACACGGACGCTCCGATGGGCAGGAACAAGGCCTGGGTGGAATCAATGGTTTGAATACCTGCAGGAGAGAGAAGTGACATTTAATTGAGGCCCTTGGTCACCACACACACTGGCAGCTGCCCCTCACCAGCACAAGGGAGGGCTCTGACAACAGATCCCATTTACTCTGTGCTCTATCACGACCAAGCACAGGTGTCTGTGCAGAGACAGCCTGGCTCTGCAGAACCCAAGGACTGAAAGGTGAAAGAAAATGTATGAATTTTCACTTGTGCCATAGACAAGTTATGAAAACGAGCATTTCTCAGGGATTAGGATATAGCAGTTATGTATTTGCTACACTTTACACTGAGACACCATCACTGTGTTGAACAGAGCATGTGAAAGGTTGATTTAACTCCTCGGCAGGAGATGAAGAGTCTGAGCAGTGCTCATGCAAAGGGAGCCACAGCTTCAAATTCCACTTGGGTGAAGGTGACCAAGCACTTAAAATTGCATCACAGGTTGCAATCACCAGGTAACACCAAGCCTAACAATAATGGGCACTTTTCAAGAACCACCCAAGTCATTCACCTCTTCATAAAGCCACCAGCTCAGAGCACTGCACTGTAATCACCCTTGTGCTAAATAAAGGGATCCAGGCTCACATTTTATAGCTGGCAGTAATTCTAAACAGTGCAGAGATACTGAAGTATTTTGTTCTTATTATTTTCCCCACCTCACCCATGCAGTGTGACTATGAGGGATGTTAATAATGGGACACATTTATACCAAGAGTTTTTAGAATTACTAATAAAACTGAGAATCACATCTACCCTCACACATTCCAACACTTAACCAGTCTCTGTAGCTGTATTTATATTTGATCCCTGGAGGGGACAAGATATACTTGTAGAGCACTAAAGTAACAGATAACATCTGAAGGAGTCACTTGATAATTGACCAATGAAAAATAATATAAGGCTCAAACCTACAAGATATAAAAGCAGCTTAGCATCACTGTGTTATCCTATAATAATTAGACACTGCTGTATGAAAGGGATGTTACCAGTCCCAGGATCTCAAGGATAAGCTTTTAGGTTGTGAGACACACCCACACAAGCAAATGTACACAAGTATTGTTTGTGGGTTGGTGTTTCTGTGCAGGAATGTGTCTTGTTTTTCCTATGGAATAGTGGCAAGTCATAGAAATAACAGGTTACCTGCAGAACTCAGTTTCTGATGTATCTGGTTATGTTGAGAAACCTCAAACACACATGAAACACCCAGGACAACTTATCTACCATAAATATCCAACCATTTTCATAAAAGAAAATCTAAACAGTGAGCATGGAAGTCATGACACCTGCATTGTACATTCATTTATCAGTTGATGTCACGATCTATTATTATTCTTAAACATAAATAGCACGATCAATTTTAAAAATAAAAAGCAGAAGAACTCTGTCACTTGGGATTTCTTCATTGCTGAGGTCTGGTACAAAAAGGTACATTGCAATACAGATGGACCAGGGATGACAGTGTGAAGACACAAAAATTCTCATCTGTGACTTACATCTAGTTCTCCTGCTTGGAGAAAGCACATTCATTCACATGCCCTTCAACCTCCCAAGGGAAAAACTGAACAAAACAAAACCCCAGAAATGACACTCCACACCACCATGACATCTGGGAACTAGTGCCTGCAGCATTAAATGTCAGAGATCTTCATTTCATTTCTGATCATTCTGACAGCTAATCCCCTTAATGTGCTTATTCCCCAGCTCCAGACTGTCTTCTCTTACCACCCAGATGCCAAAAGCCTCAACTGTTCATTGCTGAATCACCAAGCACAGCAACCCCTTTGCTCTGTGCTGCCAACCGAAGCAGTGTCTGACAACTATGTAAATTCCAAGAGTCTATTTTAAAATAAGGCAAAAAAAAAGCAGGAGACACATACAACATATGTTATTTAATTTGTAATTTTAAAGCTCTAGTTCTTACTTTAAACAAACCAAGCTTGGCATTCAGGGTTTCATGCACTGGAATTCTCACTTACCTCTCTCCTGCCTTCTATACTTTGGAAAAATACTTCATTCTAAAGCCTATTCTCAGAATATGACCATATAAAGTAAACTCAGGTGTGAATTTACAGCATATTGTGCACAGTGTGTTCCACTAACTGCTCACTTACATATTTTTACCTGTCAAACAGTGCATCTCAAATGGCCAAGCTGCCTGGAGTCTATTTATGGATCACAGAGGGGACAGACACCCTGCAGGAGCTGACATGTTAATCCCCACTCTGAAGAGACAGTGCAGACACAGATTTTGTTGTCCACTACAAAGGAGTTGCCCGAAGCCCTGTGAACTCTCTACTTCAATTTCTCTGCTGATAAGGGTGAATCATCCTTGGGGACTTGTCAGCACACCCTGCCATCTCTCCCTGCTTAAGGACTGGCCAACAGGTCATAAATGTATTAGCAATGAACTCCAGACAGAAAGAAAATTAACATTCCCTTCTCCTCACTGTGGAGTGGCTTTTTTTCCAAGCACAGCTGTTTGCACTTGCAGTGAATATGACCAACTGTGCAGTGCAGTTGTTATGCATTATGGCAAGGAAATGTTGATGTTTTAAATGCAGCTTCCATGGGCATGAAGCAGACACAGAGAGGGGTGTCAGGGCACAGGGAGGGGGAAGTGCCAGGCACAACAATTCCCTTGGATCAGAAGGTGCAGGAGACTGAAGAGAGGGAAGGAAGATGAGGGGTAAAGCTGACCCTTACTGTTATTGGTGCTGTTGCCATTAAAGGACCCAGCAGTGCTGCTGTTGTCTTTCTCTTTGTCTTGATTCTCAAAGTCCATGTTCAGAGACCTGCAGGGAACAAAGCAAATGTAAAAGGCAAGTTCCAAACTCCTGGTTAGGCTCATTCCCATTCTGCCACAGCACCGTCTCCCCTGAAAAGGCCCTGGAATGCTGGTTATTAGGAACACTCCCAAACATCCTGGAAAATTAAAATAAGTAAAGTGTTTAGTTACAGACAAAGCACTAAGCCACGGGTTCTGACAGTGAGAACAGTCCTCAGTGTCTGCATTGGGGAGGGTTAAATATCTTTGCTGTGGTTGGTTGTTACCTGCATTTGTAGGAAGCATGGAACACGATGGAAGCACAAGAAATGTTTCAGTTCTGTGGTGAATTTGAACCTTTTCCAAGTTCATTTTGCTGCTTTTCATTCAAATGTAACCATTGGTTTCATTTTTAACACATTATTCTTTCCTTCCTCTAAATGCTGTTATGAATGATCACCCAAACCAGCTTACAAGTAACTGTGTGCTGAATGTAAAGTCTTACTTCATTGAAAAAAAATTCCAGCAAAGCCTAGATTTTACATTCACACAGAACAGATGATCAGAGGAAGCTCTGAATAAATAGCACAAATTGACATAATTTAATTAATCCATAGGAGCTGACAACACTCCCCTGTGTACACAGCTCAGCTGCTACTGAGTCATCTTCATTTTGATACACACACTTAAAAAAGTTCCAAAATAACACAGTATCCTCCTTCTTTTGCCACAGTCCTTCACTCTGATGCAACCTGTAAATTAGATTTTAACAGATTTGGCATGACTTTCTGAAATGAGGGAACTTCACTTAAGGTCTGTTTTGACCAGTCATAATTTAAATTCTACAGGCTTTTTAGTACAAACACCAGCAATCAAGCTCACCATGATAGCTTCTCATTCTGATGCATGTCTGTTATCCATGAATTAGCTGCATGTTTATTTATTCAAATAAGCTACAGAGAAACACCAGAAGCACTGTACAGCTCCCACTGTACAGCTCCTGTTTAAAGGCTGTTGCAGCATCCAAATATTTCAATAAAACTTCCAGGTCAACAGGCATTAACTCCTTTCCTCATTGAGCTGTGACTGTGTCATGTGAAGCAAACAAATTCTATTCATTTCTTAGAAAATTAATAAATACACCATGATCTGCTAAACAGTTCTACAGATACCAGAGTTATTTCATCTCAGTGCACTGGTTACCTGCTGCAATGCACAGTGAGCAAGTCTGTGCTGCAGCCCCAGAACCCCAAATCAGGTCTGTAGGACCAGGACAGGAGTGGGGTATTGAAGACAGAGGGGTTGAGCAGTTTCACTACAGAGAACAAACCCAAGAGAAAGGCTCTCCCAGTACAGAACTGGTTTGCTTCATTCACTTTTATTAAGCAAGTGCTCCCCAACAGTGATATGAGATAAAAGCAGCTTTTGGGCTCAGGCTGAATATGAGGAAGCTTCTAGCTCAGACACAGAGTACTCATACCCAGATGATGGATCAGCAGCTAAGGAGTTATCAAACATACAAAGAGGCCATGGAGAACACTAACATTCTAACAAATTAATCTGCTGTTCTTCTCAAGATCTCTCTGCTCTGCCTCTTGTTTGGAGTGCCTCCATCCTTCATTCACACTCCCTTTTTCCCCATTATGCATTGTAGCCTCATAATTTTCCTCTCAAGCTATAAAAATCTGGGAGGAGGCTGACAGCCCTCCAGGACTCGATCCAAGATTCAGGCAAACAAGGTAATTCTTTCCTCAGTGCAGCATTTCATTCCCCTCTGAATTAGCACAGTTTAGCAAGACCTTCACACCATCATTCTCCCTGTGGCATCAGGCAACTCATAATTTAAAGGGTTGCTATCAGCAGAGAAAACTGGAAATAAAAACTATTAGATCTACTACTCATAAACAACCTCAGTCTCTCTCCTTTCTCTGCAAGAGTGTCAGCAATTATTCTTGCCCATAAACATCCCTGCCTCAAAAGCAAGCATAAATTAGGAAATTATTTTCACTATGCAACACAGCTGCTGACCCAAGCCAACTCCTGAATAATCTCCAACTATTTTATGATTTGGCTCTTCCCTCTGCTACAAATTATCACTAATACAATGAAAAAAATTGAGAAGTGGTAACTAAAACTCCCTCCAAGAAAGTTAAGAATTACATTGTAAAACAGTACATACTCAAACCTACTGGACTGTAGGGAAATGGCAAGCTGGGAAATATTTGCTGTTTTGTCCAAGTTTCTCCTGGACTTCCAAAGGGGCACTGAACTGCTCCCTCATTCCCTGAGGGTCCTCACAGCTCCAGCTGGTAGGATTCCTAGGGTGGTGTTGCAGGGGAAGCAGGAGTCCCTCCTGCAGGAGGGTCAGGCTGAGGCCAAAGGAATGAGTAAGCTGCTGGCATGTCACAGTCACCAAAGTTCAGCTCCAGCTGTGCATCCCTTCCACTGCAGAGATGCCTCAGGGAAACCCCACAGGAGATGTTCTTATGGAACAACAGAGGGAACAGCAAAGCAAGGGTGGATCTACAGAGCTCCCTGCACACACAGCACAGTGAGAGGCTCCTGCTGGCTCTGCCAGGGAGGGCAGTGACCACCTGCCAGCTCTGGGACTGTGGGCAAGGCCAACCATAAGCACACCACGTTCACATGAACAGAGTCCACCACGTGAGCTCCTGTCCATTCACACACACTTTGGATGCCTGAAGCCAGAAAACCCCAGTTTCACCCCATACTTTGGTTTAGTTTAAAAGCAGGCACTTGAACAGGTACATTCTGGGTTAAATCTGGCTTTACATAAGCTGAGAGACCATGTCTGGGTAGGTGATAGGATAGAATAAGATTTAGCTCTTACCTGCCTGCAAAGTAACCCCAACATTTAAGTCTCAGAGGAGCATGTGGACAAGAATAGTTCTGGCTGTCCTGCCCTAGGAAAAAACCTGTTTCCAGCTGAGCTCACCTCTTAAAAAACCCACAACTAACACATACTGCCATGCTCCAGTTTACAGCTTGCAAGGGTTTAAAAGGATCAGACTTTCCCCTTTGGCAGTCAGGAACAAAAGTATGTCAAGTTCAAGGACTGAGAGACAGTCAGAATGGACATGGGAGAGATGTTCCAAAGGGCTGGAAGCTGAAAACTCCTGACCTGGCACAAATGTCAGAAGGAAATGCTTGTTCACCCACAGTGAGAGAAGGGGAACTGGATTCTATCAATTGCTCTGCATTCTGGGTGCTTTACTCAGGATTTATTAGGCTTTCTGCTGAGCATATTGAAGGTTTGGGATTTGTTTGCTTTGGTTTGGGAGAAATGCTGCTTGTATGAACAAGGACACTGGACCAAGGCTTTCCTTCATTCCCCCAAAACTTCCTGCACTGGATTAGACCCACCACACACGTGGATTTGCTCCTGATGACTCACCCACCCAATTCTTTCTGATCCTATTACTGCACTTCTGGTTCAGGCACTCACCAGCAATACCACAATAACTCTACCTGCAGCTTCCAACTGCAAATCAGGTTAACTGTGGAGTGTCACTTGTTTTGTCCTGTTACAGCTCCACTGGAAATGAAGCCCTCCAATGCAGATGGAGACATTCCAGCTGTCACAGGAGGATGAGCATCCTAAGCCACAACTTTCATTTTTACAGCAACATACTTTTCTAAGAAAATTCACCTCCTTCACCACAGGTTTTTATTTTACTTCCTTATGAATTTCCAGTTGAACATAATTTTGTAACTTACCACCACACTTCAATAACTTCATTGTATCTTAGACCCCTTTGTCAGCACCACTGTACAGTTTTATGTAAAAACAACAGCTTTTGACCTCATTTGCTGCCCAGACAGAATGAGAGCTTGTCCAAGTCCCCATCACAACCTGAGGTTTCAGCTCAGACAACTGATAAAGTGATAGAGGAAATTAATTAGGGAAGGAATTTTAAACCTATGGGACCACATCTTGGTCTGCAATAGCTCACATCTTGGACTCCTCGGGATACAGGCAAAGAAGTGGACTAGAACAGGGCATTGCCTCAACAGATTGGTTTCCACCACCATTCCACAGCCTCACCCAGTAAGTTGGATTGCTCTTGAGCTCACAGTCTTTGCTACATCAGCAGTTTTAAATGCAAACTTGGCAAAAGAGCTGTGGGTAGATAGGAGTAGGATGGCAAACAGAAGGGCAACATTTTTAAGGGCAAGGAGCTCCAGGAAGGACAAGTAATTGAAGTTCAAGCACTCCTGCTGCCTTACACTGCATTATGTTTTCATAATTGAAGTTTAATAAATGCTCTGGCTTCCTGCAGCCAGATCCACAGTTCTTTTTTACACAACTGCATAAATTCTAACAGTTAAAAATTTAACTAGCCCCACCATTATTTGCTAATCTGACTCAAAACAAGAAGAAAAAAACTAAACAAATAAGACCTCTCATTACTTTTTTATTCTGATCATCCCTAGATTTTGTTTACCTAAAGCCTTCTACTTTAATTCCCCCAGCAGTGCTGTTACCTAATGCTTGTTATCAACAGCAGACAGCTCTTCAAGAAATTGGCTCTTTCATTATATGACTTTATTAACTTATGATGGTGATAAAAACCTCTTATCCTGACAGCTGCAGCTTACATCACAAGTATGACCACAGCCCTCCTCTGTTTCAGGAACACTTGTGTCAGTTCAGAGGCCCTGCACTCAGTGTATGGGCTTTCATCACAGAAATGCAGCAATGCACTTCAAGCAGCAGCAAGAAAATTATGCTGTATCTCAGTTTTAAAAAAAAATACTTTCATGTTGTAGTTACTTTTTTTAGTATGTCAGGATGAGCTTCATTCCTTGGGTGCCTCTACAGTAAAATAACACAACGTGCAAGTCTAAAGGGACAACTGGATAGGTTGTTAACTTAGGTAAAGGTTGGACTTGATGATCTCTACAGTCTTTTCCAACCTTATTCATTCTGTGTGTAACTGTGTTTTCTGTAAACCATACTCAGATCTCCTAAAATAAGGCAAATCTGAATGTTGAGGATTTAAACTCATCCTGCACCAGTCCTCAGGTGCTTTGCTGGAATTCAACACTGAAGTGTTTCCCTCTTCCCCATTAAGTTGTTACTCACACACAGCAGTGGGACCTGGGCATCTGTTCCAGGACTGACAATCATGAGGGAGGTTCAATCAACCAACACTGACCCACAGATAAAATTCTAGAGGGAACATTACCTCCTCTGTCTCTCAATAATCTTTTGCCCTCTCAAACACAATTTTACAGAGCTGTCCCCAAGGACTGTCTCTTATCTTGTATGTGCTTGAACCTTGACACAGCATTACACTTCTCAGAAACCCCAGCTCACTACTGTTTTCTTCTTTTCCATTTCCTTTTCAGAAGCAAAAACATTTCATTTACATTACAGCCATCAGTCTGACAAAGACACAATGAAACAAAAGGCATCATGAACTCTATTCAGTCACTTGCAGTATTTTTATTTAAAAAATAAAAAAAATTTAAAAATTAATTTTAAATTTAAATTTTTTAAAATTTAAAAATTTAAAATATTTATTTAAATTTATTTTTAAAATATTTTAAAAATAAAAATTCCGCAGAACCTTAAGGAAAACTCTTACCTGAAGCTGCCATAGACTATGAGGAGAATAGAAATCAGGAAGGTAGACACTTGACTGGAATCCACAAGGGAATATGCCCTGGAATGAAGAAAAAGGCAGATGTGTCATCATGAGTGTCCATTTCTCCAGTGCCATTTGCTCATTCTTTTTATATTTTATTATTGTAACACAAATAGGGAACTGGATGATAAATCTTTGTGGCAGCTCTCTCTGAAGTTTTCATCTCATCTGGGAACAGAAAACTTGTGGCTTGTGAATTAATTACATTCAAGAGTGCACCAGGCCAAACCTGTACAGCCACCACAGCACAACCCAAAGGGCCTGTGGTAACTTATTCTGAACTCACCAGATCCACATTTTTTCCTTCAAACTCCTTAAAATTGCACCAATTGCAACTAATGCAACCTTGGGTGGCAATGACAGTCACCTGTTGGCCAAAGTCCCCTTTTGCCTTAACTGCAAGAGTTCAGTGGCAATATGGCAGTTAAGGGTCACCGAGGTGGAGGGAGGAAAAAAACCAAAACACAACTAAAGAAGGGCCCAAAAAGCCAAAGCCCAAACCTCCCAAGAAGCTGCAATCTGCAGGCACCCCCAATCCCTTCCCTACTGCAGACCCCCTGCCATGGCATCACTGATGGACATTCCAGCAGGAGGCTTAAAAAGCAGCTTTATCTGGATTGATTTCCTGCTGGGCCACTCTGTGGCTAAAGCATGGACAGAGGGACACTGAGAGAGCAGAGGGTCCCAGTGCTGGGGGGGCACAAGGGGCAGGGAGAGGCTCTGGGAGCCACTACAGCTCCCACAGGTTTGCCACAACTTGTGCTGAAGCGATGGAAAAGAACAAGAACAATTCCCAAGGTTAGGGCAATAGTCTTCTCCTACAAAAAAGGTAACTCAACATTTCTGAAAACCAACCAAAAAGCCCAATTTCAGCAGGACTATGGACATGGAACAAAGATAATTGAATTACATGATTGTTCCAAATGAAGTATCACTGAGCAAATAAAAACTGAAGATAAGAGACAGTTACAGAACCACTTATCCCATTCCCAATTTAAAAGCAATTTAGAGAAAATTACCAAACCACTAGACACACAGTTTAAAATACTTTAATACATAAACATAAATGTGAATCTTCTACTACAGATATTCAGTATTAAACATCCCTGACAAACAGACTGTCTCTTTTAGATGAAATTATATACTTGTGGAATAAACTGTTAAGAAATTAGGAAGTACTTTGGCTAATTACAATAAATAACTTCACCATAATCCCACACTAAAAGTGAAAACCAGATTTCTTATTTGCTCCTAATGTTGGCCAACACATTAAGACAATCTCAAACTTTATATATTTAATTATTTTTGTCATGTTTGACCTTTGCTTTGCAGGCTATGGAACAGAGGTCTTAAAAGCACCCATGAAGATCAATATCCTGAAATGCAAATACCAGCAACATGTAACTCAGCACTTAAAACCAGTGTATACATAAATGCTCAGGTTATACACAATGTAGTTCACAGCATGTTCTTTTTATCCAATGGTTACAGCTAAACTTGCACCAAGAGGGAACAGCTCAAGGATGCCCCTCACCCAACCTTGTGCAAAGGGAAAGGGAAGCTTTGTATTCTGTTTGGATTTAAGAATAAATAGAGGAACTTCACTACTAAAAGAATATTCAGAAACTCCACATTTTTGAGAAAAGCAGAAGGATTGAATGGAATTTCAACTGGGATTAAACACATCCAGGGTTATACACTGAACTTTATCAAGTGATGTTCATAAAATTGTATCTTCACAAACTGGCAAATACTTTTGAGATGAACAATGTTTTCCATGTAATCCATTATTCCCTGACAGCTTTGGAGGCTCTGATGATTAAAATGCCATTGCACCATAATTACTAAACATTAGTCAAAACAAGGCTGTAAATGTTAAAAAGACTCATAAACCAGCTGAACCAGGAATGATCCCCAGCCCTGGATCAGCCCTGGGCACACTCCATCAAGGTCTGTATTAAAACCCGAGGGTTTGGTACAATGGAAGAAGCTGAACAAATGCAAACCCACTTCAAACACTGATCTCACCCCTCACAGGCTACAGTGATGAGCAGGACTCTGTGCAAGGGGACACAGGAACTACAGCCCTTCCATCCTGCACAAGAGAGGAGCAACAGTGCAATTAAAAACTCAGCCCAGCCCAGGGAAGTTTCCTGACTTGTGTCTACAGAGATCTCACAGCAGGACACTCTAAAATCTCAGCGTTGCTGCCACAGTTGCAGGCTGGGGAAACTCAGTCCCTGACATTCCAGTAAACAGGGCCAGGGAGGTACAGTCACATTTTCCTTCTTCCTGAGGCAGCTGGAAAAAGAACAAGGCAAAACACACACAGTGGGACAGGCTGAACCAAGGGAGCAGCTCGGGCATGGCCACATTCCACCCAAAGTTTCCAACACAAGGAACCCACAAACAAACTTCAGGAAGAATTCTACAATGTGGAAGAGAATCTCATTGTAACAAACCCTGAATCTTAGAAATCTACTTTCCCTACATTATATAAGGTACTGCACAAAACCTGAACCCAGAAGTGCTCCCTAAAATCTTACCCACTGACTGGATGGACAGTTAAGGGACTAAAAGTGCTTGATCCCAAATAAACACTTCCTAACACATTCATCTGGGCTAAACAAGCAAATGACTATCACACAACACAATCAAAAAATAAGATTACTTCCAAGCTTTTAATACTATTCAAAATGACAGTGATCTGGAAAGCCATTCGTAATTTTAAGTGAAATTTAAACGACCTTCTGCAAGACCCACAGATTCCAAATGCATAGAACTGGATTCTCCTACAGGCATTTTTCCAGCATGCAAGTTCACATACTCTCACAAACATTCTTCTCAAATGGGATCAGCCAAAACCAAAGCAAAAACCCCACATGTTTTTCAGAAGTTGGAGTAGACTTGGTGCAGTCACATTTAACCACTGCACACATAAAAACGAAACCAGCTTCCTTCTAACAAGGTATTTCTGTCAAACTGCTCAATCTTGGAACAAGTAATGGAAATTTATACACACAAAAAAAGCCTGTATGCCCACACATAGTTGTCCTTTGACTTAAATACTGACTTTAGATGCAATTCTTAGCACTTATTACATGACAATCCACAAAGAAAAGATTGTTAATCTTCATTCTCAATGTGAAAATGAATGCTGGATAAGGCTCTTTTGAAGACTCCCCTCAGTCAG
Organism: Serilophus lunatus; assembly: GCA_013399895.1. Lineage (NCBI taxonomy): Eukaryota > Metazoa > Chordata > Aves > Passeriformes > Eurylaimidae > Serilophus > Serilophus lunatus. The sequence goes on from VXBA01005484.1 coordinate 139,083, forward strand.
TTCATGTGTGTGCCATGTTACAAGAACTACCAACCCATTTCTGAACCCCAGTTTATATGCAGAGCACTGCTCAAAATACAAAGACAACATTGGTTTTCCCAGGGAAGTACATTTTTTAGGATTCTTACACTACCACGCCTGAAATTCAACATCCACGCAAGGAAGTTGCTTTACAAGTTATTTCATCATGTTCACAGATTCTTACTTAGTCCAGGATTGAATAACTAATTATTAGACCCAAGTATTCTATAAAAACAAAACCACTGGTGCCTCAAGTCCCTTTTATCAGCCAATCACTGAGGTGACTTCCCAGATTCTTCTTCTACTCGAGATCTTGCTCTGAACCTGCACCTTTCCACGGCTGAGATCCATTTTCAGAATTCTTTGCCATCAGGCATCTATTTCTGGCAGCTTCATGGGCAAGTGCTCCCAGCACAGAGCCTGCCAAGGCATGCCAGGGCACAGACACAGCAGGCACTGTTCCATGACATATTCTATGTGTCTGCCCCACGGCCACACACTGCAAGTATTGTCCACACAACAATCTCTGCAGCCAGCTCTCCAGCCTGGCACAGGCTGCTCCAGAGAGTTTTACCTACAGAACAATTCCAGGGATGTCCAGCCACTGGGATCCACCAGCACTTCCCAACAGGAACCCTGCAAAACACACCACCCCAGGCACAGCTGGGGTTCCAAGCAGCTCTCTCCCCTCTTCTGGGAAAACATGAATAACTTCTGTATTCCCAAGGGAACAGAGCCCCACTTCATTCCCAGCTAGCTAAGATGGGAACCAGCTAATCAAAGTTGCCAGAACAGCAACAGTGCTACACTAGAGACACTTGCAGGCTCTTTTCTCTGCATCAGCAGCTGCAGGTCAAGCTCCTTTCCCTTGTCCCCCCAGGTCCAAGCTCACCTGTCTTGGGCAACATTGACCCTACAAGGTCTCTGCCCACTGTTCTTCTGTAATGTAATTCCTCTTTAATTCCTCTGTGTTTGTTTTCACTTTTGCATTTCTACCCAAGAAAATTCACCCAGCCAATGCAAGCACTGGTTGTGACATTTCAGCTCCTCTGTATCACCAAAGGATAAGGAGTTTCTGGATAACAGTCCTTCCCAACCTGCAGAAGGAATCCCTTGGCCAAAGCCTGGTACTTCTTTTTGCCCTGTGTGTTGAGCAATAGGTTCCTGCATCCCTCTTTGCTCAATGGAAGACCCAGGGAAAGACAGAAGCAGGACCCAGTGTGTCTTTGGATGACAGGGCAGAGCATCACCCGACACAACCCTCCTGTCCTGGGCCAAGCTGGAACCACCACACCCCAGCACTGCCACTACAAAAGGGATTTCTCACCTCTCCCAGCCCCCTGCTCTCCTCCTTCAGCCCATGTCTGCACAACCATCTGCAAAACCACACACAAAACCAGACTGGGGAACCTGTCTGCTGAATAATGATGAAGGATGGGAAAGCTTCTCAAGTGATCCAGATTGCTGATCTGTCCCCTTTCTGGGCATAAAATCAAAGAGGAAAGACTTTTCAGTGGCAGCACTGGCCTAAGTACCCCAAAATTATTGACCAAGACATCAGGGTTATGTAATTGGAATGAAAATCTCCTTGTTAGCACGAGGTTCCCACTAAATGTATGATCAAAGGCATTCAGCCCCTCGATGTTTCAGGGGCAAACATCACCCCCCTGACTTCCAGGTACAAAATAAATGATTGTGAGGAATTCTGCCAAGGGGGAAATGAGAAGCCTGTGCCCTGAGGCTTCCACAGCAATGCACATTAAAGGCCTTGGACATGAATCATTCTCATACAAAAGCTGCTGTAACAGCAGTGAGACAAACTTTGCCTGCATTTACTGCACATACACAAGAATGCAAACAATAGAGCAACAAGTAAATCACATCAACTTGAAAAGTGCAGCAGATGAACTAAATTCACTAAAGTTCACATGAAGAGAGAAGACGGCATTTCATCACATAGTTTTCTTTATCAGTGATCATAATATCCAAGAGTTTACAAGGCTGAGGAAAATAAGACCATAAGAACATACTGGGTAGGCTGCAGTAAGGGTGCATTAAAATAGAAGAGCTTTTGCTTTGTTTAATGGGACCAAACCTACAACTTGCAAATATCCACCACAGAATCACAGAAATCCACCCTGACAGGAATGTAAGGAAATCATTTAATTCACTGATCTTCCTCTGGGGAAAGACAATCCATCAGTCATGACAGGGGTTTGCTTCATCTGTTGTTTCTGAACACTCACTGGTGAAATTAGAAGACTTCCTTGACATGTCAAGTAAGACTTCCTGACTCCAATCTTAGTCCATACTTTAACACAAAAAGTCCTTCAAAACTCATAGGGAGCTTCTCATCCCACCCACATCTGGGGTAAACTGGATCCACACATTTGCATAGTTGAGTTTCTGAAAAATGTGGCTGCTGGAGAAGTGACCACACAAAACTTCAAACACTCTCAGCCCAGCCAAAAGCCAGGACTATTTGCTAAGCAACCTAGTCCTCTTCACCTGCACCTTAACCACCACCCTTGTTGTCAAATGTCCACTGTCTCCTCTCAAGGTCAGGGACCATAATCCAGGCCCACCCAAACCATTCCCTTGCAGAGAAAATTCCCCCTAGGTACCAGCAGTGGGAGGGTGACACCACAGCACCTCCCTCCTTGCCCTGTCACCCATCCCTCCCTTTCAGAAACCACTCCCTGTGAGGGTCCCATCTCTGCACTCAATTCTTTCACAGGGAAACAAAGATAAAAACCAACAACAAAAAACACCAAACCGAACCCAAACAAGCTTCTGCTGGAAATCTGGTGTTAGATGTCCAAACCAGGGATGGACAAGGTTCCCACCTCCTCCTCCTCCAAGGGTTTCAGGTATTTCAAAAGCTTTTTAGTGGGCTCGTTACATCAGAGATTGCTATAGCAATAGAAAAATAGAAAGTCAAGAAATACTACTTGGTAAATTCAAGGCAAGTTGAGGAATGTTTTGCATTTCCCCTGCCCCACCTCAGGGTTTTGGAGCCATCAACTCTATGCAGAAAACAAATATTCCCCTCTCCACTGCTGTGATGGCCCCAGACACGGGGTTTGATCACAAGAGAAAAACACTTTCCTGACTCTCCTGTCTCATACATTTTCAAAACACTCAACCAACTATTTTAGTCCTTAAAAAAGTGTGAGGTAACTCAGTAACTCAGGACAATCCATTGCTGAGAGCAGTTCATTTCTGATGGTACAGTACAAGATGTTTGAGAGCTACCACTGCAGAATTATTTATTAAGACAAGCAAATCAAACCCAAGGAGTCCCAGAGCAGGGCCCTGAGGCACATGAAAGCAGAGCACTGCCATGGATGCAAAGACCAATTACAGTTAATTGCACAAATATTCATTTTGGATGGGGGGTGGGCTCACTCCAGAGGTAAAACCAATACTGCTTTTTTCCTTTCCTGGACTCCAGGTCAAGGGTACAACTAAAAGGCTCTTTCAGCTGCCTTACATGTCCAAGGTATGTACATGTTTAAGAGCCTCCATTAGGCTTCCTGCCAAACCCAAGTTAACTCTGAGTGTAACAGTTAAAGGTATAATTTTAAATGTGAAGTCATGGTACCCACAGCTGTAAACATATCTCAACACTCTTCCATTCTTTAGTGTGATTCATAGGAAAAACAAGCAAATTGCTACTGCTTCACTGACCTTAAAGGAATAGCTTGTTTTCTAAAGTGAGTTTACAATCTCACCTCATTGTCACGTGCAGGTAAGGTCTGCTAAGTCTGAGGCATCGATGGAAACATGGACCAGGTCAGAAAATAAACTTCAAATAAGGCCCAAGTGAAATAAGCCAACCAAACCAAACAACAACTACAACAAAAAAGAGAGAGAAGGGTAATTTGAGATGCCCCATTATAACCAGACTTCCCTACAGACTCACTCAGGGCTCAGGCACTTCAGTTGTAACCAGAGAACAATTCTGCTGCTTCTCAGGCAAAGGTCTCAGAACAACATTTTCACACTCTCCAATACCATAATCTAGAGACATTTCTATATATACAATTTAAAATCCCAACTCCCTCTTCAATCCTTTCCAGAGAGCTGCTCTCCTAAAATTCTCCCCACAAAACCAAATTCTAAGCTCCCAACTGAACTGCTAAGAGCAAACCCCACCTGAGAGGCAACTGAAGTGTGCCCAGTAAGGCAGCAGGAGACACAGCCTGGAAAAAATTGTATTTTCTGTTCAAAACATTACCTGAGGTACTCTTTTGGTTCCCCCAGCTGTTTGCCAGCACAACAAAGAATTACAAAGAATGTCTCACAGTGTTTGAGAATCACAGCCACTGGAAGCTTTCCAGATTTCACATCCAGCTTGGAGCAGGAATGGGGGCACAGAACACAAGAACTCTTGACTTGTTCAAAGGAACATTATTCCCACCCAACACAGGAATGGTTTCCATGCACCTCAAATGTATTTTCAGCTCCTGACCTTCCCACTGCTCTGGTGGAACCACACTAACAAGAATATCTGGGAGCAAAATTTTCAATCAGTGGTTCTTGGAGAAAAATTAAACCTTCAAGTAAGTTGTACTGCACACACAGACCTGAGCATTAACCAGACTGAACCAAAATAAATCCCTAAAGCCACACTGATTATCACTGCTATCTTCTGTCTCTAAACAAGACAAATGAGAAAAGACCTGGGAACCTCCCCTTCTTTCTTTCTCAAAGAAATAAAAAACAAGATGTCATGAAAAGCAGGACATGCTTTTACTGCCAAATATATGTCACCACCAGCCAAAGAATCCTCTCCAGAAGCAGATTCTGAGACTGTATCACAAGTATACAAGACTGCAAACATTTTTTTTTTGCAAAGGTAACAAAACATCCCTACAGTGATGTCTGCAACAGTGGCTCCCCATGGAAGCACACCTGCCATTTCAGTGAGTTAAACTAACAAGAATATGTGCAAAACCACACTTAATATCAAAACACAGACTGAATGAAGGTTTTCCTCAATTTCTTATTTTAATTGTCCCAGGAGAAGATGTGACACAAAGGCCAAAGAAATCAGGGCCAAGGGGGACTCAGCTCCTTCCAGGAGCAGCTCCCACCCAGAGCCCACTAAGCACATGAATGACAAAACCAACCTCCCCATTCTCCTGCACCTAACCTCTGCAGAAGGAAGCAGTGCTTTAATTAAGTTAATTTTCAAACAGACCACAGGGACTGGAGTTGCTGTAACATAAAACAACATTTTCTATTTTGTGCTTTCAGATTAGTTCCCAGCAGAATCCACTGTTCTTTGTCCCCACAAGCCCTCTGAGCACCTGTACTGTCATAACCCCAGCTCTGCAAACACCTTTGCTCCAGCTGTACAAATCCCCTCACTACAACACCTCAAGGCTCTGGCCATCCAATTAAAAAACGGTTTTGGGGAATGACAAAAAAGATACAAAACTCATTTGCTGAATTAAAGAAACTGTATTGTCTGTACCTGTCTTTGCAGTTTATCAGTTTATTAAAGACTCCAGTGCACTGCAGAGGAGCTTTGCTGTAGTACCACAAAAATTGCCCAAAGTATGAACTCAATGTTTTGCTGGAAGAATCGAAATCAGCAAACATCAGAACAAGATGGAACTATGCAATTATGAAAGTGTCCCTAAGTGTCAGTGTGAGCCAGGGTTACACAGCTCAGCCACAACCCAGTGGCCACACAGCAGCACTTTCCCCATCTCAAAAACTGTTTCCACATCCCATGAATAATCAGAAGGACAACTGGAAGGAGGGAGGGGAAAGGAGGTCAGACCAAGATCTGTTATGCACAACCCTGTCCTGCCACAGTCACAAGTGTATTTATGGACATTTTCAGATTCCAACAGACCAGTGAACTCTGCAAAGGCCAGTCCAATGTTTAGCCTGCCCCAAAGACTTGCTGAAACAGCTCTTCTACCCAAATTACCACTTTCAATTGTAGGAATTTTCAAAAAATAGCCCTTTTTCCATCAAGAGAAAAGCCAAAGCAAGGGTGTGGTTACTGTAATTGAAGTCTACAAAGCACCACTGTGCAAACTGTCTCCAGCTCTGGGCTAGAGAAGCCTCCTCATAGCCCAAGTCCCACTGAGCTCTTAGGAACCCTTTGGACATGCCAGGGGTTCTCCCTGCAGCAGGAGAACTCCCAGCAGTTGGGATGGCTGGGATGAACCTTTTGGGTCAGTTGATACCTCAGCCACATCTGCAGCCCAGAGCTCCCAAGCACTTGGCATCAAGTTCTGCATTAGACCCAGGGCTGCTCAGGGCTGCTTCCACCCCATGGCCCCTTCCTCAGTCACAGGAAAAAGATAAAAACTTACCCAAAATCTTAACCTTAGGCTCCCATCTACATTTTGATCTCTGGAAGTCTTTTTATACTTCAGAGCAAAGATCATTAACAACTATAGCCGTATAAAATGGGAGGACAATCTGTGTTCTGTCACAGTCTTACACAATAAATACACTTTCTTTAAAGGAAAAAAAAATAAAATCAACCAAACCAAAAAAAAATCCCACCCAAACCCAGCCTTCCCTTCCAGAGATTCCCAGACCACCAAAATAAGCTCCTAAAAATGGACAGACTGGACAAACCTTACCTTTGAGTGTTTTAAAACTGTAACACTTGGACTTCAACTTTTTCTGGAAAAGTGGGGGATGGTAAAACTTCAGCTCTACACTTGTTCACCCCAAAAACTACAAACAGCTTCCCAGGGCTGTGGAAGACCAAAGGCTCTGCAATAGTCTCAGATTACTCTGACAGACACACACACACCCCTGAACTGGATCAATCTATTCCCCAGCTACATTTTGATGTAAGTAGAAAATATCTATTGTTATTCCTGATAATACAAGAAAAAAATGCTGCTGGGGGAAAAACGAGCTTCTCATGAGTAAGAACTACCAGCATTGAACCCAGAAAATGTAAAATAAGTTTAATTTCTTCACTGAAGCAGAAGCACTGACTGAAAAAAACACCTTTTCTACTTTGCTGAAAGAGTGAAAAGCATTGAGTTCAGAAAGAAACAAAAATGAACAAAACAAAAAAAAATAAACCTTCCACATAGTTAGAAAGAAAAGGCTTTAAGTAAAGCCTCACACCTGGAACATCATAATGATAGAGTATTCCATGGTTCCAGTACTTCATTTCTAAGAATAATGCCCTGCTGTTCACTAAACCAGAAATAAAATTCTAATTTTTAAAAAATAAAAAAAGCAAGATAATTTGCTGTTTGAAAGGCAACTTCTTTACAAAGAACAAACTCCTTTAAAAATTCAAGCATCACTAGGACCTCCATTAGCAATATGTCACACAGCAGCTTGTCACTGCTGAAGGGATCCCACCCAGAGAGAAGGCACAAAGCTCTGTCTGAACACACCACAATTCCCAGGATCAGCTCAGTTACAACTGAGGCAGCAAATTAAGTTTAAAATTAAAGTTTAAAACTGGGGATTTCCTCCTGTTCTGATGCAACTCACACCCACAAGCTCAGGACACACTCTCCACAAAGCCTCTTGATCAATGGGAAGAAATGGCTGCTTTACTCAGAGAGGAAAGAAAACCCAGCAAGAGGATCAGAGGCAGATGTGAATTCATGACAGGAGAATTTCTGAGCATAAAGCACCAGAATGACCCAGTAGAGACAAGAAGAGCCAACGAGTGCAGGTGTTCCCAAGGTACCTGTGCCAAAGCCTTGGTGACTCAGGGCATCACCAAGCTTGGAAACAGAACCTCAGCTTCAACTGTGAGCATATAAACACACTCTAAAGCCATTAACTTGTTAGAACTGCAGATGATTTGGTGCACAAGTCAATTAAGGTTTTACATTACAAGCTTTACCATTTCCCCACACTCCTGAGCCAACTAACACCAGCACTTTGGGTAGACACTTCTGTAGTCACATTTTTTCCCCTGAGGTGTTCTCTTCCTTTTAATCATCCTGTGTAAGAGCACACAATCCATCCAGCACAGGAGAGTGGAACCTGTCAGTGGGATGAGTGCAGAGCAGCTTCTAAGATGACCAGGAGAGATAAGAACTGAATTAATTTAGCCTAGAAAAATACACAGTAAGGGGAGAAGCTGACTCAGAGGCAAAAGGAAACACCACAAGGAGGAACTAGGAATTAAAATGACCTAAAACTGTGTTACTAACAATAGGGGGACTCACACTCTTTCCCAACACCAAATAAACTGGTCCAGAGGAACAATTTTCCCCCCTCAGATCCAATTTCCTGTTCTGATGACCATCCCCACAGCCACACCAACACTCCTTGACAGCACAGGACGTGGCAGCTCTCCCACCCTCCTACACTGGGCTTTTGGGGGGAACCAAAACCCAAAGAACACAAAACCCAAAGGCACCAATTCCAAATGTATTATCCAGGATGCTTTACTCCACTCCTGAGAAACAAGAAAAAGGAGGAGAACATGTCCTGCTGCTCTTTTGTACTCACTTATTCCAAACAGTAGAGGTTTAATGAAATGATAATGTTCAGATTATTAGAGGCATCTCACATGCTGAGCTGAGCCTCCAAATGTTGAAATGCTTATTAGCAGCAAATTTTCTTAACAGCAGCTGTCATGTCTTCAATATTGCACCACACAAACCTTCTGGACAAACTGAAGGAAATGAGCCTTCCTGTACAAGACCAAGTGACAGATTATATTTGACCAGCATCAATTACAGTCACTTGAAAATTCCACTACCTTCGTCATTTCATTATGCACCACTCTTCTACAAACACAGAATTGGAATGTCCAGCCCAAATCCAGCACCAGACTACTCAGTCTGTAATAGTTCTGCAAGCCCAGGGATAACCAGGTTCAAAAGCTACTCGAAATCCCAAACCAAAACAAGATTATTTTTAGTGGACAGAATGTTGACCTTTTAAAAAGCAGATTTCTATGTAAAGGCATTAAGAAAGTAAGCTCTCTCCTGTTCCAGGTGATCCTAAATACACAACTGACCCTCCACAGCCAAAGACACCAGCTGGTTTGTTCCCATGCCTCACTTAGTGTAACATCCCTCTTTATTTCATGAATTCGAGCTGAACTCATTGAATGGGTGTTTCAGGCCAGACAAACTGGAAATTAGCAGAGCACAGATCCACTTCTAAAGAGCAGTTTTCACTTCAGTATTCATGAAATGTTGCAGCAGAGTCAGATTAGATTTCCCCCAGCACAGCCCTAACCCAGACAGAAAGCCAGGCCAGCCCTGCCAGGAGCAGCCACATCAGAGATTTCAGGTGTTCCTCAAAATCACGACAATTCCAGCCACATGGAGAGAAAGGAAAACACAAAAAAGCAAGGCAGGTTCACTTTTTTTTCTTCTGTCTTTAACAGAACTGCTCTGAAATTGCAAACTGGCACTTCTCTATGAATCCTGAATCCCCTGAAACAAGACTCTCCAACTCTTACATTAACTAAAAATAGCTTCCCTGAGGATTAGGGAATTAAGAGCTCAATACTTTCAGGAGGAACGCACAAGTGGGGGGCTCCAGAGGGATGCCCATGGAGCAGCAAGCTCAGCAGGACTTAAATGCCTGGCACCCAGGAGCTGCTCTAAAGCAAACACGAGGCGGTTTTGGAGACAAGCTGCTGATGCCACAGCAGAGCACCTGGCTTTCCAGGAAACTGGACGTGCTGGAAGCCTAAATGCTGATCCTTCACCATCTGCTTTAATTCCCATTTTCATGTAATGTATGTAGGAAATAACACAAAATACAAGGCAAAGTGAGTGACCATTTCAAATAAATAAAGCTTTTCCTCCCAGCCCCAGCCTCCTGCCAGAGACATGGAAACAAGGGTAATGAACCTCAACCTGTGGGGAGGAACATCCTCTGACACAGCAGCAAAGGCACAGCTGGAGAGACAGGAGCTTTGCAATCCAGAAATACAAGAGGTTTGGTGTCCTCAGTGGGTACAGAAAACACCCCCACACCTCTGCCTCCCACCAGAAGGGTGTTTACCATTCTACCAAAAATAGCAGAAAACTAACAGGTGAAAACATGAAGCTTTTCTGCTTAAGGAAAAAACAATGTCTAGAGCTAAAGACACTCAAAAGTATTAAGACAATGAAAAGGGGGGGCCCAGTTCTCTAAGCAGAATTGGGAACTGCCAAGGGGGGGACAGACCTCTGGGCTGCAAATGCAGTGTTTCAGCAGCCAAGAGTGCTGAAATTTGGAATTTCCTCACCCACGAGTGTATTTGTGCAAGACTTTGGATGCCACCATCCCAGGTTCCAGTGAGGCAGCCAGGACATGTTTTAAAAGCTGCATTCTGTAATCAAGGGTGTCAGACAACTCATAAACCAGAAGCCTCTTTATACAGTTATTGAAGTTGAACACATCTAATTCATTTAAGTTCACACCCTTACCAAGTTTTTTTTCCCCAGACACATATAAGAAAACCTTAAAACCATTCCACACAACCATAAATTTTCTACCCCAAATCCTGTATTGTTCTTGTAACAATCTTTTATTTTCTGAATCCAGAGAACTGTTTAGCAGTGATAGAGAACTATTTTTTCCAATCAATGGATCTTAATCAAAAATATTTTTTTTTCTGCCAGAAAGCAAATACCTGGAGCCTTAGAAACATTACAAACACATTCCTTGTGTCCCTCATTACCACTCCAACCTTTCTAATTTGGCATCTCTGCTCAGTTTCATCCCTGTCCTGCATTCCAAGTCTCAAAGCCACCTACAAAAATACTCCAGAGCTAAATCCTCCCAATATCCTCCTGTAATCCCCCAAGGTACCTTAAGCACCAGCCCAGTCTGAAAATACCAGGGTGCCCTGGGAAGGCACAGATTACACAGGAATGCTGGGCTGCATTTATATTGCTGCTGATGGTTCTCACTCAGACACAAAGTATTGCCCTGGAAAAGATTTTGGAGTGAACATCCAGATGTTCAGCCTTCCTAAAAACAACCCAGTCCACCCTGGGAAGGCCCTTACAACTCCAGAGCAGCCTTCAGGCAACTGGGACATAAACCCAACCCCAAGAGAACTGAAACTCAAGGCAATGGAGCAGTAAGATGACAAAGCTGGCTTCAACATCAGCATTTCTGGCTGGTGGTTAGTTTAAGACACTTCCTGAATTCAGGCACAATTCACATGGAGTTGGTCACTTTGCTTTGATTTCTGTACCTACAAACCATAGGATATTTTGAGTCTGTAATGATATTAAATTGTTATTTCACTTTCACAACATTATTCAAATTTGAATGTACAGAGTGATGAATAAAGTAAAACCAATAATTTAAAAAATCACCTAAAGATCCTTAATATTTTATTTGAGCACTACTTTTGCATAAGAAGTAAAGCACCATGAGGATGCAGGTAATGAAAAGCTGTTTTAAACCACTATTTCATTACTGTTTGGCATTTGGGGGACTTTTTGAGTTAAGATTTCATACATGAGCTACTGCAACTGCAAACTGTGTTGCACAGGATTAACTACAACAAAAGAAACCCCAAGAAACCCACAAACAAAAAAAACCCACCTCACAATAGTAACAAGTTCCAGACATTTTTCCTGCCTGATTTATTTCCTACATTATTTTATGAGAGTTGTAAATCAAAGCATCTGAAATGCAAGACAAGGCAAATAATTACATAAAATGAACAAAGTTGGGCAACATCTTAATGTAAGAAAGAGGAAAAAATGTAACCAAAAAAGTGATAGATATGATCTTTAGACTAAAACATGAAGAAAATTTTTCTTCCAAGGTGTTCACTCCCAAGGTGCAGAGGGGATTGGAGTGCCCCCACCCAGGCAGAGCAGTTTCTGCTGAGGGTCTGCAAGTTCCTCTGGGCTGTCCATTGACTCCAGGGATTTGTGCAGTTTAAAATTAAAATGATGGGAATAATCACCCCATAATTTCTGAAGCATATGACTAAGAATTCAATTAATCTACACAAGTTCTGTAAATTATTTTCTTTCTCTGATTAATAATCTACTGTGAAGACAAGAAACATAAGGACTGACACTGATATGATTTCAGAAAACTACAGGCAACCCACAAGAGTTTTCACTCAATTTAGCTCATGACCAAGCCTTCATTCTTTTCTCTTTCAACAGCCCTCATTTATTATGTTCACCTAAGCAACCTCATGGGAAACCACAGACATTACTAAATATTAGAGACTCTGTGGAAGGCAAATGCTGGATGTGACCAGGAACGTGATGACAAAGAGTTTGCTCCAGGCTTCCTTCATGTTTTAGAAAGGCAACTTGCTCTCAGTCCCTTTTAGGGGGAGAATGACAGATTCCAGAGGCAGGCAGCTCTGTGAAATCTTGTTTCACAAAACAAAGTACAAACCACAACGTCCACTCTCCTGGGAATGGAGGAGGATAAATATTTAATCACAAAGAAAACCAGTATACTTTATTAAGAAGATAGGCTAGGAAAACATTCTCTTTTAACATCAGACATTTCATTTTCTGCTCTAAGTGTGCAATGGCAGCACTGCCCAGTGCCAGACACAGTGCAGGACAAACTATCACCATGTCACTGGCAAGGCTGATGATCTTCATCTTTTTGTATGAAACAAGATTTAGTAATAACTTTGTACACTCCCTTCTGCCTTCAGAAAAATTATCCACCAAAATTCAGACAAGTTGAAATTTAATTCATATTACTTATAACAGCAGAAGAGGCAAAAGTAGCTTATCTGGCTTGTGAGACACAGGCACAAAGTACCACAGAATTATTAGTTTTGGAGTCCCCATTGTTACATGTGGACAACCAAGACACAACCATCACTTTTCTTCAGCACTGATATTCCCCTGGTGTTTAACACACACCTTAATTAGGTTTCCTAATTTCCCTTTGAACTCCAGCTGACACCAAGACAGTCTGGGGATTTATTACCCACTTCTCAGATTCTGCAGTGGCTTCCCATTCCTGTCACAGAAGTGTCTCCTTTGGTTTCTGCTTAACAAACTGCTCAGCATGGAAGTGCCACTCCTCAGTTACTGAGGGACCTCGTGGCCTTCCCACTTTGGGGCCCTCAGCCCTGAGCACAAAGGTTTCTGTGACTGGATCTGTGGGCACAGCACTGCTCCCAGCCAGGGGAGACAACTCACAGCTCTGAAATATTGTGGCTCTTCCCTTCCCCCTTCAGGAGGCAGATCCCATGAATCACAAGGTCATGTGTTTCCATCTGTACCTCAGCAATAACTGGTGTATAACTTTACAAGCCAGATAAATTGTGAGCATGAGTAGGCTGGATTCCTTCCCTGCCCATCTTTCTGTGCAGTTCTAACAGTGTCTTAATTAGCAGCATGAATTATTTGCCATGGTAATAGGGAGATATCCAAAGCACAGAATGATGATTTCCCTGCAAGTTCAAACAAGACATTGGCTGCAGATGCACCTCCTGAGACATTATTAGCAAAAGACAAATAAAAATAAAAGCATCTTTACCACATCCAAGCCCAGACTGTTGCACAAGTGAATTATTTCTTTACAGAACACAATAAAGCTGCACAAACACAGGGAGGAGTGTAAGCAACCAAACCTGCAAGTGTCCAAGGGGATCCCAGTTAGTTCCCAACTCCAGGTTGTGATGACTGTCACAGGCAAGTTGGAGCAGAGCAGCTTGAGAACAAATTATTTCTGTGATGAAAATTGCAAAGGGCGCTGGAGTTGGGCAGGAATTTTACCACCATTTGGCCTCATGTTCCCCACTTGCCTTGTATCAGAAATGGGTGGGTGGTGTATCTAAGTTTAGAAATACCAGATTAAAAAAAAGGGGAAAAGAAAAAGCATGCTAAAAATTTAACTGAGACCTCCCCCATGATCAGCAAAGCATCAGCACTGATTTCTAAAAATATCTCAACACTCAAGGCACTTCTAGTTACAAAACATCTACTACTCAAAGAAATTTGTTTTCAAAATAAGAACATTATGAATTCCTCTTAGTTGGGCATTTTGCAGAGTTACTGCCCTCAGGTGCCCACAACCTTCAGGAAATCAAAATACTCACTTGATTTTCCAGTACTGAATGACTTGAATGGAAAAACTCCAGGACATCCCTCTCTGATAAGGCTCCACACTTGCCAAGATCCAAGAATCCACATCACTCCTACAACAATTTCTAATTTATTTCCTTTGTTCCTCTCTTTGTACAAATCACCAGCAAGAGAATTAACAGCCACACAAAAGGAGGATAAACTGGAGCCCTTCAGATGGTTTGGGGCATTTTTCAGTGTCCAGAGGGGTCAGGAGATTTTGTTATCTTGCTTCAACAAATTTTGAAAGGCTGTGGCACTGCAGCCTTACCAAATTAGTCATGCAGCCCCTATTAATAAATTGCCATGGAGTTCCAGAATCCACTTGCTATGCAGTACCAAGACACAGGGCATTCAACATGAATTTTCCTAACAGCACTGAAAAATTCCATTACAAAGAACTCCCAAGAGTTGAACTACAAACAGTAAATTCAAGGCTATTTTTAGCAGCAAAGGATAACAAAATTTCACACTTTACCATAATGAAAGGAAACTATTATTAGTGTTTACCAGAACTGGAGCAATAATGTCTGTGAACAAGGTTCCAGACAATTGAGTCTTTAACATAAGAAAACACTGCCTGTCTTCTAGTGCTGCAGTTCAGCCTCATCCCGGACACTCCCAGTCATCCATGGCCAGAAATGGCATTTTTCTGAACAAAGTTGTGCAGGATAAAGACTCCAATTGCCCAACTGCACCTTGCTCCTCTTAGGGCCACATTCCCTGAGCCAGGACCCGCTGCAGATCCAGGGCTAAAAGTTCATCTCAAGTGCAACAGAGCCAAGACATCATCCAGGGCATATTTATCATCAGCATTCCATCACCAGCAGAATATTGTGGTTGTCATGGTGCCAGCAAACGGCCAAAAAAGGACAACGACAAAAGAAAACAGATTAATTGTGTGGCAGAAGGAGAGGACTCTCAGGATGTGCAGGGAAATTCCTGTGTCTGTTGACCTGCAAATTTCTGCAAAGTGCTCAGACCTTCCTCCAGGCCAGCACAGAGTTTTCCCAGCCACTGAGATCAGTCTGTCTGACACTGTCCAGGTGTCCGAGCTGTGGGAACTCAAGTCCCTGCTCCCTTTGCTGCACCAAGAGCTGCCCAGGGCCTGTGGCTGAAGCCCTGAGGAACCCAGCACTGGAGACAGGACAAGCTGTGCTGCCTCTGGGGACATAATGAAGGACTTCACCTTGAAAACCCTATTGCAAAGCACTGCAAGACAAATGTGTCATCATTTTGGCAGCTTGGCTTGGACAGGAAGCAACACACTGTGCAAAATGACTACTTAAATATTGAAGACAGGGAATCTTAAATCCAGAATGTGGCTGCTTGTGGAACACAGAGAGGTGAGCAACAGGCTAAATCAAAAAAATTCAGACCAAAGTACTTATCTCCATCTGAGGCAACACAGAGAACAAACAAAAACAGTACAGCAGGTGTCCTAACAGGCACACAGAGGAACACCATTCCCTGATGCTCCATTTACAGTCTACAGAAGGCAGAACCAGAAGACAAAGCTGATCCTCTCCCAGAGATAGCTTCACTCAGGATAAGTAATTACACTGGAGAGTCGCCCTTGAGTGGCCTCACTCACTCTCAAAGTATTCCCTACAAACATTCCATGTCTGTTCCTGCTTAACTTCTCTGCCTTGTGCTCAGCTCCATCCCTTATCCCTGGACTCTCACTCTAATCCTGCTCCTTGTCCCACAGGTGCTCCCCAAGGTTCCAAAGCTTCACTCCAGGAGAACAAACTGTCTCAGAGCCCCTCAAAGCCTGTGCCCAGCTCTGCTCCTGGTCACTGCCAACACCCAGCAGGAGAAATTCCTCCACTGACCTTGTTCTAAGTCCCTGGAGTGCAACACTCACTGCAGCAAAGGACTGAGAGAAGGGTTTATTCACACTCAAAAGGTTCCTTCTGTAAACGACAGAGCAGATGATGCAGAGCAGGACTCTGATAGTCACTGCCTGCTCATAAAGGAAATGCAACAACTGAAGCAAAAACAGTGGCTCAGACTGAGAAAATGCAAGACTACTTGTACTGGAACCATCCAACTGGTTTGTCTGAGCTACAGGTGTTTTTGGCAAGGAGTGCTACAGGAATGAGTGTTCCCATGTGCAAGCACTACTGGGAAGGATGAACTAAATTAGATCCTAGAACAGGTCCCAGGAAGACACCCTGGCACAGCCCCCAGGGTCTGCATCCCCCCAGCAACCAGGGGTCACCTCTGCAGTTCACACAGACTCAAAACTGCAGCTCCCAAAGCTGGGGATGAACACTCACCTGTGTAAAGGTGACACTCAGGCCTGGATATAGAGCTAAAAGCTGCTCTGCTTTCTAGACAAAACACATCTTTCCATCCCAATAAAAGAAATATTTTTTCTTATTTTGAGGCTTAACTTCCAGAGCAATTCCTGTACTTAACTTACAGACATGAGCAATACCTTGATAATCTCCAGCAGTTTTTTTAAGATACCAAAATGCAGTGAGTCCTCTAGTAAGAAAAAGGTTGTTTGTTTTTATCACAGAAGTCAGAAAAGAGGATGTTATCTCACCTATATTGACTCTAATGTGGACTTTAAAAACCAAAACTAAACCACACCTCATACCTCTGACACTTAGGCTGGTACCTCATTGATTACATGCTTAGAAATCCAATCTCTTTTCAGCAATGTTTTACTTTTTGATCTGACTCCTGAACACAACTAATAGTTTAATCAAAGCCTTTAACAATCAGCCCTAACAATCACCAAGCCAGAGCCAAAGTCAAATTGCCCAACGTGACCTTGCCACACACAAGGCACAGCCCTGAGTTGCTTCACCCCCACAGGACAGGGTGAGACACTTTGTCACAACGAGCCTGGGGAGAATTAAACACTTATTTCCTAAAAGTTTCATAAAAGAGCGAGTGAGCAGCACCAACTGTGAATCTTCAATGACAGTGCTCAAAGTGCATTCCTGATGAGTCAAAGCTAGGGAGCAGCCAGTCTGTCTGGCCAGATTTAAGCAGCTTTCATTGTGCTGGGCCTGTATTAAGACCAATGAATGTTGTCAGATGGTGGCTGGGGAGATCCTGAAATGACTCTTCCCAACAGCACCAAGCAAAGAGAGGACTCAGCTGGCCTGGAAATACAAACACTGAGCACCAGAACAGGCCCCCTGCTTTCACTGCCCCCACCTAGGAGAGAGGCAAACTCCAAAAAAAAAAGGTCTGGGCAGCACCAGAGGTGGCCCCTTCCCAGACAAACCCAGATCAGACTGGCCAGGGGCTCATCTCTGCCTCAGCCTGCCTGGAGGGAAGCTCAGAACTTTCAACACCTGAGCATGAGGCTGAAGGCAGCTGTGCCAGTTGCAGGTGGAAAAAGCAGGCAGCAGAACAGATGGACACTGTTTCCAACACACTCCTGCCCAACCAGCTAAAAAGCTTTGTGACAGCAACACAAAGTAGGAACACTGTTCAGAGAGGGTGCTTTGGGAATTTTAAGGAAGTTTTTCCAGTAAAGCCCCCTGCAGAGAAGTATTTCTGGTTTATTGGCAGACTTTTTTCATCTTTTGATGTAGCTTTAAGGTAGCTCTTTTTTATGTTCCATCTGCAAAAAAACATAAAAAAATAAGGAGAAAGATAACTAGCTGGAAAACTAACACTGAGGTTCTTCTAAGGCACTTGAGTATGATAAAGAGGTTCTTTCTGTTCTGTACCATCTGTAACTGCTTACAGCTGCATCTGCTTTAGAAGTAGTCAAGTTAGCAGAAAATTACAAAAAAAAAAGAAGCCCAGCTCTTTACTATTTAGCTTTAAAGTTTCCTTTTTCATGAGGAAAAAACAAAAAAAAAAAGCGCCTCTTTTAAACTATTTTCAACATAAAGCTTAATTAGATTCTACTCTTCATCTTCAAAACCCTGCAGAGACCATAATGTTCCCCATGGGAGCTTTTAGCCCTTTGTGGTCACTTTAAGGGAAGGTGCAGGATCAGCCCCCTCAAGGAGAGTTCAGAGAGCAGATGATCTTTCCTCCAGCACACAGACCATCAAGCTCAACTTCTACAAAGGACCAGAATGACCTGATGCCATCGAACCTGGACAGCAAGACACAGACAGCCCTCAGCAGGGTGCACTCCAGGCTGCACAAATCCCTGTCACCCAGCTCTGTTTGCTCCCTTTGCCTCCTGCTATTTCAGCAGCCTCCCCTTTAGCTAACAGTCCCTGGAAGAGGGACTTCCCATTGACTAAATAAGTCAAAGTCACACTACACCTGCTTTATCTTGCCAAATGGGTCTGACACAGATGATGGTGAGATAAATCACAACTGTAACCTTGAAAGTAGTACATTTGTACCATAAAAACATTCCTCTGGAGAACAACTTACCACTGAGCTTTGGTCTCCTCCATCCAACTTACCTGTACCAACAGCTGGTTGTTCCTAATTATAAAGATTATTTAGAATTCAGTGCTGAATTTCTACCCGTTACAAGTTGCCAAATAAATTTAAACTCCATTTTAAACCTATCCAACAGGAGAAGGGAGGTCAGCTGGCTGAGAGCCCTGGACACCAGAACTCACCCTGAGCAGAGCCATGATGGAGCTGCTGAGTTCACCTCTGTCCTGCAGAGCTCAAACATTTTGTAATGCTGGTTCTTGTCCAAGCTGTGCATCACAAGTGGAGTAAACTGAACTCATTATTCCAAGTGAGGACTGAAATTTAAATAAATCCTGGGGATCCACACTATCTACTCACTTACCCCATGCAGAGAACTGCCCTGCAAATCTGGCTGTGCATCCCAGCTGTGGGGAAAGGTGCACTACATTTTCATGCTGAGATCACTTGATTCTTTTTCTGTACCACCTGAAACCACCCTGCACATAAATCCCTGGGCAGTGTTTTTGCTATTCCAACACAAAGCCTCTATTTGCAGCACTACTGATATGAGAAAATGGCGCAAGCAGAGTCCCTTGACTTGTGTGACTCAGTGAAACATTTCTATTGATCTCTGTAAACTTCCGAAAAACTTCATACATACTTAAAATTATGTAACATTGCAAATTTACAAGAAGTCACCTCCTGGAGAGTTAACAGATGAGAAAAAGGACTTTTTAAAGATACTTCTGTCCAAACCCAGCAGAGTCCATAGGAATGAAGAAGCAAATTTGGACTTTTGAGAAGCAAGTGACAAACACAAAAGCAATGACTGGGCAGAACCAAGAGGACTGGAGGGTGCTCAGCTCTAAAAGCCAGTAGTTAGTGCTGCAGAGAACTCTTTTGTTTTCCTTCTTTTCCCAGATGACCTGAAGATTAATCCAGACTCAAGCCCATTCTTGCAGGTAAGCTCTGCCAACTCGTGTCTAAAGTTAAAGATTGTGTGTGTGAACAGAGGGAGGAGCCCCCTGAGTCTCCTCCTGCTCTCCCCACACCACCTCTGCTGTGGAGGCTACAGCTGAGAAAGGGAAGGGAACCATCTCAGAGCCCTCAGCTACAAACCCACTGCATGGGAAAATACTTTCCTGGGTCAAAAGTCTATGAACCAGATACAGGAAGCACAGGAACAGCAGCCAAACCTGAGAGACACAGAAGAAAACACTCTTTTCAGAAGGAAGGAGAGAAGGACTCAAACAGTGGCATTTTCCTTCCACATTCCAGTGGTCAGGGAAAACACTACCACATAAAAACTGTGAGATATGATTTTATCTCTCCAGCTTCTACATGGGCAACTTGAGGAATAAGGGAGGCATCTTAAACAACACTGTGCAGTAGAGAATAATTTTCTTAGTGCATTCTCCTCTACTTGGGACCACTGGATGTGATGATTTTAAAGACCCTCCTTTCTGACATCCTGAAAAATAAAAATCCTTTAATCCTTAAACCCTGTCCACACACAAATGGGTGCAAGGACAGTCTCACTTCATGTATTTATTATTTGGACTCCATGGTTTGGTTTAATTGCTTCATTCTCAGTTACAGAGTACCTTTCCACAGAGCCAGCAGAACACTCTGACTCAGTGCCAGCCCTGTCTCTCCCATCCCCTTAATGTGACACACAGACAGGGAGGCTCTCCAAGGGAACCTGGGACCTGCAAAGAAATGCTCAACAGAACCCAAAAATGCAGAAGGCAGCCCCAGAGCCCCCCATTAATGAGCCCTGGGCCAATGTCACCGTGCTGGGGCCAGTGCACAGAGACACTCCAGGTGCCCTGAGAGCTGAGCCTGTCACAGGAGGGCAGAACCCTGCTCTGGCAGAGCAGAGTACTTCAGGCACAGACACCAACAGATGTAGGAGAGATCCTCAACATTTGCACCCTTGAAAGAATTGGAGAGAAAGGGGATCAGCCAGTGCCGCACTGACACATATGCTCCATCAATCTTATTAACTTCATCACTTCTCACAGCCAGTGCCACTGCCTGGATCCTGCCCAGCTCCCCCAGCTGTGCTTCACACAACTCCCAGCACTGCCTGAATCCATGAAAACTTTAATTCTGATCAGTGACACTAAAACAATGCAGCACCAAAAAGAAAATGCGCACAATTATTTTTTTCTACCCATTTCAGCCTTGGTTCTTCCTGGAAACTTTATTCATATGTCACCAGAATCGAATTAGACTGTTTGACTAAATGACTTCTGTCCATTATTTGCTTTTAGAGTGTATCACAATGCTTAGAGAGCTCATCAAATGCCAAAGGGCAACAAAGGCAATGCCACCTATGCCACAGCTATTTATTCATCACATGATTGAAAAAATGAAATAGAATAGCTGAGATACTAAAAAAGACCAAAGTTGTTCTGCCTCTTATTTCAAATTTTAGGAAATCAAAATCACTGCATCTTCAAAAGCATGACACGTATTTCAAAGGACTTCTTGTAGGAAGGTTTTATAAGTACCCACTTTTTGGCATTGTGCTTCAGCAACAAATGATTATTGACAGAGCTTTCAACAACTGTCAAAGCCTGTGACATTCCCCAAAACACAACCTGTCCCAGAAGAACTGAGCAGCCTCAGTTCATTTGCCCAGTGTTCCACATAAACTCCCACAACACCAGGCTGCTTAACTCACACCAGAATCCCCAAGTGCACAGAGTCAGCAATTCCTTGACTGGCTCCAAGCCTTCAGCAGAAGGGAGAGATGCTCTCAGGCCCATCCAACCTCACCCAAAGCACAGCACAGGCACTGCCAAGGGCAGCAGCTCACCCACCTGGGACACAGGGAAGCACACACAGGGTCCCTTCTGGGGGTGGAAATCCAACCTTTCACCTCCAGAAAAGCAGTGCCCCCCCGGGCTCACAGCCCCTGCAGGCTCCCACACACAGTTCTCTGGAGGCAGGAGGTGGCATCCAGGCTCCTGCAATCCCAGGCACAAAAGCCTGGCTGCTTCCTGGCCCAGCAAATATTTACAGTGGCCTGTATGGAGTGAAAGAGATTTCAATGGACACACAGAGCTCAACCTCTGAATAACACATAGTTTGGGGATGAGAACACTCCCCTGGAAGGTGAGAGATGCAAGGCCAGAAACCCTGGGGGATGGAACTGATCTCCTACATCCTGTTCTCCAATCACTGGGTAGAAAGCAAGGAACCATTAATTTCTGCTGCCACAAAAGACTGAAAAAGGCACAACTGGCAGAAATCTTAATTAAAACAGGTACTACACACCAGCACCAAGACAACACTGATTTATGTTCTTCAATTTCAATTTTTTCTTAAAGAATTATTAATAGATTAGTAAATACAGCCTTTGCACAGAAGGGAGAATTTTTTCCCTTCTGCTAATCAGTCATTACACACATGTAGATCCAAGGAACTGTAAACCCCAGTAATCCCAGGCTCTTGGCTTGATTTGTCTTCCAGCAGACAGTGCCCCATGAACACCATGCACAGCCTGAGACAGCAAAGGGAGGACAACAAACAACTCGAGTGACACTGGTGCTGAAAGACAAACAGGAGCCCCAGACCTGATCCTCTCCCATTTACTGAGCTCTAAGCCCCTTTTCTGATGCCAAAGCCTCACACCCGGCCCCACAACGACACCCTTGCTCTCAGGAGCCTCCTCACAACCCTTAACATGGAATGTGGTCGGTGATTTTAGTCCTGAAAGTGTAAGATTAGAGGCCAAAATCCATCCCTGTGTGCCAAGGCTTCGTGACAGATTTTTGACAGCAGCACAGCAGAGTTTCCTCTCTGTGCTCTGCAATCTGTTGCCTGTGAAGTGCAGTATTTAAAAACCAGGTGAATTGTTCATTTTCTGTTGTAAGCTGCCTCCCATCCTCCAAGCACCTTCATTAGTCAGTTAAAGTCTCCCAACCCAAACTGAACAAACAAGTACAAAAACCTGAATGCCAGAAGTTATTTCACTAGTGCTTGACAAGTTCTGTCAGCAAGCTGCAGCTCCTCTTACTCCCTGCCCTCCCACAGACACATCTCATCCAGCCAACTAAGACTTAAAAGCACCTCCTCAGCCTTCTGGAAGAGACTGCAAATTAATTCATTGCAATGAGAGCAAGTTCTCAGACCTCTGAGTCCAGAAGGACTTCTGACACCAAGTGATCTGAACTGTCCCAGGAGCAAAGGCAGCTTATTCCCAAACCCAGCAGCTTTATTGATTGCTCTGACACATCATCAGGTTTCATTTCCACGCCCTTTGCATTACGTGGAGAGGCTTCTAAATATATCCCCATTTCCCTCATTTGATGGCTAATACAAGGAGCATTCCCCTGATTGTAACATTCAAGAGGGAGTTCAGTTGTTTTTAAGATTAGTGACTCAACACAGCGCCCTCTTTTTTTGTTCTTAGCTCACCCTCCCAGTCTGTCTCCTGACAGGACACCTTGCAGCCCATATCACTCTTATACAACATTCCAGGGAAGGAAATATTAAAAATACATTTGGTTTTGGTGCAGAAATCTCCTTCTTTTCACAAATGAAGGAAGCTGTGAAAATCTTTTGTGCATTCAAAGGGAAAAAAAAAAACAAAAACCCAAGAACAAAGCAACCTCTATTGCCAGACTGGGCAACAGCAAAGAGGGAGGGGGTGTTACATCAGGCCTTGAAAAACACTGAACACCTACTGACTGCAGATAAACAAGATACCAGCACTGCTGTGCCCTCCCAAAGGGCTCCAGCACCAACACTGCACCACAAAGTGCTGCAAACTGAGGGAGCACCAAGTGTTTCACCGAGTCCTGCTGCTGCCACACTCATCTGCTGTGACACTTCCAGCAGCTTGGGGCCTGAAGAGAAATGTCTGGGTACTTGTTAATCTCTTACACACACACGTGGATTTTGGAGAGGGAGAGTTATTCCCTCCTCTGCTTTTGTCACTGCCCAGTCCCATTTTCTTGCTGGAATAGGGACAGGAAGAGAGAGGAAAATGGGAATTCCACAACCTCTCTCCTCTCCCAGTCCACTCCACTTGTATGAAATTAATTTCAGCTCTTATTTCATCTAGAAAATCGTGGACAATCTTCCAGTGCAGCAGCACTGCTGGATCTGAGCAGGAGCAGAACCACACACAGGTCTCCTTTCCTCCCACTGTTGCAGGAACTTGACAAAGAAAGTCTCTCAAAACTGACAAGCATTTGATTCAAACAGCCTTTCTTTTAAAAAGTGAATATCCTCTGAAACAGCATTTCCATCTGACATTTATCCCACATTTCACATTAAAACTATTTTTTTTCCAGGATGACAGCATACATTTACACCAGCAGAGCCTCTTTTCAGGGAGAACACACCTCTCTGGGAAATACTGGCTCAGCAAGATTATTTAAGACATTAAAAGGGAGCTAAACAAAAGTACAGATGTTTATAGGTGTGGGCATTACTAGGGAAAAAAAGTTGTTGGAAGAAATAACTTACAAAAGGACAGGGACAAAAGACAACTTATGTGTTTTATGAAATGGATGGGGGGAAGCACAACTCTCTTTTTACACTGTCTTAATAAAAGAAAGTAATTGCAATCAGTTCACCTGGTAATTAAAAGAAAAAAATATAAACCTACCTCAGAATCTCAGACTATATTTACAAAACAATAAGCACAGCAAAAGGAGAATTAGTTCTCATCTCTTCCAAAGAGCATCAAAGGGATGTCAGCCCTGCAGAAAGCCCTGGTTTCCTTCTTTGCCAATGGCAATGCCCAGGAACCACAGCTGGCAACTGCACTTTGTCAAGGTCTTTTTAACACAACTGAGACAATTCTTTAAAACCAGTCGAGCCCACAACAAACCTTTATTGTATCTCAGGCAGCTGCAGCGATTCAACAACACGCGTTGCTAATGAGGCACTAAAGGAGTCCCCCCAGCCTGACCTGTCCCTGCAAAGCCGGGGGGGTGAAAGGGTTTCCCTTGGAGCCCAGTGACATCTTCTCAGATGTGAAACAAGGCCTGAGCAGCAGCTGGACCCCCAAACACAGCAGGTGTGGCACAGGGCCAGGGTGGGGGGATCAGGCAGGAGCCCTGAGCCCTGGGCACACAGGGCCCCAGCCCCCTCAGCTCGCTGCACACACACTTTTCCCCAAAGCACCACAGCACTGGCCAGTTTCATGCTGAGCTGCACCCCTGAAATTAAACATAAACCACCCCAAGATTGCTGTTGGAAGTGTCAGCAATGAAACATCCACGGGGGGGAGAGCAGGACTCGTGTCTGGAGCTGGTCTGGGCTCTGCCCACACCTCCCAGACAAGGCTGGTGATGGGCTAAAAGGCAAAGGGACACAAAGCACAAACACACAGGACACCGGTGAGGACAAACACAAACTGACACAGTTTGGAGACTAAGCCTCGTGTCCTCGGGCTGTTGCACCTCCCACTCCTGAGATCCACCCAGGAAGAATCATGTGCATCTCACTCAATTCCCCTCAGACTTTAAGAAAGAACTTCCACTCTTGTAATCCACCGGGCAAGCAGAGAAGAACAGCTTAATTTCCCCTAAAATACACAACCTGATGAAGAATAAATCCTCCTCCCAGCCTCTGCCAAGAGCCTTCCATTTAAACTCTCACCATGGCCAAGGCACTCAGTCAAAAAAGCAAAGGAGTCAGTATCAAAACTGACATTGTTTCATCTGCTGCTTTAAAGAAAGCTGACAAACCCCACAGATCACAGATTTATGATTTCATCCTGCAATTAAAACACACTAACAGCTCACTATACACCTTGAACTGAATTACATTAAACCTCCTAAATCTGGACCGACAGTCATTTACTGAAACAACACACATCCTTTAAGTCAAACGAGCTTTCTCTTTGGTGCTGTTTCAAAGCAGAGCACACCATGGCCTGAGGTGGGTCTGTGGGACCAAAGAACAACACCTGAAAGGCAGAAGACAAAGACAAATACCGGTTCTTGACAGAGAAGTGACACAAGAGGGGAGAAGGAGCTGCCAAAGTCCCAACATGAGGCACAACACCAATCCCCACCGGCTTCCAAGTTTGAACAAAGTAATGGGAAACATTTCCAGAGCCATCCCGAACAGGAATAATCCTTGCAGCTTCAATTCAGCACACACCAAGGTCAAAAGCTGAGATTTAACTCCTTTTCTTTACAAAAAAAATCTCAGAAAGGCCTCCGGCTGGGATCACTGGACGCCAAACGCCGTGAGAGCATCCCAGTGGAACCGCTGCAGCGCTCGGGCAATGGAGCTGCTGCACAGGGAAGTTAGCTGAGATTTTCTGGTCGTGAGCCACGGCAGCACCGAAAAAACAGAATTCTATGAAGAAACTGCACCCCGTCTCTCTCCTCCGGTGCCAACCAGGCCCGAGGCAGGGTCAGGACACAGAAAAAAAATGCCCTCTCATTTGCTTCCCTTCATGTCTTCCCACAGGAACTGGTCTCTTCCCCCTCCCTCTATTTCCTGTGCCCGGCCCGAGCCCATTGTCACCCCCCGCACACACTCACACATGGCCCGGGGGGCACCGGGGGCTGCCGGCCCTGCCCGGCCCCGGGCCCGGCCCGGCCCCGCGGAGCTCCGCCGCTGCCCCCGGGACCGCGGCCCCGCCGGGGGCTCCCCCCTCCCGCCGCCCTAATC
>VXBA01005484.1:165613-195086 GCA_013399895.1 Serilophus lunatus
GGGCGGGCGGGGACCGGGAGCGGGCCCCGGGACACAGCGAGCTCCCTCCGGCAGGGTTTCAGTGATTCCCGGGGTGATTCCCGGGGTGATTCCCGGGCCGGCTGTCCTGTCCCGCGGCGCCCCGCATCCCCGCATCCCGCAGGAGGGGCGGCGAAGGCAGCTGGCGGTCAGCGCTGCTCGACTCGTTCACACCCACGGGCGGTTCGTGGAGTTCGCCGTATTTTGGGATTTGCGCTCTTTGTGCTCTAAAAGCAGTCGGGCCAAATGCGTAAAGTGGGGTTTGTTTTTTTGTTGGTTTGTTTTTTTTTTAAGGAAGGAAAATAACATTTCAGAGGCTTTGACCAAATACAAACGGTCTGTTACCCCGCACGGGTCCCTGCAGATCTTGCCTCCCTTCTCTGGTTTCTGCTCTCAGCCCGTCCTTACGGCTCTGCCGAAAGCAGCAGAAGGTTCTTGTCCTCGGTTTTCTCGCACGAGGGATCCCTCGCCCCGGGAATTCACCGGCAGCAGTTTGTGCAAGCGGGGCTTTGTGGGGTTGGGATCGATTGTTGCGGTCCAGCTGTGCGTTCCCAGCCATCCCACCGCGGTCAGAGGTGACGGAGCTGCTTGAATGGAAATAGGAGAACAATGCCTAGGTCTGGGAAAAATAGGCATTTATTTAAAAAAAACACTATGGGGAAATCCTGAATAGAATTCTGCTATTATCTCCAAAAAATTCATGGGACATCGGGACACTCTACAGGGTTGCCAGATGCCTCTAAAATCTGCAGCCCCCTCTGGTTTGTGAGTGGATTGAATAAATTATTTTCATTCTGTTAATTTATTCTCTCAAAGGGACAAACCTTAGGGGGCTGCGTGGTCATGACAGAGGATTAAAAGTAGGGAATGTGTCCTTTCACCTCTGCCCTGAGTAATGTGGGGAGCATCACCTCATCCCTGCCAGCCTGGCTCCTGCAGCAGTGCACGGGAAACTTGTCGTGGCCGCCTGAAATTTTGGGGTGCAGCAGCAGGAAGATGCTGCAGATGCAACACAGGGTGGTTTTGGTCTTGGTGGAGGGAGCACCTGGGATTCCTGTGCTCCAGTTAAACACTGCTTTTGTTAAGAGGCTGCTGGACTTTGGGGGCTTCTCCCCCTGTATCCTTATGCCTTAAAGCCCAACGATTTGGGTTGTGTCGCTTTAGCATCCAAATCCTCTGATTTTCACAGCCCTTTAGCCCTGTGGACAGCAATGACCTTATTGCTCCTGACATAATCGGCACCTCACCCACTTGCTGACATCTGTTTGGGAATCGGATTTATCCACTGGGAGGTGCAAGTACTCCCAGAACTGTGACTGGGCAGCTCCTGGGATCCCTGCTGGGGGTGCTGGGAGGATTTGCTCGCATTTCCTCTCATCCAGCCCAGGATTCCTGCCCTATTTGATCTCTGCCCTTTGGCTTACACCCTGTACACAGTCCCTGTGCCCATCTCTGAACACGCAGGGAGGAGGAGCCATGCTCACAACCTGCAGCCACAGCCAACACGGGCAGTTTTGGAGGAAACTCTGGTGTGTTCCCACGTACACACATCCCCTGTGTAAAAATTACTCAGGCTCCAGGTAGGACTTGCACAACAGAGAACTTCCCTGCTTCTGTTCTCCCTCAGCACAGCAGAAGCATCTACAGAAATGCTCAGATAATGAACAAACCATTTGGAATCCTCACTCTGCTGTGGTGCAAGCCTGAGTGTCTGGAATGCCTGTTGTGCTGCCCTTCTCATCGACTATAACAGAGTAAATGTAAGAGGAAAAAAAGAACCTCTCTGTCCTTTTACATCACTGCAGGGAAAGATAAATCAGAGCTTCAGCCTTGCCTTGGTAATAAAGAGCCTTTCTTAATCTTTTTTTGCCTGAGAATATGATGTAAAACTGATATTGGTATCTATGAAACAATATCCCTGCTTTGTTTCCTTATTGAAGTAGCTTCCACTTTCTCAGTCTTGCAAAATTTCCAGCACATTAATTTGGCACAAATGATTTATAGCTGATGAGCAATTAAAGTATAATTTTTTTTCAGCATCTCAGGCTCTGTGACTAGACTGCTAAGTGATTTTGTGAGCTCACTATCCTTACAGGACAGCAGTAGGATGAATTCACAGGAGAAATTTATTCCTCCTTGCAGACCCAGCATCTGCTCTTACTGCAAACTGGAGCACTGCTTGCATTCCCCAGATAATTTTCTCAGCATACCTTTTGTACAGCCTCTCTTTGGGCCTACAAGAGCTTTAGTCTGAATTTCAGTGACAGTTTACTCTGACATTACAAAGTCCTTCCAAAAGACCTGTTCTGTCTGGAACCTTTGATGCAGACTGATGTTTATACCTGTCAAGGCATTTCAAAACTAGCAGCAAACAAACCCATTTATTTTTTATTTTCATATTTGGAAGGGTAGTTCCCAGAGGCAAGTGCAGTGGAGAAAAATCAGATCAAAGTACTGGCTACAAAGAGTCCCCACCTCCAAGTTGTTTAAATGTCAGCAGGTGACATTTAGCTGCCCAGGTCTTGGTTCAGCTCTAATGGAGGTGGAAAGAACCAGAGTAGCTTCATGTAGACACTTCACCTTTTAGGAAAGGACATGACAGGTATTTTTGTCAACCCTGCTTGGTTTTGGGAGGAACAAATAGCATGGAAATGAGCAGAAGGGGAAGGCAAAAATAATCAAGATTTCCAGTTTTGAGTGTAAAGCTGGGAGGTATTTGTTTGCAGGATCCTTGTGGGATTCCCCAACCCAGAGGTGCGCTGGCCATGCGTGAGACACGGATCTCTTCACTACCACCTAGTGGGAAACTCCTTCCTAACCCAACCCCAGAGCTGCTCCTGCTCTCCAGCCGCTCCTCAGCCTGGTGGGAAATCAGGGAATAAGGGAAGGGGAACCGATGGGCGGCTGGGAAGGAGGGCAGTCCTCTTTCTCCATCCAGCAATGTGTAGAAAGAGCCTGTAATTTAAACCCGTTATCACTTGATGAGTCCGAGCTGAATGGTTCTTAAGGGTTGTTACACTTCCCCACAAATCTTAACAAATATAAAGACTGAAACATTTGTTCTCCTCAAGGCAACGGAATCCTACAAACAGAGGGGAGGACAAACCCGGGAGGTGAGTCCTGTGTCTCAGCCTTGCACCTTGCTGGCTCTGAGAGTTTTGGTTGCACTACTGAAAGTATGGAAGGAAAAAACCTCAGCCCCCTTCATTGTAAAATCACATTTTCCAATTATGACCACACATTTACAACAAAGACTGATAAATTAGAACATAGATGGGTATACATTTGAAACATTAAAACCATGTATTCAAATGAGTCCTTCCCCACTGAGAGATCCAGGGTTTGCACAAAGAGCTGAAATCCAACCCTATGGAAACAACGTATAAATGACAATTACCTCAGATTTTTCACACTCCTGTGTGCCTTTGGGACTAAGCTCCCAAAGCACAAATAATAACCTGTTTTGGTCCTTTCTTCCCCCCCAATAATAGAAATAAGGGTGAACATTATCATAATAGCTCTCACATTTCAAGGAGGGGATTATGTTAATGTCATTCAGGCCAGTAAAGCATTTAACAATCTCAGCAGGAAGAACATTAAAATGGTAAAGAATTATTAAAAGAACCGTTTCTCTGTGTTTCTTTTGCTAATGGCAATTTTACCACCCTATTCAGGGAACTATACAGGCTCCCTCTGGTAGCACTTTTGTCATAAATACATGTAGGGTTTTTTCCTTCTCTGTATCCTCCTTGAAGCCACATTACACTGGCTTTATCCCAGCAAATTACTGTGGTTTTCATCATGTACACTTGATAATAGATATTATTCAGAAGTAAAACTGGTGTTGCCAGAAGAAGCCAGGCTTTGGGAATCTCTTCTGCTGTTCACAGGACTCTCCTGTCCCTTGCTGTGGGTTTGCCCAAGTGCAATAAGCAGAATACAAACCAGCAAGTGTAAAATGAGAGTAACACTCCAATTGTGTACCTGTTTATGCTTCCATGCAGTTGTTTTCAGTGTTAAGTAATCCATTCAATTAGTAATTCAGTATTACATGCAGGAGAAAAGGGATTAATTTGGAACAGTTAATCAAGACAGCCTATTATTTACCAATAAAATAGAATTTCATTAAAGGAACCCAAGACATCCTTGCCTGGAAGGGCACTGGAGAATTCTAGAGACCCACTTTTATAAGTGTTATCACACTGTCTGCTGCTTCAGGAGAAGAAAATATTTTTTTTTTACATACACAGAAGGTGTATTCAAGTGTAGTAGGGGAAAGCAAAGTGTTGAACATGTTTAAATAATCTTTATTAAACTTGCTATTAAAATAAAATAGAAATCAGACTTCTTGTGACTACTAATTGATGTATTTTTTCAATCTGCATCCAAACTGATTTGTAAATGTAATGTTGTTTGTGAGCTTGCTATTAAGCTGACCAGATTAGTGTTATTAAGCCTCTTATGTCTTGTCAATGAAAGTGGGTAAGTTTGCTTGTTGTTTTGCTAATTGTCCAGGCCCCTGCAGTATAAAATGGACAATTCTAACAGAAAAATCCCTTCAGGGTAAAGTGACAGAGAATATTTACCTGCTCCTCAGTATTTGAAAGGTTTCCATATTCAGCTGAGGCACCCACATGGCACCTAGCTGTAGCACTCAGTGAGGTACCAACATACAAACAGATGTTCCTTTCTGGTTTTACTGACTTCAAAGTTCACTGCTTTGAAAAAAAGCCTCTACAGCTGAAGGTCTTCAAGGTAAGCAGAAGCATCAGGACTTCTGAGTGCATAAGGAATCCTTGAAACCACACAGTATGGACAGATAATTTGTTGCTATGCTTTCTTCTCTTTATAGCTTCCATTGACAAATATTGCTGGTCTTTGTTTGAACTTAATGCTCTGTGTCCCCACCTCCCCTCAAGCATTCAACACCTTTATATACTTTGAAAACATAGATTGGACAAGCTTTTAAACTGAACAGTGGTAATATTTTCCAGCTTAGCTTAGGTAAAAGACATCACCACGCCAAAGAGAGGCAGAAATAAGTAACACAGTGTGACAGCATCCCCTCTGTCACATATTGCAAGAGCTCCACAATCTGTTGTCTCTGTTTGCAAAGTCCTTGAACTATAAGGACGTACCATGCAGAAACTGTATGTCACAGTAGGATACTGTAATTAGAATTGACAATTACTGTTATCAGCCAGTAATGTTGGCATGTCTAGCAGGAGCAGGGGGGGAGAATAAAGGAAAGTGAGATAAGAAATAAAATGCATGGAAATGTTATCAAAACACCGATAGGACAATGCCAAGCTCACCATTCTTTAAATATTTTTTATTAAAGAGTATGAGCAAAAAAAAAAATCTTTAGAAGGTAAAGATGTCTTTTTACATAATGCTCACGTGAAAATTAAATGGTTTTGCATGGACTCCAGATTGTTACTTCTCTTTAGCCACGCAAAGAAAGTCTTCTGTATCCATCTGAGCTTTGTTAACACCCTGCAGGAAGGGGACGTGGTGCTCCGGGTGCAGACCATACCTGAAATAAAAGCCAACAGTCACCACCAGTCCCACCCCGGCCAGCTCTGCCCAGAAGGAGGGGGGTCTGTCCCAGGAGCTCTGTCCTGCAGCTGCTGACTCAGGAGCCTGGAGAGCAGCTAGTGGTGCCCACAAGGGAAAACAGGGGCCAAGGTCCTCTGCAGTATTGTCTGGGGACATTACCCAGTTTGGGGACATTACCCAGTTTGGGGACAGCCCTGCCAGGCTCCTGTTAGCTGAGGCTTGAGGGGAGTGTATGGACAAAGGCAGCTGCCCCCAGGAAGCCTCCATTGGGACAACAGCTTTAAATCCTCCAAGGAATCATTTGCAGGAGATGCTCCTGCATCAACTCCACATGTCAAGTTACACCCTAATTTAGCCACTCAAAGGAGATTGATGCATTCATACCATTTCAGACCAGAAAAGGCAATAAGGAAAGTCATAAGGACTCCTGGAGAACTGCATGAAGTGACTCCAGCTGAGCCAGGGAGTCGCCCAACAGGTGGGAGCAGAACCTCAGACCAGGGCTGGCATGGAAGGAATGGAGGAAGATGGTAAATGGGAACCACAAGCCTGCCCAGAGCACTCGTCAGAAGCAGAAGGCAATTGATGATAGGGCAGGGATTTTGAGGTTGAACCAACACCCAGGGCAGTTCCTTATCACATACTTCAACCACAGGCACAAGAGGGGCAAGCCCTGCAATCCCCTGAATTATGTGGGAACGCTGCTCCTGCTCATCAATTAAGCAATAAACACAGCAAGTTAAAATGGATGCACTAGTATTTGCATATCAAGATACCCAGCAAGCCAAAGCCAGAAGTGGAAAAGTCATGTAGGACTCGATGCTCTGCCACAGCATTCAGCTGGAGCTCCAGAACATACTGAGAGTCTTGGGCCCATTCACATAAACCCCATGGTCACCCTCCTCTGCTGGGGGGTGGCACAAAGGCCAGAGAAGCTCCAAGGGCTGAGCCTGGCTGAACCTCAGCACTGCCACAGCTCCAAGTGGGCTCTGCAATATTCCAAGGGCAGCACCTGCTCCTCAGCCACGCGCAGCCCAACGTGGCTCTTCCTTCTGGGTACTCCACCTCCTTCCTTCTCCAAAACCAATGGGGCCAGAAGTGAGCCACGCTTCTCCAGCCCGTTTTCTTTCCATGGCTCACTCTTCCAAGCTGCAGAGCTCCTACCCTTCATTTTCCTCTTCTGCTTCCCTCCCTTTCCCCCTCCCCCTGCTTTCTCTCCCTGTGCACTTTGTGAACTGCTGCCGCGGTGCTGAAGTCCAAAGTTCAGTAACTTGCTAAGCACACAGATAAATATGAACCTTGGAGAATTTACATTGCTCCAATGTAAACAGATAGCCAAGGGTCCCTTTATCAGCACTGGCTCAGGACAGTCGTGGGGGGTCTGAAGTGGCTCAATTTTGTATTTTGGGTTTTTTTTTGGGGGGGTGTAAAGGCGGGAGGCTGTGCTGTGCCCACTCTCCTGACAGTTGGGCGTGTTACCTCAGGAACATGGTGTAGGGAAGCTGGAAGCAGGATAACCCGAAATCCAGGAGACACCAGGCTGAGGACCATGGTCTCGAAGCTGAGTCATCTCCAAGTGGAGCTGCTGGGAGCACTGCTGGAGTCGGGGCTGACCAAGGAGACCCTGATCAAGGCGCTGAGCGAGGTGGAACCCTACGGGCTCCAGAGCGAAAGTCAACGTGCCATCAATGCCCTCCAGACAGAGAAAGGGGAGCCCTGTCCCGACATCCCCAACCTCCCCAACGGAATGGGGGACTCCAGGTTATCGGGAGACGAAACCTCTGATGACGGGGAGGAATTTACCCCTCCAATAATGAAGGAGCTGGAAAACTTGAGCCCTGAGGAGGCTGCTCACCAGAAGGCTGTGGTGGAAAGACTATTACAGTAAGGACAGATTTACTGCTCCTCTTTGCTGCTTTCTTGCATTCTCCCTCTAATCCCCTTTTCCTTTCCCCTCCTGCTCAGTTCCCTAGCATTCACAGTAGATCTACCTGCACGGGGGCAATGTTCATCCATGCCAGGACTAGCAGACCCCCTAACACCCCCAGATTCTTTATAAATGCTCAAATTTTCCTTTCATCTCGCTTAAAATGCATGAAGGAAGCCATGGAGCCTGATCACATATCCGACATGCTTATAGCATCAGGCTCCAGGATAGTCCAAGGCCTGTAAAACTTGCATCTGTCTCACTCATTGTCAGGGTTTAGGATTTAAATTTTTAATAGGATTCGCAATTTCAGTCATCAGGAAAGAAAAGAAATTCGGTCACTCCGAGCTGGTGCTACATTTGCCTGAGGATGTATGTTAAGGTGAATTTGTAATGTTTCCCTGCTGTATTTAAGGAGACTAATATTGTTAATATCTCTGGGGTTTGATATAGATTATTGGACAAAGATAAAGCAAGAGAACTCGTTCTTGTCGTTCTTCTGAGTGCAAAGTTCCCTGACTTTAGTGGGCATTTCTCTTGTAAAAAGAGCACACACCAAATACATGCAAAGGTTAAAACCTGGACAGAACACTCTGTATCTACCACCCACTGCCTGTCACAGCTACAAAGGACATACACAGCAACAATTACAGCTTTTACTGCCCCTCAAGTTTGCCTTTGCATACAAGTATTTTTTCCTGAACCAATAAGCCTCATAACACACTCGCAGAAACATTCACCAGGTTTCCCACTTTGGATTCTTGCTGACATACAATTCCCATGGGAGGGTTGTCCAAGCAAGAATCAGGTCCATCCCACCATCTATCACAGCAGATTCTTGCCTGTTTCGGGGTTATTTTGAAATGGCAAGCTGATAGAAGACAAAGAGATGTAGCAACATCCTGCACTTAAAGTCTTCACTGAAAATCCACATAGAAATATTTCTCAGGCTTCCTGATCCCCTTCTTTCATGTGCAAAGGAAATCAACAGCAGAAGCAAACATCAAACCCCACAACAAAAGGCCAGAGCTAGAAAAACAGCATGACAAGAGGCAGCATTGACTTGGAGGAAAGCTCCCTTACTCTGCAGCACCCAAGAGAGGGAAATTCACTGGATTAGATCTTACCTCTGTGGGGAAGGCATTCCCAATAATTCAGTCTTCTTTCTGGCCCAGTATGTCTCTAATTTCTTCCCCACTTCCAGCTCTGTCACATCTTTTAGTCTCCTGGGCTTCCTTTACCTCTTTCACATTCTTTTTATCTACTTCCCATCTTTCCTCCCTTTTGCCTCTGCTGCTATTCCTCCCATTTTATTTTCTCCTTGGCTGATTCTCCCTCTGCC
Organism: Serilophus lunatus; assembly: GCA_013399895.1. NCBI lineage: Eukaryota > Metazoa > Chordata > Aves > Passeriformes > Eurylaimidae > Serilophus > Serilophus lunatus. The sequence goes on from VXBA01005484.1 coordinate 174,460, forward strand.
TTCCACTCTTTTTCTTCCCCTCATCCTTGTCTCCTTCTCACCTTCCTGAGTCTGCGTACAGGTCTTGGGGTAGTTTGAGCCCAGTGGCACCGGGCGGGCCCTGGCTAGTTACTAATTATCCAATGGCTTTATTATTTCTCTTTTGTCTTATAAATTTATAGATGAAAAGACCCTGATAAGCTTTTTGATCATTAACTTCTGATGGTTTATCAAGTATCTCTCCACAAAGGAAGCCATGGAAGTTGGAGAAGCCCCTCTGGCTTTGTCCCTTTTGCTGTAAGCAGGACTGAAGTACCATCCGCTGTGATCTGAGGACAGACACACGGATGGAGGGAATTCCTTCCTGCCACCCTCACTTCAGCACCAATCCCTGTCTCTCTAGGATCATGCTGCCAGCCTTCCCTGTGCTTCCTTCCAACCTCACAGGTCTTACCTCTCTTGCAAACCCAGTTTCTGACGAACAGTCTCACATCTGTCTCAGCCCATCGAGCAGCGTTCCCATTTCACAAGTGAGAACCAGATACAGACAAATTTTAGGACCTGCCTAAACCCCTGAGACAGCACAGAGAGGACTGGGCAAAGACAGGGATCTCTTAAGCCTCACACTGAGTCTTAACTACAAAACCTTCACTCAGAAATATCAGAGTACTCTGTCATCAGTCCCCACAGCATGGGATGGAACAATTCACTTCTGCTTTTGAGGGCAGCATGAAGGAACCAGGAACCTCAGTTTCAGAAAAAAATTACAAGTACATTTATGGAGGACTATAATAGATTGAAAATAATCCAGGCAAAATGAAAATAGCAGGAAGTCTGCATTGACATGTTTCAAATTTCTCATCAAGTGACAGTGTGTCTGAGAACCCATTCAAAGCATCTGAACCAGTATCAGGGCTTGATATATCTAAAAAGTTGTTACCTACTAATAAATTTTTCTTGTCTCATAGATCAAACCTTTCCAATAACAGATGCCTAAAAGTAATGTCCTTACAATTGTAAGGTAGGGCAGAACAGTCTATAATAGAAATTACTCCCAGCAATAGATAAAAGAAAGGCAAGAATCTCCATGTGCAGGGAATCCCAGGAAAAGGTCAATGCTTGCAAACCTATTTCAGCATCTACACAAGGATTTCAAATCCAGAAATCAGATGGAGGCACTTGGGCCTTCAGGCAGCAGCTACTTTGGGTATTGTTAACAATTCCTGGTCTAATACCAGAGACCCTATTTTAAAAGAGAGACTGACTTGTGAGCAGCTATTGCTGATACAAGAAAGTCTTGGTGGCAACTGCACCCGTTGCTGATAAAGCAGAATAAGGAAAGGGTCCATTGTTAGGCTTTCTAGGAGATGGAAAAGAAAAAAAACTTGACAGCACCAAGAGACCAAGTATGTCCTCACAGGACCAGTGAAGTTGAAAGCACAGTTTGGAAAGCTCTAGTCAAAGCTGAGTAAAACAGGATGTAGAGAAGATACACCCTGGTGCACTGGGTGCACCTATGGGAGTTGATTAGATTCTGTTCCTACAGAGAAAACATGCTAAAGGCAGTTCAGATGTTAACAGGGGAATTAACATAATTTCATTTTGTCCCTTCATGTCTCACTGATCTTTTGTAAATTTACAGTTTGAATAAAAACATTCTTGCCATATCAATCCACACAGAAAACAAATTGCATCTATGATAAGAAATAAATGACTCAGTAGAGAGGTAGAGTTTTGTGGAGAAACTCCCAGATATTCCCAGAGTGGAAAGCAAGAGAGAGGCTACCTTGGGGGAAGGGACAGACCATACAACTGCAGGTAAAGCAAATGGAGAGAGGGATAGCAACAATCCACCTGTAGGGCAAGGGGTGAAATTCCATTAGGAAAGAGAGAAATTGAGATAAGCAATAGATTTCTCCTGGAGGCAGGGATAAAAGCATGTTTTCCAGGAGGAAAAAAGAAAACAAAGACATAAAATGATAAAGGTTCAGTCTTTCCCCCACCTTAGAACGACTCTAGCTGGGGAATCTAGAGATGAAGCTGCCACACCCCTTTCATTTCCACATATAAACCAAGATGAGGCAAACCAGGCCAAGTTCAACAGAAAGGAACTGCTGGGATGGATGGTCTTACCTTCCCTCTCTGCCCAGCCTGGCTCCAGCCTGGGCACAGGGTTGTGAAGCAGCTCCAGAGGAAAGAGCCAGAGGATGGTCCTGAGCACTTCAGAGCTCTGAACCTCTGTCTAAGCAGGGTCTGGTCCAAAGCAGCAATTCAGAACCCACCTGAGGGAAATGAAGGCTTCTCTCATCTGAGAATCTGAGAACAGGAGAGAAGGAGAGACAGAGAGAACGAGGAAACGGAGGGGAAAGAAAGGAACAAAGGAGAAAGAAAGAGAAAAGTCAGGAACAGTGAAGAAGGGAGAAGGTCCCCTGAATGTTACATCTCCAGCTCTTTGGAATGGGTTTTCTTTAATGCTAACAACTTGATATTTACTTTCCATTTAAATTTGAGATGTTGCTATAAATTATCAACCAGCCTCTTGTTCCCTTTGAGTTTATAACTAACTACCTGGGTTACTTATTGTTCAGGTAACAAAAGGGAGGTGAAAACGCCCTTAAAAAGTGACCTCAGAACCAAGAAAATGGGAAGCTGGCATGGAGAGAGGACCCAGGCCCCCGTGGTGGGGATGAGCCATGGAGAGGGGCTGTGCTCAGATGGGAATAAGCCACTGAGAGCAGGAGAGCAAGACTTCAGAAAAAGGAAGTCAAAACTCACTGAGTGAGAAGAATTTGGAGGCAGGGATTAGATCTCGGAGAACAAGAGATGAGAGGAGAGACAGTTTCCATCTGGGGAGAAAGGGAAGCTAAAAGGCAGAAAATAGGCTTGGAGGTAGGGAAGGAGAGCTTGGGCAAGGCAGACCCATTTCTGCAGTTCTGCCTCACTGAAGCAATGGAGGGCTTAGTATAACTACAAGCAGGAGAACCAGGCTTAGAGTGAAATCCTCTCCTCTGACAGTCCATGACAGTCTTTTGGCCACTGAAAGAGCAAAGGTTTCAACTTGTGATGTCTTAGCCAAGGATGGAGGATCTGCAGGTGCAACTGTGTATTTGGGCAACGGTCCCTGAGAGGGTTCAGCTGACCAGGCTGTCACCACTTGTCCTGTGGTGCAGCCTTGACCTCGAGGGATTGCTGCACTAGTATTACAGCCTGTGCTCTGACAACCTGCAGAGTAGCCAGGATTTCATACAACTGTCCCAGGAAATCACACTAAGGTGATTTCTGGGTACTCAGACTCCCTGCTTTGTTTCAAAAGAAGACAAAACCCAAGGGGCTTTAAGCACTGAGAGAAGAGACTCACAGACATTTCCTGCTTTATTTCTACCACAAAGAAGTGAGGATTTCAACGGGGAGACAAAAGTGGCTCATGATTGGGGTGCCCAGAGGGACTAACGTGTAACAGAGGCTTCCATCAGTGGCAACACAATCTTTCCTCTTCCCGTCTGAGCCAGAACTCAAATCTAAGAGGCCAGGTTCCCAGTCAGAGTAATTTCTCCTCTACATAGGGATTTGTACAAGGAGTGCAGGGTGCAGGTGTTGGCCAGACTGTCACAAATACAAAGGGAGAAGATTGGTTTAGGCATCAGGAGGAAAAAGGAAGACAATACACTGAGGAAAGAAAACCTTTTGTAAGTCCTGCCCAGTTGGAGGCTTTTGAAAGGCAAAGATGGTTAAGGGAAGAAGCTAAAAACCAGAAGCCTCTATGGCAAGTTGCAGAAGAGAAACAAATGTTCTATTTTAAGCAGGTTCTTCAGAAAGCTGTAACTGGCACTGTGTCTGTCACACTTTAACTGCAGTGGAGCTGCTCCTTGGACTGTCCAGCCACTGGGAGAGAGGCTGCAGGAGAACAGAGATAAGGGTGTTTGTACTGAGAGAACAGGTGTGGACTTTGTCCTCCTTATCACTTTACAGCCTCCTGAGTCAACAGAGCAATGAACAGCACCGTTGTTGCCTGTTGCTCAGACATGTGTGTTCTTGTGACACCTTCTGCACAACCCCAGGTACCTTTCCCCCCACCCCCTACTCCTTTGATGCTGGTGTTGAATGTGACAGCGTCTTTCCACGGTGAGCAAACCACTTCCTCTGGACATTTCACACAGAAGCCACAAAAAGATGCTCTTGTTAAACTGAGCAGAGGCTTTTCTGCTGAGAGGCTCCAGCACTGTTTGGATTTAGACTGTCCAGCTTCTCCTACTATCACTTTCAGCTCTGGTGAAACCAATACACACAAAGAACTCACAGTCATGTTTGCTCTGTTCTCCTTAAGAACCTTCAGGAATATCATAAAAAAACAGAGATTCACATTCATTATAAACCCTTTAATCAGATCAGCTTCTCAAGTTTAGTGTGCAGGTCTCAAATAGGTCTGTTCCCTCAGCTGCTACCCCAAGAAGGGTGGCAGCAGGAGGAATTAGTGGTTTGCCTGTTGTTCTTTATTGCATTTAGAAGTTTTGAGTGGCTCTAGGTGTGAATCAGTGTGTTTGAATAACATGCAGCAGATGTATAAGAACAAAATCCTGGATGACTTGTCATCCATATGCATACAGAGCTGTCATGTCACAGGATAATGACAGCCTGTTTCCATTTTCTGAATCATTGCAACACAACCCAGACTGGATCAGAAGCAGGGCATGAGCTGGGTTCAGCCTAATATCACAATCAATCTGTCTTGGAAGGTTTAGTACAACCACCCCAAGCATCTATGCCTAAAAGAAAGAGAAGTTATGCAGGGAAAGGGAAGAGAGAAGTCACCTCTGAGAAGGGATCTGTCCTCACAGAACATCCCTCTGAATACTGAAATGCAACATCACTTCCCTCCTCTTACCATTCCTCACTAGCAGAAAAGTGCTTCAAATCCATGTTACTTTCCAGCAGAAAGGTCCATTTCTTGTTCACATCACTGGTCAGCACTTTTTTTGCCACTTACAGATGACAACTGCCTACAGAACAGCCCAAAACCTTGAATGAAAATGAGCACACACAGGAAAGACTATGGCCATGTACTGGGAAAATCCCTTGGTAACTGAACTCCTGATGGGAGATCAAAGGGCCTACAGAGGGCAGTTCAAAGGAAGCCAGTTCTGCATCTTTTGCACTTTATTTCCAGTACAATGCAGTTCTTACCCTGAATTCAGAGTCCAAACTGAACGAGGTGCCACCCTGAGGAACAGCTTTCCCTCCTGCAGCCAGTGAACTCTGGTCTCACCAAACCTCATGGTGATGACAGGCAAGGGGTACTTCCTTGGAATCCATGTCTGCTGAGAGCTGGTGTTGAGTCCCTCTTCCCTGAGAAGTGTTCTCTGCTCCTTTCAGAGAGGATCCCTGGCGAGTAGCAAAGATGGTGAAATCCTACCTCCAGCAGCACAACATCCCCCAGCGTGAGGTGGTGGACACCACTGGTCTGAACCAATCCCACCTCTCCCAGCACCTCAACAAGGGCACTCCCATGAAGACCCAGAAAAGGGCAGCCCTGTACACCTGGTACGTGCGGAAGCAGCGAGAGGTGGCCCAGCGTAAGTACAGCAACAACTGTTCCCCTGTCCCGCTTTGATAAAGGCCTCTGCTCTCCCTTGCTCATCCTTACTCCTTTTTCTTTATTTTTCCAAGGAAAAACAGAAGCCAAAGCCACTTTTAGCATGAAACTTAGAGGAGCCTAGGTCGGTATTCAGGGGTGAGGTAGCCAAACAGTACATGGGAGAACACAGCAGCCTGCAGTCGCCCACCTCCCACTCTGTCTGGTTAAGGAGCATCATATTAATACTCTCAAATTGCAATTAGAGTTCTACACCCATCCTCAGGCTAAAGCAGTGTAGTGGGCAGATGATAGACAGACTTCCTGCCTGAAAACAACACTTCTGCAGTTTCAGCTAAAGGAACAGTTCCTCCAGCTGCAAAAAGCAGTGAAATGCTGTGCTCACTGCCAAAAAACACTGTGGGCTGTCACTGGTGAAGGGTCTGGAGTGGCTGAGAAAGCTGGGGAGGGCTCAGCCTGGAGAAAAAGAGGCTCAGGAGGGACCTTCTCACTCTCTACAACTCCTTGAGATGAGATTAAAGCCAGGTGAGGGTCAGTCTCTTCTCCCAAATAACAAACAACAGCCTCAAGTTGCACCAGGGGAGGTTTAGATTGGATATTAGGAAAAAATCCTTTGGCAAAAGGGTTGTCAAGCTCCAGCACAGGCTGCCCAGGGAAGTGGTGGTGTCATCATCCCTGAAGGCATTGAAAAGACCTGTAGATGTGGCACTTGGGGCCATGGCTTAGTGCTGAAATTGGCAGTGCTGGGTTAATGGTTGATGAGCTTAAAGGTCTTTTCCAACCTAAATCATTCTATGATTCTGTGCTTTCTCTAAATTCAGCATTTGCTTTCAGTACTCCAGGGTGGAAGCAGAGAAGCAATGCATGTGGGAGAACCATCAGGTAAAGATGGTCCTACTAGAAACATCAGTTTTAGCAGATTATGGCACTTTATTTCCACCCTATTTAGATTCAACCCTCTGTCTTGTACAAGATCATCTCCAAGGGAAGTTGCACTGGGCCTGCTAGGCACCCAAATAGACAGAACTATTGGAAATGCTCCCAAAAAGCAAATTCCCTCAAAAAGCCCCTTTGTGCCTGCAGAATTCACACATGCTGGCCAGGGTATCCTGACAGAGGAGCCCATGGGAGATGACCTGCCCACCAAGAAGGGAAGAAGAAACCGCTTTAAGTGGGGTCCTGCCTCCCAACAGATCCTGTTCCAAGCCTATGAGAGGCAGAAAAACCCCAGCAAGGAAGAGAGGGAGGCACTGGTGGAAGAGTGCAACAGGTAAGGGTGGGTGTGTGGCTTTGAGGACAGGGGGCACAGCAGGGCCCCTCTATGCCCTGGGTGTTTGCCAGTGCCTGTGAGAGGCAGGGCAAAGGCACAACAGTGGATGTCACCACAGACACCAGCCATGTTTGAGTGAAATGCCACAGCAGAGCATTCCCAGTCCACAGAGGACAGGGAATGCCTCGTGTCTTGATACATAATAAAGTATTGGAATAGTCTGCCTGGGGAGGTGGTGGAGTCACCATCCCTGGGTGTGCTTAAAAAAAGGCTGGACGTGGCACTTGGTGACATGGTCTAGTCTAGTCGAGGTGTTAGGGCAAGGGTTGGACTCGATGACCTTGGAGGTCCCTTCCAACCCAGTGATTCTGTGATATCAGGATCACCCCAACTAAGCCCAGCTCAGCAAGGCTCTCCTTGTGCTTTCCCTCAACAGGGCAGAGTGTATCCAGAGAGGTGTTTCCCCATCCCAGGCCCAGGGACTGGGCTCAAACCTGGTGACAGAGGTCAGAGTTTACAACTGGTTTGCCAACCGCAGGAAGGAGGAGGCTTTCCGGCACAAGCTGGCCATGGACACCTACAGTGGACCCCAGCCCACCTCTGCCCCCCCTCTAACTCCTCACAACTCTTCCTCCCTCCAGCCACCAGCTGCTCTCTCACCCACCAAAGTTCATGGTAAGAACCAACCAGAGGGAGATCTGAAAGAGGGGTGAACCTCCCCAAACTCAGTCACCAAAACTGTCTCCTCAGTCCACCCCTTTAGGAGGTGAATCTGCAGAGAGGAAAAGCAGACTTGCTACAAGGGAAGAGCAAAGGTGGCAAAGAGGCCATGTCTCTGAGTGAGGAGAGTGGATAGAATTGCAAGGGTGACAAAGTTCAGGAACAAAACTGACAGCCAAAGCTCCTCACTGTGACACCCTGCCCTCCCAGCTGCCAGGCAGCAATCCCTGGAGTCACCCCTGCCCACTATCAAAATTGTGTCACTTGTGTGTGCCCCTTGTTCCCTCCAATACCAGTTCCATCAGACTCTGTACTGAGTTTTCAGGCATCAGGAAAGGTCATTCTCCATCCAAAAGGGGCAGAACTTTTTTAGCCTCACAGAGAGCTGGGAGTTGCTCTTGCTCTGGGAAGAGATGATCCCACTGAGACTCTCCTGTCTACAACCACGTTCACTGGGTGGCTTCTGGTGGACCCTGCTTGCTCCCTGCAGCACCCACAGCCAGCCAGTATCTGAGGAAGCAGGTGCATCAGGTTACAGAGGAAAGCCAGGGCAGGGTGTGAGAATGCCTGTTCTTCTGGTTCCCCTTCTACCCATTAAGTCTCTGCCCGAACATCTGCAGGCAAGTGCCTGCAAAGGAAACTGAATGTAGCACCTGCCAAAGTTCCTTGGTTTCTCACTTTTGATAACCAGTTTCCCTCCTATTGTGATGCAGGAGTGAGGTACAACCAGCAGCCAGCCAGTGAGGCAGAGTCCTCCAGCAGCAACCCCCACGGGAACAGCTCCATGGTGACCACCCAAACCATCCTGCATCAAGTTTCTCCCCCTGGACTGGAGTCCAGTCAGAACCTACTGAGCACAGACACCAAGCTGGTAAGTGGTGGATACTTCAGTTCTGCTGACTGGAGGACATCAGGTCTTCTGCCTGTGGTCACAATAGGGACTATTCAGAAGTAGTTTTTCCTGGGATGTTCTTAAACCCACCTTCTTAGAGAGATATTACAGAGTCACTTTGCACTGACCATGAGACACATGTGCCCCCTAAGCTGCAGTGAGGGCAGGTATTACAGCATGAAAGCAAGAAGCCACTTCCTCAGGAGCAATCAAAATAGCCTATTCTGAAAACACAGCACTCAGGTATGACATGATTTCCTTCCTCCCAGGAAACCCTGTTCTCTCCTCCTTTCAGCAGTGAGATTCTCATCTCATCTCTGACTCTCATTTGAACTCTCTCTGTCTCAAGACAGTTGATCAAACCAGTGGGATTAACAGAACACAAACCCATACTTACATCTATTTCATCTGTAAAAATCAAGCTCAACAGCCTGGACATCTAGACTGCAGCAACCTGCCTTCTCAAAGCCAATTTCCTTTTGAGATCTGACTGCACCTTTTCCCACATAATTAGCAGTGAAGCACTAGAACTATATGACTGATCATGTCCAGTTTGCACATGTTCCTTTGCCCACAGAGAAACAGTTGGGAGAAGTTTGCATTAGTGCATGCTGGCCTGAGGCAAAGTAGTTAAGGTCACTAAAAATGAGTATGATTTAAATCTCATCAGTCACTCACTTTGCTGCTTTCTGGTCTCTTGCTGAAGAAAATAAGTCTTTCATGAGGTCCTGAAAATCTACACCTGACTTCTAAAATTGGTATCAAGGTGGTTTGTCCCACTGTTTAGCCTCTTGGGGCTTACTCTTACTAATGATTTCCTTCATTTTTTTGTCTGAGGGGAGAGAAAAAACCAGCATAATGTAAAGCACTGAAGTTCCTCTATCAGTAAAGCAATTAGAATGCTTTTTTGTTGTTCCATAGCACATCAACTACAGGTCTCCAAAGGGCCTTGCAAATCCAAACCCCACTTGTCCATAAACACAGGCTGTGTGGTTCATTTTAGAGGCTGCCAAAACAGTCAAGTTATTAAATTTCTCAAAGACAGGCTGACCCAGCAAGACACATGAGGACAGAACAGTTCTGTACTGTCTAACAGGTACTTCTCTGACAGCAGGGAACTGCCAGGTATCACAGCCTAAGAACATAGTGTATGACAAAAATAGTCTAAGGAAACTTAGCAGCAACTCCTTTAAAATCACAATCCAGAAACTCACTGGCCACTTGCAGGGAGACAGGGGAATTCCAAGCAATTCTCAGGGGAAAAGGTGAACAAGACAAAGTAACCCCTGGATTCTGTGCTGAACTCTGCAGCTAGAATTACATTGTAAAATTACCTGAAACTCTTAAATTTCTTTGAGCATCACCTTCTACCCTCAGTTGTGAAACAAAAGCTATTCTTTCCCTATAGAGAATGCAGTGAGCCTCATCTCATTGATGTTTGAAAAACCATTATGATTTCTTAAGTATGAACTAAACCAGCAGGGATTTACCCTTAGGATGACAACAGCTGACCCGTGCTAGTCGACTGAGCACAGGGAATCTGCAGACAAGAAAACGTGAAGTCTTTCTAGCTAGCAAGGGATCAGGAAGAAGGACATTTATCACAGCTTTGGGACAGTTTAAGGTTCTCCTTCCCCACAGGTATCAGCCACCGGGGGAACTCTCCCTCCTGTCAGCACCCTGACTGCCCTGCACAGCCTGGAGCAAAGCCCGCACACCCTGAGCCAGCAGACCCAGAACCTGATCATGGCATCCCTGCCGGGGGTGATGGCCATCGGAGCTGGAGAGACGCCGTCCCTGGGTCCTGCCTTCACCAACCCCGGCGCCTCCACGCTGGTGATCGGTGAGTGGGGCTCTGCCTGGCAGGGCTCACGGCAAGAGCTGCCTGCGACTCCCAGCGCCCCCGCCCCCTCCAAATGCCCGGCGGGGAGTTGGCACTAAGGATCTTCAGCAGCGCGTGGTACTTGAGGCTCCGATGGGATTAAGGGACGGGAACGAGGGACACCCCTCGTTCGTGTCAGAGTTAAGTGACACCCAAACCCGCGTCTGAAAAGTGAGGGGGGTTTGCAGACTATTCCTGTGCCAATGTTTTGGTTTGCTGCTCTTCATATCCCCAAATATAAATGTAATACTTCCTTAAGACTATGAAAATTGAAGCTTGAAAGACAAAGCATCCTGTTCCACTTCCTGCAAAGAACCACTGTATGCTTTTGGAATCCACAGTAATTACTATTTTTTTAAATTTTTTTCACTTTAACAGCTTTTCTGGACTTGCATGAGATTTCATTCCAAGACTACTCTACTGCCAAAGTGCATCTCATTAGATTAAGGAAAATAATATGTATAGTCTCCTCTTACACTTCCTTCCCAGGGAGAAAGAGGCTTTATTCTGTTCCATGGTGACAGCTGGGAACTGATTTCTATTTCTTTATTTATACCCAAGATTATGATATGGATTTGAGTTCTCTGCAAATGAAAAATAAATAAAATTGGAGTGCTAGGGAGACTTAGTGATTTACAGGAGCAAGGTCTGGACTGCTGTGGGAGTAATGTGCTAAACCTTCCACCTCTCTTACTGAAACAAATTCCATAATTTGGCAGCCCTAGCAAAAAGAGCTTAAACTCCATTCCTTGTGGCTGGACAGCCACAGCCTAGTTCTCTCTGTTGCCAACAGCTTCATAAAAAGAAAGAAAAAAAGAGTAAAATTAACTGGGCATTGAGATGGTGCTCTGAGGTAACTTCTGAGCAAGGCCCCCCCAGTGAACCTCTGAATGAGGTTATCACTAAACTGGAATATGGGCTGTACTGGTACACAAGGATGGACACAGGAACAAGCACTGGAATCCAGAGGGTTTATGCAATGCATATTTTGCACATTGCCACTTCCTTCTCACAGGCATGAAACCTATTCTTAATCACAGATAACCAATGAAATTCCAGAAAAGCAGGATCTGAAATCACCCTGCAACAACAGGCTGCCACCACGACAGTCTGATGCCCCTACTGCAGAGCAGCCACACTCCTCCCAGAGTGTGTGACACTCCTGTCACCAGTCTTTGCTTTCCAGGCCTGGCTTCAACCCAGCCCCAGAGTGTACCTGTGATAAACAGCATGGGGAGCAGCCTCACTACCCTGCAGCCTGTCCAGTTCTCCCAGCAACTGCACCCATCCTACCAGCAGCCCCTCATGCAGCAAGTCCAGAGCCACATCAACCAGAGCCCCTTCATGGCTACCATGGCCCAGATACAGAACCCTCACGGTAAGAGCATGAACTCATGTGCTCAAGCAAACGAAAATAATGCCTCTGTTCTGCAGCATTTGCTGAGAATTGGGCTTGCAGCACTCTGCTTTCCCCCTCTGTTATTGCTGCTCTAATTATGGAACTATTTTTCTACTGCATTCATTCCCCTGCCCCTCCACTCCCAGCCTTTTGGATGCAGGCAGCAGGTCCCCAAGCACAAGAACAGCTCAGCCAAAGCAGCCTCCTGCAAAGCTCCAGCACCCACATCACCTTGTCTTCTTTCCTGCACAGCTCTCTACGGCCCCAAGTCTGAAGTGGCCCAGTACACACACACAGGCCTCCTACCTCAAACCATGGTGATAACAGACACAGCCAATCTCAGTGCCCTGACTAACCTGACACCAACCAAGCAGGTAACTGCCTTTGTTCCCCCACCTTAGAGCTGCACCAGTCTGCAGGCAGCTCATTGCCTGTCAAAGAGTTTTGGGGGTGTGTCACCCCGGCAGGATAATCTTCCTTATCTCCTCACCTTGCTGGTACCAGCTGTAATACTGGAGGCACTAATTCCTCACTGCATCACCAAGGAGGATTTAATCTCCTTAGAAACAGCATCTGCTCAACTCTTCTTTGATGCCTGTTAGAAGCCAGGCACTGCTAACTCTCTTTTCTCTAGGTATTCACACCTGACTCAGAGACTCACACTGAGTCTGGGATGCACACACCAGTGTCACAGGCACCAACAATTCACCTACAGAACCAGGACACCACCATCCAGCACCTTCAGCCAGGCCCACGCCTCACCTCCAGCCCTGCAGGTAAGGGCAGCAGCCACCACTGCTGTTTTAAACCACATATTGCCTGGTTTCTCTTGCCAACACTCCAAAATCCAAGTAGAAAATGATAACTGGGGGCTCACAATTCTCTAGTAGGGCACTACTGGTGTCCCGAGGGGTTTGAAAAGCTGGTACAAGGAAAATATTACAGCACATTCTGTGGGAATGGGACCTTCCTTCAGAATTTAAAGAAAATACCCTTTAAAATATTGACCAAATCGGTGTTGATGTGTTTCCAGTCCTGTGGGCAGTTTTCAGGGCTGAAAAGCCCAAGACTCCCTCACAAAGAGACTCCAGTTGGGTCTTCCCAGTTCTAGGAGAAGAATTAGGAAAGCAACTAAAATCCTCCAACTGAACTCTCTGAAGGCTTCTGCCCTCACTGTTTTCAGGACTTAAGCTGTGCAGTAGCACACAAAGCAGACATACAAAAGCAGTCACACCCCTACGCCAGCAGAGTTCAGCCATTCTGGGAATGTGAGGGTTTTACACACATGATAAGGAGACTGCAGTGGGAATTTGTACTGACTTCTGCCTGTGCCTTTGACAGTGTCCTCCAGCAGCCTGGTGCTGTACCAGAGCTCTGAGTCAGCCAACAGCCACAGCCAGCTGCTGCCATCCACCCACAACGTCATCGAGACCTTCATCTCCACGCAGATGGCATCCTCCAGCCAGTAACCACCAGCACTGGCTGCAGGGGCACTGCCACCACCAACCTGCCAGCTGCAACTCCAGCTGTGTGTTGCCATCACTGTCCCCAGGGGAAGGAAGGGCTGCTGCACTCAGCTGCTCTCCAGCTCCCACTGCCTCACACAAACCCCAATTCAGCTGCCTCCAGGACACAAAATGACTCAGGCTCGAGACAGAAGCCATGGAAAGATGATGCTGACACTGCTCTAAAGTCCACTGCCCCACCAAGAAACAGCAAACTGAAACCCCATGAGCCAGCTCAGAATGACCAGACAGCCTTTTGTGGCTGCCCAAGAGGGAATCTCACCAAAACAGGGATCTGAATGCAATATGGCAACAGTGCCAGGGCATGGATGGGACTTTCCTCCAGCTTAGCTTTCACCAAGCTGGGCTTGTACAAACTGCCAATACCAGGCTAAGCCATGCAGGAAAGAGCAAACCTGAGCTGCCATAGAAGGGACAATGTCTTTAAAACACTCTCCTCCTTTGCTGAAGGAAGCACCACTAGGAACTATGAGAAATAACAGCACCTTGGAGGCAAGAGTGACACAACCTGGTTCCTGACTTTGCAATAAAATCACCAAGAAACAGATTCAAGAATGACCTGGCACAAGTGTGCCATTGTGGGATCACTGACTACAGGCTACAAATCCTTAATTAACTACCAACTACCAAATGTTCTCAGTGTAAAATGGCCTGCTCTAAAATCATGCTATCCCAGTGGAAGTGGCTTGGTTATTTTTGATATCGCTCTGCTTTGTTTTAAATGCAGAAATTAAAGTTTAACAGCAGCAAGGAGATTCCAGTTCTCTGCATTAACCCTGGGGGTTCCCATCTCATGTGACTTGCTGAACGACTGGAGGATGGCATTCCCCACTGGTCCCTGACACTGCACAACACCTGGGAGGTTCCCATGCTCCACAGAGAGTAGAGGTTCCTTCAGTTTTCTCTATAAACACATCAGCTTGGATTCATGTTACAGAACATGGCTCTTCTTGGCTCCCTCTAGGCTTGATTCTCTAGTTCTTGATATGCAAATAACCATCCTGGAGTACCCAAGGGTCTTGCTTGCACTAAGTGAAGGGTTTTAGTCCTGAGGTTCTAGTCACACAGTTCCTCGTTGAATTATTCCTCTCTATTCACTGTCAGTGTTCACATCACTGATGCATCATTAGCCAGACATGAAAAAGCCCCACTTAAAAGGGTTTTGTCTTTGTGACTGAAACAGAGCTACTCTTTCAACTTGAAATGGATGAAAAACCTTGAGACTAGAAGGGAGAATTGAAAAAGCCCAACAGTGTTATCAGGTATGACAGCTGGAAATTTCAAAACTGCAGACATCCATTACAGGTTCCATTGGTAAGAGCCTCCTCTAGACACCATCAACAATTTCATTAACTAGTTTCTCTGAGGAATTTTATCCTAGAATTGTTTCCTAATTTCCCATGTGCATCAGTTGCAAAAATAGATACATAACTTCCAGTTAGCATAAAAATAATGTTAAATCAAAAGGTAACATTTAGGTTTGAAAACCCAGATTAAAGTTTCAGTACATTGAAGTTTTAACTGCCCATAAAACAAGTAACTTCTGCTGGCACACTCAGTGAGATTACAAGCCAGTTTCCTACTTGGCTTTTCCATTTTTGGATGCCAACTATGTTTCCTTGACTAAAAACCAGCAAGGATCTTACAGCAGGTTACCCATGCTCTAAGAGAAACTGTTCACTATTTTGGTTTCTCTAATCTGGTTTTCTGGTCTCCTGCAAATAAATTGAAGCTACTGAAACACAACCATCTCAAAAACAGGAGAGTATTTATCAGTAACAGATAATGTCATGAAATCCTGGAAGTATAAACAGACAGTCATACCAAAAATCACCAAATCTCACAGTATTTCAAAAAGACAAAAGGCTTTCTGAGGACAGAAACACAGAAATTTTTGAATTAGGCTTAAGTCCTTCCTGTAGCAATTTCACAGCATTGATCCCCCAGCAACTAAAGAGCCCCCTCAGCCACATCTCTCTGCAGGGGAGGAAATGCATAGAGCAAGAAAGCCACTGTTGTACAAAACCCACCAAATTAAGTAAGTCCAACTGTGTAGCAGAATTTAATAACAACAGATGCCATAAAAAAAAACAACTGTACATGAAAAAAATGTCAGTGGACACAACTAAACAGTAGGATTCACTTATACCAACCCTGAAACCAAGTCACTGGGCACTGTTTATGTGCTGGGGCCCTGGAGAGGTGCAGATTGCAGAGATTAGTAACACTGCAGGTTTCAACAACAGATTGTTATGATGATCACAGGAAAAAAAAAATAAGTGGGCTCTGATATCTGACAGGATGCCTTTGATAAGTGAGTCTCCCACGGGCTGGAGCTATTCTTAGTAGGCATCTACAAGAGGCAAAGAGAAAAGGGAGTTGATCACCTGTTGCCATGTAAACCAAACTCAATTCATCATATAGTTTCTCCAGGACACCAGATTTGGTTTGGTGGTGTGAAGGACCAGAGCAGGAGGGATGCAGCTGTGATGACACCCCTCTGTCACACGAGTCTGGCACAGTGTTTAATCCTTTTAAGCTCAGCCTGCACAGGCAGCAGCACAGACAACTGCTGTGTGAGGAGGACAATGTTCCCTTCCTTAGGGATGCCAACAGCACAGGAAGTCACTTAATTAGTCTCTCAGGTCACTGAGCTTTTAGAACTGAAGCTTTGCCAATTAATTTTCCCTCATCTGCAGCAACTCTTGTTGTGAGGTTTTCTTTCAGTCTCCTTCATCCATCACAACCACCTGCTGTTTGCAGAGCAAAATCGTCATTCTTTTTTCTTCTTCTTTTTCTTCTTCACAGCTCCTGGCAGCACTGAGCTGTCTCTGTGATTGCTGTGCTGCCTCTCCTGCTGCCCATTTGCAGACACCAACTGTGGCAAATCTTTGCAGACCTGGTCACACTTTGCTGGGTCTATTCTTTTCTCTTGAATATTGTTCTCTACCGTAATTTTCTTTCTCTTCTTCTTTTTTTTCTGCTTGTGCTCTACATAACCCTGACTCTGATCCTGGCTGGAATCCTGGGACAGTGCAGGAAAAGCACTTTGCTTCAGAATATCTGCAGCTGACACAGCAGCCTCCTGGTACCTTTGCCACTCCTGGTCACTGTCTGTGTCACTGGAAAAGTAACAAGGGGGAAGGAAGTTGGGTTACACTTTTTGCCTTGAATTCACCCAAAACTCAGAGAGCAGAGGAATCTGAGAACATGTGATCAACACCCAGTGGCTTTGGGACTCCCACACCACTTAACCAGATGGAAGCCCAAGGTGTTTTTTATACACATTAAGAGGGGAAAGAAAATCTCCCACAAACACTTCTAGTTCCCCAGCTCCAAATAACCAACAAAATTCTGGTCTAGTCAACTATAAGAGTCATAAATACACATTTCTCAAGCTCTTCAGCTTCCTATTCCCTGGTGGGAGTCCCAGCTGCTTCTGAAATGTGGGATGCAACAGCACTTTGAGGAGCAAAGCAGCTGCCAACACCTCACCTGGAGCTCACTGGCTGCCTCCTCCTTGCTGCAGGACGAGGCTCTGGCTCCCCACAGTCTCCAGGGACAGAGGAAGAGAAGAGGCGAAAACCTAAAGTATGGAAAGGGGAATCTTATGCATGACATAAAACAGAGGTGAAAACAATTAACTGCCTCTCCCCTGGAAGCTTCAGTGCTGGTACTGTATTGCTACAGTGCTTATCAGCAATTATTTGGGACTGATTATATGGGAGGACTTAGGGCACAGAGGTCAAAGGTGCAAAGGAACAGACACCAGCAGAAACTCTTTTATTGCTATTGTGTATGAGTTGGGTGCACAACTGGTGATGGGCAGGACCCAGCCCACCTGTCACCCCCCAGTGACACAGTCCCAAAACAGCCCCAGGGGCTGAGACTGGGACTCACCATCATCTGCAGCCTCAGACTGTGGCACCAAAGTCCGGGAGGGTCCCGAGGAGTCCTTTGAGACAGTGATGAAACTAAACAGAAAACCCAGTCAGATCTTGGACAGGCTTGTGCAAACTCAGCTCAAGATGGGCACTTCTGGGAAACGAGACTAGAGGGAGGTGTTACACGGGTCCTTTTTTGTTAGTGAGGCTTCCTCAGGTCCCTGCTCTGAGGGCAGACCAGGCCTTCTCCCCCCAGCAACTTGTGCCACAGGAATGATTTAAAAGCAGTGTTTCTAAAGCCACTCTAAACACCATGAATTCCAGTTCTCCAGGGCCATATTTACCCAATAAATAGCCCAGCCAGAGGCTGCAGCCTGCACAACCCCAACTCAGGTTGTAAGAACAAATGGAAGATTCTCATGACAGGCTTTAAATGATCAAAGTCTTAAGTCACCCAAACTCTACATATGTGTTTTTTCTTCCCCACAACACATTCAGCAGAGAGGCAAATGGCCACAGGCAGTGCTGCACCAGAGGGGCCCAGCACATCAGCAGGGTCAGGTCAGTGGGCAGTGGAAGCCTGCACTGAACACAGGAAGGAAGGAGACAGGAGGATGTGGAATCTCCCGAGTTTGGCACAGGAAGAAACCTGCTGACCCACAGAACAAAGCCTTCCAGCCCTGCATGCCCATACCTGTCCAGCATGGCTCCCAGTCTCTTTGCCACGTGTGCCCTGAACTCTGGAGTTGTCTGCAGCTCCCCGGCGCCGCTCGCCCCCCGCCCGCTGGGAAGGAAACAATGAGACTCTTTGCAGGTCACTGCCCCCAAAATGGACCCTAAAATCTCCTACCCTCCACTAAGCAACTTGACAAGGAAGACCAAGACAGAAAACAGCTCAGTGGGAACAGTGCAGTTCCCAAGGGAGAGCCAAGCAGGATTTACAGAATCACAGAATCACCAGGTTGGAAGAGACCTCCAAGATCATCGAGTCCAACCCTTACCCTAGAACCTCAACTAGACTAGACCATGTCACCAAGTGCCACGTCCAGCCTTTTTTTAAACACATCCAGGGATGATTTACCCACCCCATCAGTCAGCAGTTGGATTATTTTTCTCATGAAAAAACCTCTAAAAAGCAAATAAATGAAGTCAGAACATCCCTTCTATTGCACAAAGCTCTTGTGTATGTTGCCACAATTCATGTCCCACCAGAGAGGGTCTCATTCTGTCTCCTGGCTGAAAGCTTTGGGAGTGAGCCTCCAGCAGAGCTGCTGGGACAGAGCAGCTCCCACCCAGCTGCTGCTTTCCAGCTGAGGGATTCCTGCCTTTGCAACTGCAATGGTTTTGGGAAGAAAAAGAATTATTTTTTTTACATTTAACTGCACTAATTCCTTCATGGGACACTTGCAGAGCTGGGAGATTTCTGGCAGTGGATCTAAGACTGTAAATGACAGCAGCAGGACCTTTTTGATTTCTATATTCCACTGCTGCTAGAGGGATGAGAAATGCACTTAAAAACTCACTAGTCTTTTCAGATTTAAGCATCATTTTATGTTTAGTCTGTTTCCCAGAACAGAAGGGATTATCACAAGCCATTCACTCTAAGTAGCCCGGATACAACATAGATGATTTTTTTTTTTTGTTCAGTGAAACAAAAAGTCTGAAACCAGAAACAAAAATACCTCAGGCTCGGCTGTTCCTGTAACCGACCCTTTCTAAAGGCACCTGGAAAGGAAGCAGCAAAGGTTCATTTAACCTCCAGCCCAGACCCCTCCAGCCCCTCCAGGAACAAGTGTCGCTACAGCGCGAAGCCTGAAATGAAACCCGCGCCCCTGTGGGGGAACAGCAACGAGGGGAAAGGAAACTCCCCTCGGGCCGGGCCGGGCCGGGCCAGCACAGAGGGGCCCCCGCCCGACCACCGCTCCCCCGGGACAGCGCCGGGGCAGGAGGAGCGCGGAGGGGAAGGGCGGGCAGAGCCGAGCGCGCCGCAGCAAAGAGCGGAGCGCGGCTCCCCGCAGCCCTCACCGCCGCGTGGCTCCACCCGCGCCGCCGCCGCCGCCTGCGCGACGCAGTCCCAGGCAGCCTCTCGGAACCGCGCCGCGGCCTCGCCGCCGCCGCCCTCCGAGTCCGAGCCGGTGTCCGAGGCCGAGCCGGGGTCCGAGGCCCAGCCCGAGCCGGTGCCGCCGCCTGGGCCCGGGCCGCCCCTGGGCGCCGCCATTTTGGGGCGCGGGGCACTCTGGGCGCTGTAGTCCGGCCGCGGGGCACGCCGGGAGCTGTAGTCTGCCGGGGACCCCCGGTCGGTCCCGGTCGGTCCCGGTGGGGAATGGCCGGGGGCGAACGCGCCTCGTGTCCGCGTCCGTGTGTCGCTGAGCAGCCTCCCGGTGTTGCCCAGCTCCAAGAGCTCGCACGGAACAGGAGAGTTAAACACACCAACCGCACAAACCCCTTTGGTGCGCGCGGAGAGCACACCCGGCACGAAGGGATGTGGCGAGAGCGAGCCGGGAAGTTCTCAGCGCTGTTACCAGCCTTCCTGAGCGTCCCTTGTTCCCGCTCCAATACCAAAAATCAATCTTTTCTTGCTTTTTATACCGAAATTCTCTTGACATACACAGTGATTAGTCCAAGCTGGCCCAAATTCCATAAGCTCGTCCTTGTTTTAATCAGCATGTGGAGGGTACAGTTCATACCTCTGGGACCTTGCTAAATTCTTCTTAACCAGCTGCTACACTGAGAAGCCACATTTTTTGCTGGAATACAGAAGCTGAGCCAAATCCTGCTGCTTTACTGACTGGGAAAAGTGAGAAAGTGCTTTGTTAGAGAGATTTTCACAAGCAGCAAATGCATTCTCATGAGGACAGCACTGCCCTATGTGCTCCCTAGCAGCACTTCCACGTTCAGATACACCTGCACCTCAACCAGAAGTTTTCCACTGTGATACATGAACGTGTTTGGGGATTCCAGGTGGGCTCGTGGACCATCCCTTCGCCGTGGGTTTTGCCCAGGCTGTGACAGCAGTAGGAAGGCTGAGGACAGCTGTGTGTTTGGATTGCTGGACACTCCTGGATTGCACATCCCACCCTTCACGCTGGAGATGTGCAGTCAGCAAACAGACCCCTGACAGCATCCCTGGGCTCTTTCCAGCAGGCTCCCTCGGCAATAATTCCCTTCATTTTTTATCTATTCCCTCATCAGGCTCGGGGCTTCAGCTGGTCGAAGATTCACCCGTTCCCCACCGTGTGAACCCACAAGCAGTTTGGGGCTGCTCTGTCCCTTGGTGTCCCCAGGACTGGTGGGATGTTCCCAGAGCTGCCACAGACCCCTCAGAGGAACCGGGCATCTCTCAGCTCCGACCCTCCCCTTGGTCCCTCCGACCCTGGCGTTTCTCACACCTTTATCAAGCTCTAAATACATTTACCGAGCTCTCTCTCTCCCCATCCTAGGGATGCTCCTCAGCTCAGATTCCTTCCCTTCCCTTCCCTTCCCTT